>PQXK01000025.1:0-210481 GCA_004786245.1 Botrytis hyacinthi
AAGAAAAATAAATTATATAATATAATAATTTATATATAAACAAATGAGAGAGGAAAAAATAATTAACATCAAAATGTTCCGTTTATACTTCTATATTTAATACCTATATGAAAAAAAATGCTCATATGTACAATCCTTCGATCAGTCCCTCGAAAGTTCCTGGACAATATCATTGTCAAGTACAATATCCCCCAAAGTGACATTCGCTCAATGCCTTTAAAAGACGAATTCAATTCTTTCGTAAGGTTAATCTCACGTTCAACGGATTTTTGATCCAGATCAGGTAAGCCCTCTGATCACTATGCCATTTCTCCTGCCCTGCAAGCAATTCATAATCGAAACGGAAGAGGAGGCGAGATATGAGTAGACGCATCTCATTATAGGCCAGATTCTTGCCTATACAGTCACGAGGTCCATGGCTGAAGGGCTTGAAGCAAGCCAAGTTGTCCTAAAGTATAGGCAACAGTGTCAGCATTGCTCCTCTGAAAAATTATGGTTGCTTAGGTATGTCGCGAATACCCAACTTTCCTCGTTTGTAGGTAAAAAAAGAGCTCCGAGTGCCTAACCTACTTTTGCATAGCGCGTACTGTAGCGTGGGTGTGTAGGGGGAAGCCAGCGTTCGGGTCTGAATGAGTCTGGGTCTGTGAAGTTCTCTGGGTTGCGGAATGTTGCCCAAGGGTATACGTGAATAATTGTCTGCAATGGAACTTAATAAAAGAGACAGCTAATAGAAGACAAATATAGAAAACAATAACCTACGCCAGACGGGATGAACTCGCCGCCAATGTTCGCGCCAGGCGATACCCGCGGTGGCGTCTCCGCGGCTGGAGGAAACATTCGCAGAGCCTCCTCTATACACGCTTGTAGGTAACTGATCTGGCCACAGTTGACCATGTCGATTTCTGACTCGTCATTGAAGGTGCTGCGGATCTCATCTTGCAGAATTTGTTTTTGAGCGGTGTTCATACCGGTGGCGTAGAAGAAGAAAGTCATTGCAGATGCAGTCGTCTCACTTCCCGCGCCGACCAAAATCACTGAATTCAGCATAATATCTTCATTCGGCATTGCTTGCTCGCCCTCTCGATTTTTCTTCAGCCTGGAACAGATGTCAACGGCATATCTGGGCAATCATGTTGGACTATACGTACATGTGAGACATGAAATCGCGTTGACCTGTCTTTGCCTCTTCGCCCATTTCAATACGCTTTTTTGTCAATTCTTGGGTCAATACTGTATTTTCATTGTTTTTACTCATCGCTTTTATAACTTGCTTGCGACCCATTATCATGCTGAAAGGAATCGAAAGGTAGGGATATGAGGTTAGAAAGCGGTTGTAAGAGTTTCCAAGGATAACTTCGAAGAAATTGCTGATGAAAGTATGCTCTTCACCCGTCTCAAGTGAGTTAAACGTTTTTGCGAAGGTAAGCTCGCCAATGATATCAAAGAATGTATAATTCATCCTACATAACGGGCGAGTCAGAGAAAACTTGCTTAGGACTATTTCAAAAGAATCTTTGTAGAGAAAAGTTTGCAATTGCCATGGAACAATTTTTGTATGGACAATATACAATGGGAAATTGGGGACTAATTGATACGTACCATTTCACAATATTTACAGTCTCTCCAAGCTTAGCTTTGCGAGTCAGCTGCTCCAATAACATGCTTACATGCTTTTCAATGATACATTCCTGTTCACGGATCGCCACGTCGCTAAACGAATGGGCTAGAGATCTCCTCAACCGGCGGCTATCGTACAGTAAGTATGAAACACAGCCCTGATAAAGTCTCCATCGAGCTTGAAGAACGACTACATTGCTCTTTGAATTCAGGATTACTGTCGGATTCAGAGGAGAAATCCACTTACTGTAATTCGTTGGGAGCCCCGAGAATTGACTTATCGTCACCTTTGAAGATGTAATCATGGACCTTGTCGAAAGTCCCAGCCTGACCTTTAGCTTTGAGGCTATACACCTCAGGATAGCCGATACTGCCGTCAACGGCAATGCGGTTGGGTCCAACGCGAATTATCGGTCCAAATTGCCTGTGCAGCCGAGACACCTCACGGGGGAAGGTTCCATCGACATTACTGCCCCATCTGATATATCGATTAGTATCCGTTCGACTAAATATTTCTAGATTAATGATAGACAATACTGGTTGATGATATCGGTCGTTGCGAGGAGTGGTGGCCCAGGGATTTTAGAAAGAGGATGAAACCATATACGGTAAATCACAAGCGCAATGGAATAGAAGAAAATCTATCACAGGGTTAGCGGGTCTCGCTGGAGTCTGCCAATGAGTGCCGAGCACTGACAGCGGCTGGAACAAAAATTATCAAAGATGATGCATCTAACTTAATGAGTCGTTGTGGCAAAGATGCCGGGAGGGTAAATGTCATATTTCGTAGAAAAGAATACACAAGTTTCGAAAAGAATGTAGCGTATATGATTTTGCTTACGAGGGAAAAGTGTACTTATATAATGACGAAATGCAACGGTTATGCATGTTTCTCCTTCGACCCTTGCATACTTGCACAGACTAGCTCCGGCATAGCATAAGGACTGCCGGCTTCAAAAACGTTCCGAGCCGGCTCCAAGCAAGCCTTAAGTCTAATACCCCACTTTTTGGCAACCCCTCTTTTCGGCATTCTGGTGACAGCTGCAGCAAAACCTCTCTATAAGGATACCGGTTTGTAGTCTTTTCAAGAATGTAGCGAATAAAAATCTTTTTATCGAGGTAACGGACTAATCCAGGATTAATAGTAACCTAGCTCTGATTAGTCCCGTTCGGGCTACAATTTGGTTACATTTTCCAATTTGACGAAAATTGACTAAAACTGTAACATGATTATCATGCGGTAGACATATCCTAGCGATCCTATTGATTCAATAAGGAGACATGCGATCCTAGGACCTTCAAGACTTTAAGATATAAGGATAGCCTAATACAGAGGTTCTATGGGCAAGGTCACTTTTACGCCTGAAATTTTCGGTCTCAAAAAATATATCCCTGTAGAGAGTTTTTGCTGTAATGATGGCATCGAAGCTTTTGATTCCAAGGCCAATAGGATTCCTCCAATTACTTCGGCTCAGCGAAGAGCCGTGGAATTGTTAAATCCCTCCATTTGACAATCATCATAATCGAGTCAAGGAGGGCATGAGCAGCTAGCATCGTTTTCAGTACGTCATGGGGTCCTGTATGCCGAATATTGATCCACATTAAAACTTATAATCTGGCAAGGGGGCATCGCTTCATTTTTTACAGAGGACGTTACTTGCAGCCCAGAACGCACCAATGATACATTTTTTTGTACCCTTCGTTCGGATACCGGATGCTGCCATCATCCGTTTTTGGTAACGATACTTCCATCTTCCAGGAAGCAAACTTGTTTGCAATTTACAACAATGCATCTTTTTCTATTGGTGCTTCGTTCAGATAACAAATGTTGCCACCATGCTGGGTTTCTTTCCCAGAAGGGACTCCTGCAAACGTCGATTTTCAGATTCATTCGTGTCGCTCTCAGGTTCGCACTCAGATAGCTTTTTAAACTCTTTATTTTTTGCGTTTCGCTATACGAGAAAAGAAAGGTTTTCATGCAATGACCTTGCATAACATATAACCCATTGGCGTATGCATGATCTCTTACCCCTACGGCGAAGCGTGAGCAGCTCCCATAGGAAGCCAATGGGATTCTTCGCAAAGATGCTTAGATCCTCAGTACGATTCAATAGAGAGTTTTAAGTTGTCTCATGTGCAATCTGTAAGTCATTAAAGACTATGAAACTCTTCATTGCTTAGCTTAGCTGAACCCCGAATAACTTTTTCCCCAACGTCAAAAATTTCCCAGACTAGTCCAGGAAGACTGTGTAAGAATTCGTAATTCATATCACTTGAAAATATCTCCAACTCAACAAGAAGCTTGTGGGCAGACCGAGAAAATCATGGGGATGTAAGGTCAATTGTGTATGTATGATCGTGCTCACTATGCGAAGGACGAGAAGATGTGGATTATTGTGCATATCCTTTATCAAGACCTACAAGGAGGATTCGATTCTTGACACTGAACCGCGAAATATCAAAGAAAACACACTTGTGTACTCGGACGTCTCATTGCCTGTGAAATTTTTCATGAACTACCAATTTTAGGATAATTTGTTAATATGATATATAGAGAAAAGATTTTTTTTAATTAAAAAACGAAGTATTTAACGAACGAAGCTGACTCTGCGCCATGAGTTTTTCTTTCAAATTGAAACATTACTCTACACTGCTTTGATCGCTGACCAAAGGATTACATATGATAATCACCCCGAACTTTCCAAATTGTACAACCATTTGACCTCTTTCGGTATCATGATTCCTATAGAATCAATGATTTGCTGCTCCATTCGTATTCCCAAGCTCAATATCTTCATTCAAATCTTCCTCAACTATAGTTGCATTGAAATTCGTGACGTCGAGATTAGGATAAAGTTTAGGTTGCTTCTTACATCGTTCTGTGTTGACTAGTTCCACGTTTGTTTCGGAACCATCGCTGCCTCTACCGGATTTCTCGGATTCTTTTCTTCCCTTCGACTCCCTCACGCATCTTAAACATGGAATATATGCAATTTTCGAGCCCAATTTTCCAAACTGCCGGTCATATGTACGGAAGAATTTTGACATGTGCCAAGTACAAGCAATAATCATGCCGATAAACAATTCTGCGAGGCTGTAAATGGAGTTAGCAAATATTTTATTTACCTTCTGTGATTCTTACGTCAAGATAAATACGGGTACTAAAGCCCATGTGTTATCCAATACCTGATTGAGTCGAACGCGGTAAATAATACTCAAGATTGAAGCCACGATAGCTCTGTTTTCTTATGTTAGTATTCCCATTCACGAAACTTCGTTCTTCGTATGGAAATGAAACTCACAATGCACCAGTAGCAAATATCAATCCTACTCCCAACTTTTTTTTTGTTGCCATATGTAACTTGCTCACTGCGAGCAATGGTATAACAAACAGGAAAACGTCAATTGCTAAGCCAACAGCAGCTATAGGAATAGTCAATTTCTGAGTGGTGAATATTCCATCCGAAATTAAACTGTATACGAAGTTTTCGCCATGCGGTGGGGTTGTCCAGACAAGTGTAGCAATGACCACTGGAAAATACCAAAGAGAGGTTATGGCGGCACCAATATAACAACAAATCCTAACCCAACGCATGGAGGCGAATATTTCGATGTAAGTGAGCCAAATCGTAAGTTTTACGAGCCCAAAAGCCAAAGGGGTATTCCAAGTAGGTATAATGAATCCCTGTTTTATGTAAGAAATGAACCAGAATCTCTCCAAGAAGACGTACAACTCCGTTGTAATTGGTAAACAACCTAGCGAGTGAATAATCCCATGTATGCAATCCTACAGTTCCCAGACCAGTGACAGCTATGCCTACCGTTAGTTGAGTATACATTAAGTAGAGATTAAACAACCTACATATCATGGTAATCACATAACAGGTCATGGAGGTGAGCTACAGATGAGTAAGAAACTTGGTCTTTATGACAAAATCAGCACGTACCAAGGCAAGAAGCCAGGTTACTAAAACTTTTCATCAGTATTCAGAAAAATAAATTGAAAAGTCAAGGTCACAACGATCTGACTGGTGGTAGAAGCTGAAACATGTTACTTACAATCGTTCCAGCGCAGTTTCACCGGCCGCATAATCATAAACTTTGTCCATGTACGAATCCCACAACATATAAGCATGAGAGCAAAGAAGAGACTACAAACTGCGATAATGACCGGTTGTAAGGTCTCTGGGTGATCAGAAAGGGATTGAACCCCTGGAGGTGGCGTTCCCGCGGGAATGGTAATAAGGACTGAGTGTGGTAACTTCACTATTTGTGCAAGCTTCTCTTGAAGAGGAGATTTGCGTCTGGACAATTGGATTATTGGATTCATGATTCCTTTCTGCTTGAAATGAATCTAAGAATAAAGACAATACGATGGATGAAGACAAATTCAAGTAGGTAAATATTAATCAAAAGTATCTGTAGGATTATGAATGATGAAATAACTCAATGGTATACAATCTAGATTTAATTGAAGAAGAATTTCCATCACCTGCATGCATTTAGCATGAGGACAAAGGATGATAAATTCTCATGATTGACTGGGTCGATACAAGATTAAGACCTCAACAGATGGATAGAATGGGTGAAAGAGGCGTCTTCAACGACGATGTGCTCTGCGGGAAGTCCCTTCGATCTAACAAGGAGGTGTCAGATCATGAATAACACAGACCACACGAGCAAAATTGCATCCTTTATTCCGATTTGTCTTGAGAATAGTCGAAGAGCCTGAAAATCCAATGAAAGATGATGAAATTTTGAGAAAATCGATTGTTTTGATTAGTAATGATGCAAAGAACAATGAAACCAGAAGACAGGAAACTGGGAGAGATCTGGAACGTTTTACCAGATACTTGATTGGGATTGGATGAAGACGAACAAAGAGATACGGCAATTTAAAACCCAGACATTGCGGTTTCAAATTTCAGTATCTATCGTGCATCGGTGAATAGTCTATTGGCATTTATGATTAAAATCTCGTGGTGGTAAAGTTGAATCTGAGAATAAGGTATCGAAAGTGGACTAGATTCAATGCATTCTGTAACATGAATACTTCAACGACATGTGTTGCTCTGAGCTGATAGCCTTTGAAGGTAAATAGGTTGTCATCAAGATGGCGTGGGAACAACTAGCAAAAGCAGCATAATCCTGTGTGTATTGAGTATCTGAAGCGTGAGCTCGGGAGAAGGGGCAAAACACGGTCGTATCAAAAAGAAACTCGACGCGAATACTACACACGGTCATCAAAAAATGAACATCCAACTTTGATATAGTTTTGGTGGTGAAAGGGCGCAATAAAAGCGCGGTAATGGGAAGAAATTGTGCGGCTAGACTTTTTGTCCGCCGCTAAATTGAACCGAGGATAATAAGTTCACCCAGAAATACGAAAGTTCCATCATGATTGTTCCATACATCCATACATCAAATCTCCATTCACCGAATCTATCGTCTCCAGCAGAGTTTTCTTAGAAGAGGATCCAATAATAACGACTCTTGGTATTGGCGTGCCTGCGTCCAACTTGAGCATTTTGAGATCTAACCTGGCGTTAATTGTCGAGCACGGAAAAGCTTCGGCAGCTACCAGTTCGACTGGCAGAACAATGCCCATGAGCGTCAATGCATTTGAGAGCATGGCCACTCTGGAAAACGATTAATCTTTTGAGACATCCACCTTCCGGGGTGTTGTAAGCAGAAATCCCTCCTGCATTGGTATTATCTCCCATTCACCATCACCATCATCCTACCGTTCCCAGCCTCCTGAGACTAGATATTCAACGTATTACCACCAAAGTCTTTGATACAGTACTCCGCCGTTGTGTGCCCAATCATCGTCATTCCGTATGTTCTTGTTTGTTCATGTTCGAAGATTTGTCGTCGAGATCTTAGTTCCATCTCGCACACTTACCGTTTCCCCAAAGTATCTTATCATTGCGGCACAAATACGTTCAGCTTTACCAATCATTGATTCCACGAATTGTTGGCAGAGAGTGACGTCGAGGACAGCAAAAATGGTTGGAGTTTGAATAATCGTGGTTGACGCGCTCGCCACTACGCGTTTAGGCTAGAAGACCCCGGAGCGGAAAATCCAGTGCCCCGCACAAACATTTTGGCTCAACCACAGGTGGTGGTTCAAAACTTCATAAATTTGTTGTACCGATCCTATCTTTGGCCATCGCCTGAGAAGCAAATCGGTGTCGCAAAATTTAATTATCACAGTTAGACCCGGCCGAAACCTTATTGGCCATCATGGACTCCTTGCCCTCCTATTCCATCTGACACTAACTAAAGATTTTGTCCACATAAGCATGCCACCTTGTCTTCGGAGGTCTTTCAACGTAGTTCCTCGTATACTCTTCAATTTCTTCCACCTCCTGAGTTCTCAATATCACCTCATGTGGTTTCAACCATTTTGTTTTCTTTACAATTTTCCACCCGAAAAAAATAATTGGAAAGACGCCAATCATTGCATAGGAAAAGAGGAAAGTTGGAACATCCCACGCACCTGTCACAAGGTTAGTTCCTTCAATCCCAGAGCCGAAAGAACTCGTATCAGGCTGGGGGAGATGATGTCAGAGAGTGGAGAGATGTTCGACATACCAGGTAGGAAAACTGTATATCCACCGACAAAAGTCATGATAAAACATCCTGTCAATGCATAATATGCACTGAATGGTTGCCAAAAACTTGTATGTGGTAAAGTATTCCTATCGAGTCCTTGCGCATCACATGCTTTCTTCCACTACATCATGTCAGTATTGCCCGCATAGCTACTCTGAGAATCCAACAGGTTCACTTACACATATAAAGGTATAAGCCATAACGCTGAAATTAATTAATTGACTTGCAGTAACCAAATTAACAAACCATTGAAGTACTACCGCTGCATTATTTGATACTTGCAAAAAGCTCAATAATGCAACGGCCAATGTAGCACAAACACAATAGATTGGAACGCCTTCCTTTGTGCACTTGGTGAGGAATTTTGGAGCTTTTCCTTCAAGCGCAAGACCGAAAAGTGATCTTGATGCACAATAAACATAAGAATTGCCTGCCGAGAAAGCAGCTCCAAGAACCATAGCGTTAACGATATCCGGGAGAATTCTAATTTGAAGTCGATTCATGGCGACTACATAAGGACTAGCTGCTGCTCCGGGTAGACCATTTGTAAATGCATCTTTGAGTTCTTGGTCATTGTATGGAACCAAAATTCCCACAGCCAAACTTCCCAGAACAAAAAATGCGGTGAGCCGATAGAAGACCCCATTAAATGCCCTAGGCATGACAACTCTAGGATTTTGGGCTTCGCCGGCTGCCATTGAGACATAATCTGGACCGGCTATAGTGAATGAGGCTTGAATGAGACATTGCAAGAATCCCAGAAAGCGACCAAGAGATCCTGTTTTATAAAGTTCGGTGAAAGCTCCTGGATTGGACCAAAATCGAAACCCGAACCGATCATGAAGTGGATTTCCACCCAGCATCGTGATGAAAGTGAATATGATCAGACCAACAATCAGAAGAACTTTCCCCATGGCGAGGTAAAATTCTGATTCTCCATACCATCTGACTGCAAATAGATTGATAAAACTACAATAGTGGTGGTCAATAGTCTGAGCAGAAAAATAAAATTCAAAATAGCATACCCGTAAAGAACTATAACAATAGCAATGATTCCACCAGCAGGAACTGCATCACTCCAATAATGAATGATGATATTACAAGCTACAATTTCGAATGGAACAAGAGCGGCTTCAAAGATAAAGAAGTTGTATCCTGCAGCAACTCCGAATGCTTCATCAACATATCGGCCAGCGAATCGTATGAATGGAGATGAAATTGGTAGATAAGTAACCATTTCTGCCATACACTAAAGTTTTCACAATCAGAAGGGTGAATAATGACCGAGAGGAAATACTTACATTCGTGACCGCCAAAATGAAAGTGCACCTGTCATTTCAATATATCAGATGATAATTCCGTTTCTCCATATTCGACAATGGTCTAGGAAAGAAAGTATGCAAACCAAATAGTGAAGGCCAAGAATAAACTTCCCGGTCCTCCATGTATTAATCCATGGCCAATTTGAACATAAAGAGCAGTTCCAATTGTCCCTCCAATACCGATCAATTGAATATGTCTTGGTCTTAATTGTCGATGGGTAGAATCATGTGTCTGGTTAATGGATATGGTTTCGTCGTGATAAGGTGGAGAGAAGGTATCAAGTACTTCTTCTTCATGCTTCTCTTTCAGATACCCATCATTTGCAGGTTGTCTATATGAAGCAATACTTTCATGATTGAATGGATGGGGTGTTTCAACACCAGAAGAAGACATGATAGCAACGGTGATAATCAGGGAAGAAAATAGAAGAAAATATTTTATCTCTCAATTAAATATATTGTCAGCGGGCAAGAAGACCCAGCGAGCCAGCCAACTAACGGTTAGTTACACCAATACAGTTCGTCCGTGCCCGCACTAAGACGTCGACATCGACATGGGCAAGAGTGAGTGACAAGGAAGAGAAATCCCCTCCCCCCGCAAATTTTAGAAGGGGTGACATGCCATTTGGAAATTGGGATTTCTATTGAGGCTCGAGAATAAGGCGAGAAACATTTCACATGGCAACAGATTAAGCCCTTGGCTTTTCTACGCCAACTGCGATCTTCATGTCTGCAGTGCAACCTTTGAACAATCATAAGGTTGCAACCATGAGTTGGCCATCCCGTACCAGCACCCATGGACCATGGACCATGGTCTATGATTGATACGATAGGTAGGTACCGGTATGTGCTTGAGGCAGCTTGGAAAGAGCTAATATGAATAGATAACAAAAACGTTCGGTGTTTCTTCATTTCCGACTTTCTCATTGGTCGCGCATACCATCTAGATCAACCCAGGTTAATGAAGCTTTTTACAAGGCCCGAAAAGAGCCTCGGTTTAATAGAAGTTCCAACTTCCAAGGTTTCGTGACAATTCCTTAAGCCACAATTGCACCGCCGCATTAAACATGGGGGTGCTTGGTGAGTTCGGTGAGTACGGCCCGGAGAGCTTTTGTCTTTTGTTAATATATGTTCTGTGTGGGTAGGTATTTCTTTCGTGAACAGAGAGATGAATGAGATTTTCAGGCTATTCATTCAATCATCCCGAATTACAACAATCTCAAGTCTGACTTTCAGCGACGGACTTTGTTCCAGTATTGGGACACGTGATGGGTGGACCATCATCAAATACTGTAGGTTGGAGATGGATATTTTGTCTTCTTGCACCTGGGCATTTCTTGACAGCATTTTTTTAATAGCTGTCCACTAACGCGCCCGGTCATCCAATGTCCCCTGATAAGTATCATTCCTACCATGATAATTCTGAGCTCTTGATTCCAGAGTATCGCGTTTGATCGAGTTGAGATAACTGCGGAATGACTTGCTCAATTCGAACACTCTTTCAAAATGTCATTTTTCCACATTTATAGGATCACTCTCTTTATACCCACGTTCCAATTTGGCTTCAAAATCTGCAAGTGAAATGGCAGTTTGAAGTGCATTACAAATTTCTCTTCCATTCAAACCTATACCCAAGCATTCGGCATCCTGCTTCACATATATCTTGGTATCCAGGCTCAGTTTAATCTTTCCATCGGTTTCATAGTACATTCTTCCAAAATGACAGTCCCAGATTTGACGACGACTCTCATCGCCAAAAGGTGGATGTTCAATCACAACATGAACACGCGAGGTAAAAGCTTCATCGATCTGTCCAACTTGATTCGTCGTGAGGAAAAGAAGGCCTTGGAAATATTCCATCTTGCGTAGAGATGCTTCAACAATCGTTAGTGTACTTCTATTCTAATCTGTGGATTGTGTGTTGAAAACATACTCGAGACAATTCCATTACGAGCGAGATCTCTATGTTTACGACGTTCGAGGAAAATATCAGCTTCATCGATGAGCAAGACAGCTTTCCATCGTTCTGCAAGATAAAACCACGAAGAAAGCTCTGTCTCGATCATGTCTTTTTTGGTCCCAATATCTGCAATGGTCAAAGCAAGTAGAGGTCTGCCTGTCAAAATCGCAACACATTCTATCAAGTTCAAGTCAGCCAAATTACTCAGTCATCAATCCAAGAAATCTAAAAGAAGTCTTACCGACAGAGTAAGTCTTTCCCACACCAGTTGTCCCTAAGATTTAATCACATCAGCAAATTCTAGGAGACTTGCACAGCTCGGAGTGGTGGTACCAACCGTGAAGAAGAATAATGACCCCTCTACCTTTGCCTTTGATAGAGTCCGCATACCACTGGGCTTTTCCAGTATGCTGACTGGCAGAGAGTGCCTAAATGATCTCGTGGAACCCTTCCTTCATAACCGGCTTAGGTGAGTTCGTAATGGGGTCTTTCTCATACATACGCTCGACATGACCCGTACCTACGCAACAATAACTCAGCGTCACATAGATATTGTTATCTCCAAGGAGGTAAAACCTCAGCAAGAGTAAATACACAAGTACTTACAACAGGATTCTATATCCAGAGCGTAGCAGGAAATTGATGGCAGCATCAAAAAAGCTGCTCATTCGAGAGCATATTAAGTTCGGTGCTTTTCAGTTCTCCTAATTCCTCCGGTTTCACGAGTTTGGAAGTTCGAGTACGTTCAATGCTACCATCAGAGTCATCAGAGTCATCAGAGTCATCAGAAGAAGAGTCATCTTCACGACCCATCCATTTATCATCTGTCGATACGTTATATCGAGAAGTCCATTTCGAAACTGTATCAGCTTTCATTGTAAGCCCCTGGAGATCATCGACGATAATCCTACCATGATACTACGAAAGATAATCCTGGCTGTTAAATTTCCAAAGAAGAGGAATAGTACCTGTATTTCGACCTCCTCCACAGTCTTTCCCTTGTATTCCATCTGCTTTCTCAAGGACTTGCAGAAAAAGTGGATCACGACATTGAACGGGAGAGGAAGGGTAAGTACTTCTACGAGGAGGTGACTCATAAAACAAAGAAGGCCAATCAAGTAATAGGAAATTACGGCCATGATCTATACTTGTGAGTCTTCCATAAAATTCCTGAGGCTTTTCAATGTACCACTTTGAGATGCAAAATGGAATTTGAAGATCTAATATAGCCTAGATTACCTGGCTTCTTAGAAAGAAAGCTTTCGAATCTGGAGGAGAAAAGTGACAAGCTCTCCGTGGCGTGGAGAAACCTCGAAGACAAGCCCAAGCTGGATAAAGCCGGGGTTCCAACCACGAGTGGAAATAATGGCACGGATATTGTGCTTTTGACAATACAGCTGCAACGAGATGTTTTGCAAAAGAAGCAAGAGTCGAAGGGTGCTGAAGTCAAAAATTTCCTAAAAGAACTGTACAAATTCTGAATAATCACAAGTATCTGTTTGCATTGCTACCGAGCGGGGACAAGTATACCAGCGTACTCACTGGCGCCTTCTCTGCCTTAGTCAAGGTACGAGACTATCGAACGTTTTATGAGAAAATCAAAGAGCTAATAAAGAGCTTTACAAAGGCAAGCGTAACTCATATTAAAATTGCCGACGAGATATTTGACGCATTAGACGATATATCTGACCAAGTTCGATCTTTTGGAATTGCCGCTGCCACTACAAGATACCAAAGATCTACATACATCAAATGTCATATAACTGAATTTCATATTCAGCTTTTTGACTTCCTTGAAGTTATAATTCGTGAATGGTATCATTCGTCTTGGAAACGCTTTTCGAAATCGCTTGGTCTTTCATTCTTAGAGGAAACCGTTCAAAAGACAGTTCAAAGGTTATAAACATATACGACTTGAGTCGCGGCAGAAGAGAGGCATATATCTGAAGAGCATAATCACATGCAACTTTTGCGGATTGGAAACATGGTGCATAAGCTTTTATTAGACAATAAAGAACTGAAGGACAGATTGAATAGGATCAGCCCTCCAACTACTCCAGAATCGAAAAGGCAGAGGGGCTCTGTTGGGACTTGGGATCATTCAGGGATCTATGACAATAACCCCAACTCTTCATCAAATTCTGGTCTTTGCTGATCGAAAAAAAGGATGCTTGAAGACAGCGAATTTCTTCGTCAATATATACAAACTTCTGTTGATGTCGACAGATTGATTGTAATGGGCCAATCCCTAGAAGTAAATTCTGATATTTTGACACGTATCCGACAGTGGATTGTAGCACCTTTTTCTGGAATTCTGTGGATTGAAGGTCCATTTGGCGTAGAAAAGCCTGGCCAAAATACTCTCGTATCGTCTGTTATTTCGAGGAATCTTCAGCTTGCTCGTCTTTCAGTGATGGCCAAGTTCTGGCATTATGAATCAAGAGATTGGCGGTTGTGGAATCCAGCAACAGAACTTCTCAAAGTTGTCTATGGTCTGATCGGACAAACCATTAATATGATGGAGGATGATATTGAGACAAATGGAAAATATCCCGATTTCTCCGCCCAGCGTTTCCAGAGATTAACAGAGAATACTGACGCACTACCAGCTGCAATCCAGCTATTAGCAGATCTAATTTCAGTCGCACCAGCTTTGCAGTTTTGCATTATCGATGGTTTAGAGATATTTGATGGATGTGAAGGAAGTACGTTGTTCAGAAAGAATCTCAAAGACCTGATTACCCTTATATGTAAATCCGTTGTTGCAAAGTCGTTCTCAGGTCGAGAACGGATTTTCAAAGTTCTTTTCACAACCAACGGTTTTGTGAGAGAGCTCGCAGGTTGTCATGATGCGGAATCTTTTGAGCGATTGACATACGACGACGAGGAGGAAGACGAGCTTCTTACATATCCCCGACCATCGCATTAAAAATCATTGCAGGTGTTGTCCTAGGGCGGTATGGAACCTTTGAACTCCATTACAATCTTGCGGGTTTAACTCTACGCAACCATATTGCTGTTGGGCAAACTCAAAAGAATAAATTCAAATACGCTCACTCATCTGATTGCCACGATTACCATAATTCACGAGCTAGCAAGGTACTTGTTCGTTACCAATCTGTTGAAAATAAGCACGGCTCTATCCGTTAGTTTTCTATCATCTCCAACAGTTTGATTGTGGTTCACAAGGTACATCTGGCCCCGGCTGTGCATTTTCAAAATTTAAATGGTTTTGAGAAATGGTGAAGCTGTGCAAGAAGTTTTCTTTTGCTCTGCCTTATTAAGTTATCGAAATTCATTTCTCTTTCGACCTCCAATTATGTGTGAGACAGGATAAATCTCCAGAGCTTTTCCATCGCTGGGTATGTAGACATTTCGGACAGCTTGGATATTATTGTCGTAATTATCATCCAAAATTTCCTCACTTTACCTGCTCACGATCTCATAGATCAGTGGCTCACTCGCAGGCTTGATGCAGGCCATGATAACCAAACGCTTTTGTCACAATGTTCAGATCCTCGAATAATATACCACTTAAATTCGTGAAGAACAAGTCGCTTAGCATCATGATGGCGGACGAGGATCTAAAGACTGGCAATGTCCGAACTCACCATCCAAATCTTGTCATTGGTGCCGACGGTGCAAATTCAACGACCCGAAAATTATTGTATCCGGAAGTAAACCTCCCTCATGCTGGTCACTTAACATGGAACGGGACTGTATCAGAAAAAGTCGTATCTGGGAAAATTTGCCTTTCATTCATAACAGACGCATTCATCATGCTGATGGATATTATACCGTGGCGTATATTCTCCTGAGTTTATTCTTTGCCCTGCATAATTGTAGAAGCTGAATCAGATTCCGGGCTTAAATAGGAGTGTCAACCCCGGTCAAAGACAAATGAAATTAATTTGATTCGATGCATACGAAGCCGATTCTCCAGAGCAGCAAGAAGTAATCACGGATATCGACGGATTGAAGCATCAAAGAAGTGATTCATTTGTCAAGCTTCGCTCCGAAATTTGGGCACAAAAGCAAGCAAACAGCAATGAACACTCTCCGGAACCTATCAAAGGGATTATGAACAATATTCAGAAACAGCCTGTGACAGGTATCTATGATTGTGTCCCACGAAAGGCAACACATTTTGATGGCAGGCTTTTCTTGGTTGAAAATGTTTTCGTATTATTTCTACCATCGGCAGCACAAAGTACAAGTCAATGTGCTTTACATTGCCTACTCCTAGGGCAATTTCTTTTGGACAAGATTACTTTCCAAGACTATGAAAATGAAGTTCGATTATGTGAGAATACTATTCTTCATTGGAGTAAGGGGGTTGTGTCATGTGTATGAGCAATCTCGCAGACCGACTGTACACAAAGTCCGTCACCAATTGGCGTGTCAAAGCAGGAGATGGGGTGTTTAGTTGTGAGGCCGATTTCCAACGATTATTCGATAGTAACCGATCGTATCGATCTTTAACTTGGCCCGGATTCACCTGTTTGAGTTTAGTATTTCCTCGCAATCAATGTATAATATTATACCAGCATCAGCTGTAAACTTCTTGAAACTTCTGATTGATTTACTTGCTCAATGTCGAGGCATGATTCAGGAATCTTAAAATTGACATTTGTAATACGCCGCTACTCCGTAAAATGTGTATACTCTGACTGTACTTTGAGAATATCCGGGTGGTACTAGTGAAATGCGGAAGATGATCGGCCCAAAGTTGTTGAAACATACCGTTGTTCCCGTCAATCATGGCCCACCGAGCAAGTCGGCATCAGCGAGCCCGCACATTCTTTCAAGCTTTCGATAAAGTTCGATTAAGTTTGAACTGCTCATACTCATACCGTTTCTTGAGGCACTAGAAGTGTTTGGATTGACAGATAAAAGTTGAATTTGACCCACTTTTCTCGTGAGTTCCTAACTCCCCGATAAGCCAAGAAACATAACTCCCCGAAACAAAAGAAGGCGAGTTCAACATCACACAATGCAAGATTACGATGAGCTAGCAATGCCTTCAGTGTCATACATCGGAGCTTTCCCAGTGCGAGCGCCGATCTAGACAGTAAATCATCTCAACTACGGGTTTGTGGCGTCGGCCCTAGTGAATCCGACCATCCAGACTTGCGTGCGTCAACGTAAAGGTTCGGAAGTAGTGAAATATGGTCAATGACATGATGTATACCATTGACAAGGTAGATGAAGTTGAATCTTCTCGAAATCTATATAAAAGCTCAATAGGCCTCCCATCTTCATTCCCGTCATTATCAAACAACTATCTCCAAGATCTGATCATCATATCACATCAATCAAGTCAACTCACTCAAAAAACCTCAATTATCTTCGTTAAGAAAACACCAGAATTACCATCAACATGCTCGGCAAAGTCTCTCTCGAAGAAGCCTACGAGATCCCCAACTTGGCGGATCAATCTCGTGACCAGGCTGCCATGTATATCGCCCCAAAGGATCTCGATCGTTACATGCGCCAAATCAAGTCCATCACTGGTGAACGTGTCAAGGTCTCTGATGCCAATGGAATTGGTTACACCATCGTTTCTTTGACCGTCCCAGGTATTCAGGGAATCACAGACCCAACTAAGGCCGAGAAACATGCCACTGAATGCAACAACTACATTGCCAATGAGATCAAAGACCACCGAGATCGTCTTGGAGCTTTCGCATGCCTTTCAATGCACAACCCCGAACAAGCCGCCGCAGAGTTGGAACGATGTGTCAAGGACTTTGGATTTCACGGTGCTCTCGTCAACGATTTTCAACATGCTGGTCCTGATGGAGAGACCTACCTCTACTACGATCAACCTGCTTACGATGTTTTCTGGAAGAAGTGCGTAGAGCTTGATGTTCCACTCTACATTCATCCTGCCGCACCAACTGGATCCATGTATGAGAAGCAATTTGCTCAACGCAAATATCTCGTTGGCCCACCACTTAGTTTTGCTAATGCCGTTTCCCTTCATGTTTTGGGACTCATCAGTAACGGCGTCTTTGATCGTTTCCCAAAACTCAAACTCATCATTGGTCACTTGGGCGAGCATATTCCTTTCGATTTTTGGAGGATCAATCATTGGTTTGAGGACGTCGAAAAGCCTCTCGCCGAGAAGAATGGTGACATTCCTTGGAAGAAGACTATCGTTGATTATTTCAAGACAAACATCTGGGTCACTACCTCCGGTCATTTCTCGACCCCTACTCTCAAGTATGTTTGCGAGTATTTAGGTCCGGAGAGATTGCTATTCAGTGTTGATTATCCATATGAGACAATTGAGAATGGATGTGGATGGTGGGACGGAGATGCGGAGAACATCAAGAAGGCGCTTGGTGGCCGAAAAGCATATGAGGATGTTGGAAGGGAAAATGCAAAGAAGTTGTTGAGACTCGGAAAGTACCATGATTCGGAAGCTGTGGTCGAGTAAGGTCTAAGGCATCCACCAGTAGAAGAAAAAAGCCAAATTCCTTTTTCAATATGTACTTATAGGCCAGATAGAACTCGGTTTTTGACAATCAACCATACATTCATTGGCCAAATTAATCTCACCTCGAAATACTTCTTGCGGACGCTCGACATAAGTTCAATTCAAATGACTGTATTGACCAACCTTTCCACTGAAAAGACACTTACTACTAACGTGAGAATTGATGATTCAGCAACTTGACCTCATGAACTATACAGGCCTCAAGGCCGGATCGAATGCATACTAGGTAACTACCTTTTTTCAAGCCACGAGCCTTACTGGGATTCCCGAAATTAGAAGGATATAGCCAACCATATCTTGCAATTATGATCTTCACTCGTAGATAGGGATGGAACCTTTGATTTTTATGTTCATTGGAAAAGGAATCAAGCAAATATCGATAATTTGAGGCACAGAATAATGAGTGGACGGGAGATAACACGTGAATGTATTGAAATATTGTAATGTCAGGGAATGCCTGATGAGGGAAAGTAGCACGCAAACATTTGAGTAACGAGGAAATGTAACGACAGGACGCATCGAGCACGGAAGAATCGCACTTCAACACCTTCGACGATAATAATTGTCAAGCAAACCATCTCTTGAACCAATCAATAGCCTGAGCTTCTGCATTATTGGCACACTCCAACTCATCCTTATCGTCAGGATGTGTTCGAATAGCAAATCCATGCTTTGCACCTTGAAGAATACTGACTTCAGAATTACCCTTGTGCTTCACCTGGAGTATTTCCTTCATTTGATCAATTTGAGGAGCTTTCATGGCTGAATCATTGTCCCCGATTGATACGCTGAGTGGAATTTTGACTGCTTCAATATCGTTTGGGACCTCGATATAAGAAGGATGGGCAGTGAATGAACAATCGATCAATGGTTCAAGAGTGATAGATTTGGCTTGCGATTGATGTCGTTGAACGCGCGATGACAAATCGTCTTGTGCAAGAAGTACAGTATGTTTTCCACCCCAACAGAAACCCGCAACACCGATCTTGAGATTGTTCGTTGGAAAGGGAGGCTCGGATGACCGAAGAGCTTGAAAGAAGGAAACGACTTTAGGATGGGTGATGGGAATTTTGGTCTTTGTTTTCCAAGGAATTGCGATAGTCATAGCTTGAAAAATATATATAGGTTTGAAGAAAACTGTCGTCAACCAAGACGCAGGTTCCATGATTTTATCAAATAGAGAAATAGCACGAGGATTCATTGCATTGCCTGTGGAGAAGTTAGGTTGTCTTGGAAGGTAGATGAAGCTGGAGCAAACGAACCATCCATAAAGTCGGGACAATAAACCAAGAATCCGCCTATTTTGGCATAACGATCTGCCATTACCCTGTTGTTGACAAAATCCCAACCAAATGCATCAGTAATGATAACAACTATACCCTTTGGCACATTCCCATTTTCTGGTTCTGCAACATAAGTTGGGAGACCGTGAATTAAAGTTTCTTTGCCAGTTGCGGTTGTTGTGGTTAATCCACCTCGAAAGCAATCTGGGCACGACATCTTTGAAGAGGGTTTGAATTGATTGATGGGAATTTCAATTGAGATTAAAGATGCCTGTTTTATGGACTTACTGAAGATATATAAATACCTGATAGTTGAGCATGTACTGATGGAAGGATAACAAGTTTCTTATCATGAACTACACCTTGGAGGTTCACCACCATCCATCCTTACGACGTAGCCAATCGGTGTCAGCTTACCTTGAATTCGAGACGCCACGGTGTGACTCATGTGGTTCAATTGCATCGAAAATGTCATCCAGAAAAGAGGTAAAGTGAGAGCATCGGCGAGACCAATTTGATTGTAAAGGTCCAAACCGTAAATGAAGGGGTAGAAACTGATCAATCATGGAGAAAAGTCTCTAGGTCTTGCCGCTCGAAGACCTGTCAGTACGAGCGGTAGTGTTGTATATGGACATGGCCACTGAACTAAACTTTGCTCTTGATTGAAGCAATTTTGAACATCTGGAAATGATTCAATTTAGTATCAGGGAACATTTATGTCATTAATAAGGAAGACTGAAATGTGTCGAGCTTTGTGGGAATATTCATACATAATATCAAAGTAACAATCAAGCTAGAGAAAGTATTCCTAAAGACTAGTCCCGTGTAGCTCTAACCGTATTAGTTTTAGTGTGATAACTTTGACTCTAGCATGACGGACCGACTCTTCCACGCCTTCCATCTTCCATCCTCTACTCGTATTCCACTACGTAAGGAGTGAGTCGACTAGAATCGTTAAATCATGTGACTGAGACCACGATCATCATAACAAGAAGAACCAGGGGATTCTCACCGATTACCCGGATCATCTTTCTACGGAGTAGAGGAAAAATATCAAAAATTTAATATTTCATAAATTCTCATAACATACATCTTATACATCAAGAAAATCATTGATGTATAGGGCTGTTATCAGCACAATCTCACCTCCCCTTTACCAACTGTTACGTGTGATCCGAGTCTTGGCACATCATTATCCCATTTCTCCATCTCCATCCATGGATATTCCTCTCTCCGAAGATGTACCCGAAGTGTCTCAAAATCAGGACCAACAGCAAACACAACAGCCTGTCCGTAAACGTCGGAGAACTCAATTAGCTTGCAATTCTTGTCGTCAAAGAAAGACGGCTTGCAACGGTGATCGCCCTTCATGCTCATCGTGTATAAGAAGAGGTGTTCAAGACGGTTGTTCTTATGAGGAGGCAACGGTAGGCTCTAAAGCTTCTATTAACACTGGGTAGGTTTTTCTTAAATTTCCCCGGCTGCACTGCCGGGTCTTTTTGCACGGGATTTTCACCCAACAACCAAGGCGTTGTTTTTTTTTGGCTTTTGATTCCATGAATCGTGATGTAATCATTCTGAATATCTGAACATCTGAGCTCTTTAATACATCTAAGATGTTGGATATATTCAACCATAGTCTACACTCAGACAATTATCCCAACATTATAAAGCCCTGCCCAATCAGCTGATTTGCCGATATTCAGGAAGTCTTTAATGATCGGTAGTCCAAAACCAAATGTTCACTTTCGATCAGCCAGTCAATCAGCCTCATCTCCGAGTCCAGCTGCATGGATTGCAGCTTCTCCTGGAAATGTTGGTGGTTTGGCTATGGTTTCCGATACAGAGATACAAGATTCTCTTTACGGAGGATCATCGACAATTGCATTAGTATCTCAAGTTCGACAAGCGGCGTCAGATCAAGCAGTGCCGATCTTTGAAACGCATAAACCACCGATTGACAATCTACCTCAATCACATGGTGAAGTAGAAATACTCTATAAGCAAGACTTTGCAAGTTTTATTTTACCTCAACGTCAACAAGCCGATGAATTCATAAATTGTTACTGGGAATTCGTCCATCCAGTATTTCCTCTTCTGGACCTCCAAACTTTCAATGCCACTTACGAGAAACTGTGGGTATCATCACCAGGAAAAGGATTAGACGGAGATGAGTTGAACGAAACAATCTTTCACGCTACACTTAATCTCGTTTTCGCATTGGGATGTCAATATAGTAAGGACATTCCTCCACAACGAAAATCAAGCTTTGCCGATGAACTATATCGACGATCGAGAAGGTTACTGAACTTTGAGATATTGGATGCACTACAATTATCTTTGGTTCAATTGTTTCTACTCACGGGGGTTTATTTGCAGTCCACTGAACATGCAAATAGATGTTGGAATGTGGTTGGGTTAGCTATTCGAACCGCACAAGGATTGGGTCTTAACACGGAAAATAACTCACATAGGACCAGTCAATTAAGTTATGAGATTAAGCGAAGAGTATGGCATTGTTGTACATTGCTTGACCGGTCTGTAGTTCTATTTAACTCCTACTCCTTCCGTGGCTAATTACCAAAAAGATTGCTGGCCATGACATTTGGTCGACCAACTATGATTAGAACCGGATCCTACGATGTTCCAGAGCCATCGATAATTGATGACCAATATCTAATAGCAGATTTCCATCAAGTTCCGGGGGCTCAACCATCTGGAGTTCATTCTCGGATGAATTTATTTGTCTACTCGCTCAGATTATTCGACATTATGGATGAAATACTTTCAAAGTTTTATGTATTTCAAGGTGGCAAGAATGAGAGCGATTCAACCAAGTCCTTCGATCCTTGGTCGGTAGGTGATCTGGCCAGTATATTGACCATCAATGCGAAACTCGATGATTTTCAGGGGAGTGTTCCTCAAATATTCAAGGATGTTACTTCGTTTGCACTTGGGACCGACGTTTTCGCACCTGGCCAACCTCATGTTGTTTTACAGTCAAAAGTTTTACGAAGCAGGTAATTAAGCAAAGCCCGTCAATTTAACTTCAATGTCTAATATTATCTCTCAGGTTTTTACTGGTTCGCATCTTACTCCTACGACCCATACTCTTAGCATCTGTTTTTAAGGAAAAGTCGGCCCTACTCGCCAAATCTGAGCCTGGACTAACGAAAGATCTTGCCATTGGAGTTTGCACATTATGTGTGAAATCTGCTCACTTGCTTGTAGAGACTATACACGAAAATCTCAACACGGGGTATCGTAGCTCAGGATGGCACACTGTTTACTGTAAGTTTCTTGCGAAAACGAGTCATCATCCGACAGCAGTCCATGCTCTTGGAAACCAAGGAACATCCCTCAAATTTTATATACTGACAATAACAGTTGCATTCGCTGCTGCGACTATCCTTCTTGCGGCACAATTATCTCCGCTGATCCAAGACAGGTTATCCACCGAACATTGCTTCGAAACGTCATGGGCTTCATGTATTGAGATTCTCGAGCATCACCAAGTGCAGATCCAATCAGCCAAACGAGCCATTAACATTCTAGAAACGTTGAAAGAGAAAGTTCAAGCAAGGAAATCGGCTGAAATCACGAATCCATCGAATGGAAACCCACTCGAGTCAAATACAACTGGCAATCCAACACTTGCCGAGCAAGATTTCGCAAATCCTCAAGGGTCAATTCCCCAGGATTATCCAACTACTGTGCCTGGAGCTCCCAATGGAAAGCTTGGGAATGATAATATTATCATGTTTGATACAGGTATGCAGATGGATTCGATGAATGATGCTTGGTTTACCCAGCAACTTTCGGATTTGAATTGGTTGGATTATTATCAAGTATCACCAAAGTGAAGGGAAAATTGCATTTATGTTCTGCAACATCAACATTTGCCTCTATAGAGAGCCTGGAGAGTTTTGCTCCCGTTAACAGCCATCAAAATTTACCAGTCCTGCTCAAATCGGCCCTAAGCACTGCTGTATCACTCTTAAAAATCCATCGCGGAATTCTTCCAGGATCAATGACGCCACCAGAAAATCTAAATGTAACATAATTGGCGTAATTTCCCCATCCTGTTATTATTTGGATCTCTCATCAACGTTGAAGGGGCTGCGCCATAAGATATTCTTGATGTACATAACACTCGCTGTCTTTTGTTTGTTCTTACAACGATTCCTTCTTACTTTCACATACCATATTTATGCAATCAACCAATCATTCCATCTCGACGTTTTCAAAACCATTTGTTGCAAATACGTTACAGGGGTTTGAATCTGAAGATGGATTCACTTTATCACTTCTAGATACGATAAACAATGATACAGAGTAGGTATCCGGAAGCGGCATTTCACATATTTGTGCAACGAGTATCCTCTGGTATGAATTTTCTCCACTAACATGTTCCTTGAGAATCCTCCTATTCTAAATGCTAGAACTCAATAAAGTTCTCGCCACTGAATAACCCCACGTCGATGAAAATCTTTACCATTCAAACTAGTCCTTAATGGAAAGTTAAGAATCGATAGACTCAAGGGATTAGTGAAGTAGAGGGGCGCAAGCAAGTCTGGCAGGAATATTTCGAGCTATTCAGAATACTTGAATGAAGCTAGCTTTGTATGGAGATATAAAGAGTGTGGTCTACACGTCATCGTCGGTCTCACCTGATATGCCTTGTTACGGGATGTCTAACCCACCTTCATAAGGTTGAAACCTCAAGCAATACAAACATCAACGCCACTTTGAGCTTTAAAGCGGCAAGCTCCAAAGGCAAGAATAACTCGGGAAAAAACATTGACAAGCGCCTACGTGTTGTAAGAAACTGGATCTCGAGTGCTTTACCGATCAACTCTTTCAATTCGAGTAATGCAGACAAGTCGCGACACAAGAAGAAAACGATCTCTATTGCACTACTCAAGACTGACTACCCCCAAAGAGAATAAGAACCCTACCATGAGCATGAGATTTGCAAGAGGAGAGACACTTAACAGAAATATTTGCAAATTTGAAGAATTTGGTCAAGGGATTCTCACATTGCCTACAAACGACGTAGGAAGCCGTTGGCAACTCATGGTAATAATGCAGGAAATGCATTCAAAACGTTATTGCGCTAATCATATTGACTTGAATTCCTTATTATTAGACCGAACCCATCTATTTTCCATCGGTTGACCAGTTGTCATTCTGTTCCTTTCCATTCGTAGCTCTGTGGCTCTAGTTTTCTGACCCGCAGAATTATTGAATCGGCAAACTTTTGTCTTCCCAGCCCCAAAATTCAGCCGTTTATCAGTAATAATTGCTTCGTATCTCTAGACTATCAAATGTTAGCTATCCTCCTGTTGAATTCGAGCAAGCGAGATAGATACTTACTTCCCCGCTCAAGCCCGCCTTGAATCTGACCATCCTTATCCAGTTGCACACGAGGTCCATGGATTTCTAAAATTCCTCCCATATCTGCAAAGGTCATATACATCCCAAAAGTTTCATTCAATTCCTCTTCCGAGGCTCCTTGAGATATATCTATATTCAGTGTGATAAATGAGCCGATTGTCCTTAAGCTGTCATTTCAGCCTACTCATATCTGCGAAAAGACTTACCAAATTCCCTATGAAACATAACAGCATCACGATGAGCAGTCTCAATCGCTTCCTTAATTCTTCTAGCCTCTTTCGCTTTTTTCTCTCTGATTCCCTTGAATAGCTCAAGCTCCTTGGCTTTCTTCGCCTCTTTGGCAATCCTATCAGCTTTCCATTCTTCGGTGCCGCGAATTCCGAGATTCTTTTCTGCTTCTACACCTGCTTCATAACCTTTGCGGTACTCTTCCGGGTGCTGGAATTTAAACAGTGTCTCTACCCTGTCCTCACGATATGCTTGCTTGCCTGCTTCTTTGCCTTGATCGAACGGTTCGAGAACTTTGAGTGTGGGTTTGCGTGGGGGTGAAGACATTTTATTGAGGAGAGAGAGCTGGCAAGGTTACTTGGAATTCGACGCAACTGTTGCTTTGGGAAGGGTTGCTCCTCTGCTGAAATAGACTCAGAGGAAAGTTGAGAAGCCTTCGTGTGATGATGGTGGTATTTGTTCGTACATGGAGCAAAAACCTGCGAATCCTTTGAAGTGAAAAGTAAATTCAGATTGCGATAGCGGACGAGTGAATAGCTCGCAGTATAGCAAAGCACGTATTTTTGAGTTCCAACTGCGGTCTTTGAAATTCACTACAGCAAGATCCACATGCCTCAGAATGCGGAGAGAATCAGAAAAGGGAGCCTCGTGCCGAAATCGGTGCTTGAATGAGTAGCCGGCTGGCTACCTAGATTCCGTTGATCTGGTTTAGTCTAGTGGATTGAGGCTATTCCAAGGAATGATGGATACATATAGATAATAAAGGATAAGTCCAAATGACTGCTCTGCAATAACTCAAGTGCTTGTACGCGCCCCTTGACAAATTGCCTCCAAACTCGACTCTCGTCTAAAATATGAGTACATAGAATCCAAGTTGAAAAAAAAAACACTTTGTTTGGCAGTATTCCATCAGCCCTTAATGATCATTGACACATGCTAGTGAGATGTATCACAGTTTATAGTACACTACACTTCTTTGGCTCAAAGCTGATTCAATAGCTTCCCAACAAAGTTCTCCAAGTCCTCAACCCTGACATCCTCCTTGACATTCAATCGTCTACACTGGATTTCACATAGACCTTCCTTCCACTTCCTACCCAGCAAAACAATGACCGGATAACCAATCAAATCAGCATCCTTCATTTTCCAGCCAATCGATACCTCTCGATCATCAACTACTGGATCCATTGCTGCAGCAGAAAGAGTATCAAATATCTGCAGTGCATCTTCATTCAATCCCTTTCCAGGGACCACAACGATTTCGAAAGGAGCCATAACTCTCGGCCAATTCAAACCCTTTTCGTCAGCTAGAGTTTCTGCAACGGCTCCAATCATTCTCGTTACGCCAATACCATGGCATCCCATTTCCATAGGAACCCGTATCTGATCATTTCCTCCTTGCTGAGTTTCATTTTTTTCAGCTTCGAGATTTTTCTCCACAAGGCTAGAAGGCACAGTAACAGTTGCTTCCATCGGCTTACTATATCGTGTACCCAAGTGGAAAGTATGTCCGAGTTCAATGGCCTTTTCGACTTTCAACGTCGATTCTTGACATTTGGGACAAACATCGCCCTCCGTAATTCGCTTCAAATTTAGCGGTTGCCCCGTAGATGGATCCTGGGCGAAAGACGAACTCTTGTACTTATTCAAAGACGAATCAAAGTGCACCTCTCTTTTCCTTGAAATTGCCTCTAAAAATTCAAGAGGGACTCGTCCATCAATAAGATTAATCACATGAGTGATATCAGTTTCATCTGCTTCATTGAGGCATGTATTCGTGAGTATAAAGTTCTCATTGATGAGTCGCGACAACTCCACATGTGCTATTTTTCTCGAAGGGTCATAGTTCGGTACAAGTCTTTTGATCGAACTTGTGTTCAAATCGTACTCCTCTCCGTTTTCAGAATAAAACCAAGTGACAATAAGGGTAGATCCATCACGAGAGAAGCCACCAACCTTCTTCAGGTTTCTAAACTCATTCTTCAAGCTCTCGACCTCATTCAATTTTGGCAGCCCACTTTCTGCTAACTCCTCATTTGCCACATAATTGCATTTACTGCAACTGATGATATTGTCTTCTCCAATCTTGGTTGGAAAGTGAAACTCATGGCTGAGGTCACCACCTATGTCCCCTGAATCGGCTTCGGCTACAAGATATGGAATTTTTAGCTCATCGAAAAGATTATGATATGCTTTGCGAACACTTTCGTAAGTTGACAGAGCGGAAGTGTTATTGTAATCAAACGTATAAAGATCTTTCATGACAAATTCTCGAGAACGGAGAAGTCCTTGCCTCGGTCGTAGCTCATCACGATACTTTCGAGCTAGATATGAATGAGCAAAAAACAAAAAAGATGGCAGGTTTGAACAAACTAATCTGGTATAAACGAACAGGAAGTTCTTTGTATGATTGGACCGAGTTCGAAACCAATTCCGTGATTTCTTCCTCGTGTGTAGGAGCAAGAAGATACCTTGCCTCCTTTCGGTCTTCCAATCGGAAGAGCTAATAGTGTTACAATCATAGGAATGGATTCATTTGATGGGAAATACCTCAGAACTAGAATTCAATCGACCACTTTTAGCCCAGAGCTCTTCGGACGACAGAGACGACAAAGCGAGTTTCGATGCGCCTTCCAGAAGACATTAATATTAGCATGAATGGTGAAAACAATCTGAGGGGACAGGATTGCTAACCTAACGTTGACATGTGCTTATCAATGAGTGCTTCTAATTTGTCCTGTACTCTTCTTCCCAGCGGTAACATATGAAAGATACCTGTGTGAGCCTAGCCATGCTGTGTGAGAGCATGCCCTTATGAGTGAAAAGGAACGACTTGACAACGCACCTGACGTAAGAACCCCCCTCGAATAAGTTTAGCATGAGAATCTATCCCGAATCAGTTTTCCCTAGTTCGATGAACATATTTTGTTTGAATGTTACCTTCATCTGCGCTTGCAGCTATGCCACCAGTAGGTATCCAGAACTTGGATAATCTTGCCCTATCATCATTCTACCATATCAATTAATCAATGATATACCCACGCGATTAAAGGATGTTTTCATCATGAATCTGAACCTACAATTGTAGAAAGATTTGATTGCGTTTGAGAATATGAAAGCCTAGAAGGCCGCGATAAAATCGCCGCACGGCGACACAAGCCCCAAGTGTTTGTTGCAGATCCTCCAAACCGCGAAATACTTCGGAGGAAATGCATCTTGGAGTACTTCCCGGACCTGCGTCCTACGCTCAAAACAAACAAGTTCGAATGAACAATTGGGATGTGAAAAAGGCAGAAAGACTATATTTTCATTCTTATCATGGATATCTTTCGGGTTGCCTTTTTGTTCACATTGGCCATCATATCACCAAGCCAATGAAAAGTTCCACTTATAACAATAATGGAGGATGAAGCTTTTCTAGTATCGGAAAATCTTTATCCCGACAGTCATTGGCAGAATAAAAGGCGGTGAAATAAACTTTTTTTCTAATCAAGAACTTCTAAGAATGTCGCAACTTTGATCAGAAATAATTTGAACACCCCTCGATATTTTCACCACCATCATTTCAATTGAATTACTTTGATTGTACAAAATGGTGTCAAATAATAAAAAACGAAAGCGCGACACCAACAAAGAGGATCAAGATCGTCCAGTTAATAAAGCGCCAAAATCAGAAGGAAATGAGAAAGAAGTTTTGTTACAAGAAATATTGGCATTGGGAGGAACAGAGGAAGATTTAGATCTTGTACTCGATGCACAATCCGATTCAGAGAATGAAGCAAAACCAACAGCCAAATCCACAGACAAGGACTTTAAAAATGAGTTTGCCAAATTTGTAGCAGGTCTTGGAATTGAGGCACAAGCTCCAGAAGCAGAAGCAGATGAGGAGGATGAGGAGGTAGATGCTGATGATTGGCGGGACGAGGCCTTACAATCGGAATCGGAATCCAGTGAACCAGAAGAGGCGCCTAAAGTTCCAGAGAAAAGTGTGACCAAAGTCAAAGAATCTTCAAAGACTTCCAAAGTGGCAGAGAAAGCCGCGGCCATTCAAGTCAAAGAATCTACGAAGGATCAAAACCGCCTGGTTTGTAGCCCCTTACCTTTATTTTGAGTCCACTGACCGATTATAGAATTTTGAAGCGCGACCAGACTGGCATGCAGCAGAACTCCCCGTCCTTCCGGCGGGAGACTTCAGTGAGACAGGACCATACCGATCGTCAATCAATAACCTAAACGAATATGCCAAAGCCCTTCTTGAAGCCGACAGTACACTATATGCCTCGAAACATCTTTCTGCGACTTCTTCACATCGTTTCCTTGCTACGATTATGTCTTCCGGTACATTATCCGATAAAATTTCCGCGTTAACCTTGGTTGTTCAAGAATCCCCAGTTCATACCACAAGATCGTTCGAAAGTTTATTGGATCTGGCAAAGAAAAGAAGTAGAGGACAAGCCGTTACAGCACTGGGAGCTATGAAGGATTTGCTCGGAGCTGGTGTCGTGCTTCCTGCGGATAGACGTCTTCGTACATTTGCTTCACAACCTGGACTTCTCGGTACATTGCAAGAAAGCGATACCGGTGTTTGGAAAGCCGGACAACCCCTTCCGGGAAACATGACCAAAGCACATCTCATTTCATGGGCATATGAAGATTGGCTCAAGGAGTCATATTTTGATATGCTCAAGATTCTGGAAGTTTGGTGTAGCGACGAGGTAGAATATGCTCGTTCAAGAGCTGTTATGTACGTCTACGAATTATTAAAGGATAAGCCAGAACAAGAATCCAATTTACTTCGACTCTTGGTCAACAAACTTGGAGACCCAGACAAAAAGATTGCTTCACGATCATCATATCTCCTGATGCAACTTCAAACCTCTCATCCTGCAATGAAAGAGATCATTATCAACTCAATCGAGAACGAACTTATATTGAGACCTGGACAGAGTTCCCACGCTAAATATTACGCCATCAATACTCTCAATCAAACGATTCTCAGTTCGAAGGAGGAAGTTATTGCGAAGAAGCTTCTGAGCATATACTTTGGCCTTTTCGTATCTCTTCTCAAAAAGCCCGAAGTTATCAAACCTACAGGTCCTAAACTCAATAAGAAAGGAGAGATCCAAGGAGGTGGAGGCGCCATGGGAAAGAAGGCAAAGGAAAAGTTGACAGCAGAAGAGGAAGCAAAGCAGGCAAGTGAGGAGACAACAGAGAAGATGATCTCTGCTGTTCTGACCGGTGTCAATCGTGCATTCCCATTCACAAAGACTGATGACTTGACGTAAGTTTAAAGAACTACATTGGCCGAGGACAATACTGACTAGGTTTAGCCTCGAGAAACATATGGATACTTTGTTCCGAATCACGCATTCATCCAACTTCAATACCAGTATTCAAGCTTTAATGTTGATTGAGCAACTATCAACAACAAAGCACCTTGCTGTCGACAGATTCTACAGAACTCTCTACGAATCCTTGCTCGATCCTCGTCTAATCACTTCTTCGAAACATGCACTGTATCTCAATTTACTTTATCGGGCTTTGAAATCAGATGTCAATATCAAGCGTGTGAAGGCTTTTGCGAAGAGAATGTTACAAGTCGTCACTCTTCATCAACCTCCATTCATTTGTGGTATCATCTATTTGTTAAGAGAGCTAGAAGTCACATTCCCTGGACTTAAGACTCTACTCAATACTCCTGAAGCAAATGATGAAGAGGAAGAAGAGGTATATCGAGATGTTCCAGAGGATGGAGAAACTTCAGATATTCAAGCTACAACAGCCCCATCGAAACCTAGAACAGACACATATGATGGAAAGAAGAGAGATCCGGAACATAGCAATGCTGACAAGAGTTGCTTATGGGAAATTGTGAGTTGCGTTCTCATGGATGAGAGAGCTTTACTAATAATATTAGATTCCTTTCTTGAGACATTTCCATCCATCTGTATCTCTATTTGTTGACCGCCTTATTAATGACGAAAAAATGCCACCTAAACCTGATCTCGCTTCCCACACCTTAACCCATTTCTTAGATCGTTTTGTCTACAGAAACGCAAAAGCAGCAGCTGGTGCACCAAAGGGAAGTTCCCTCATGCAACCGCTTGCTGGTGGGGCAAGTCAAGGTATCCTTGTATCCAATCGTGGTACCAAGGTCCAACAATCTGTCAACTCGGAAGCATTCTGGAGAAAGAAGGCTGAGGACGTTGCAGTTGATGAAGTCTTCTTCCATAAATACTTTAACCAAATTGGTAAGGGTAAGGATGCATCTAAGAAGAAGGAGAAGAAGAAGGGCGAAGATGGAGAAGATGATGAGGATGAAGATGAGGATGAAATTTGGCAAGCTTTGGTTGAAAGTAAGCCAGATATCGAGGGTCCAGAGTCTGATGATGATGATTTGGATATGGATGACTTTGACATGTCCGAGGATGATTCTGAAGGTGGTGTTGATATTGAGGGATCGGATGAAGAAGTCGATGTCGAAGGAGAAGATGAGGATATGCAAGACGCTGAGGAAGACGATGGAGAGGGTATCTTCTCGGAACAAGAAGATGACCTCAAGGACAGTGATGATGAAGCAGGATCAGATATGGATGCATTATTCGAAGCTGAATTACAGAGAGCAAAGAGTCCCGAAGCGGAAGAAGAGAAGAAAGAGACTAGCAGAAGTAAAAAGAGGAGACTTAAGAATCTTCCAACATTCGCCAGTGCGGAGGATTATGCGGCTATGTTGGACAAAGATGACGGAGATGAGGATATGGGTATGGGAACTGGAAAGAGAAGATAAAGTAGTAATATTGGAGATGGGGACAAGGAAAATACTCGCACAGAATTGTGATCAGTGTTTTGTAAAGATGTTTGCAGGTAGTCAGTATGGATATCTCGAGGTAAATTCAAGAAGTTATACCCATTTCAAATCACGAGTTCAGGATGCATGATAGTTGATCGAAATATCCTGATTCCAGATACCATTGCTCATTTTCCTGTTCATGTGCCCATGGCTTCCTATCGCCAAACCACAATCATCAACAGCCCCATAACTTCTTAATTCCATCCATTTCTTCGTTCTGCCCTTCCTGCGCTGAATATCTATTCATCAAACCACTTCAACTCATCCTCCTCCCCAAATATTGCTCTGAAAAACTTTCCCTCCTCACCTCCAACATCCGTTTCTTCCATGTGTATACAATGAAGAGTAGCGGTATCTGAGTCTCCTGGAATGAAAGCTCGGAACATGATATATTTATCTTCGGTCTCGGGAAGGAGAACTTTGCCAAGGAGGTGAAGTCCATAGGCACTAGTGGCTACGCGGACGGAGGTGAGGGAAGACGAAGTGAAGGAGGTAAGGGTGTGGTCTGAGAGGTGGGAGATGGGAGCGAAGTATTGGGGCTCGTGTTCTATGGAGAAATAGATTAGCGATGGGGTTGTGGAAGTGTATCGAAAGAGGAGAGAAAAGAGGGGATACAAACTATTGGTTTCATGGCGCAGATGTTGAAGTTTCTTCTTGAGTTCTGTCTCGATTTTCTTGAAGGCAATGATACTATCTTCTTTTGGGGCATGGATATCGCCAAGTTGGACAGTCTCTGCGGTTGCCATGATGAACGTACGGAAAGTGTTGTTGACTTGATGTTTTTCGATTTGTGCTCGAGAAAGTGGTTGAGCAAGATGCAAAAGATGAATAAGAGTTGGAGTACAAATCAGGTTTATTCAATATTGTGAGATTGAGGTAAATGTGTTCAGATTGTGAGGTCAATTCATGGTGGATGTTCTCGTCTTATAAGTGAATGGGCTGGGGTCAAACAGGGGTAGCTGTAACTGCATAAAATGAGGGGCTTTAATGTTGATCATTATTATGTATCACTTAAAAACAGGTGTTGAACTTTTGACTTCCTGTTGGCTATACTTTTCTATGGCTGACAATGTTCTAATACACGTGATGATTATTATTGAGTGACTATAGTTCAGATACAGAGCAGGTATTATACAGAACTGATGGTTTGATGTGATCAATGACCAGAACTTCTAGAAGATGACGTCGTTGTTCGGTGGTTCAATAAATAAACATGTAGTAGATTTCTGCACGATATCCGTTCAGATTCGTGATATCGAAGTTGCTTACTATGCCCCCTGGCTTAGGGCTTTGTATAATAACATCGATTCGTACTAAAGCAGGTACAAAATGTATCAATACGTACCTAATTTGCTAGTCTAGTCTAGTTTGTTAGCTGGCGATGCCTAGCTGATCTCAGGATAAGATAAGATAAGATCTCGGCAGAACATATCACCGACTTTTTATGGGCCGGCCGGGAAGTTATTGTCCTCGGTTTCTTCCTCCATCAGTTGCGATAGTTATCAGAAAATTCACCACGCACGAATTGTTTTATAGTTGGCGTTTAGTGTAAGAAGTTTTACATAGATTTGCTCATTTCTTTTATATATCAGCATGCAAAGATCGTAGCTTGAAAATAGCACTACCTGAAATGTCTTTCTCTCGCCAAATTTTACAGCCTCGAGCTGGTATATACCGAGCTGTAACTCGCAGTTCAGGACTTGTACAATATCGTGGAACAGCGTTAAGAGACTCATCTCCTCTGAATTCTTCTCGAACATTTACCATAGCTCGTCGATTATGCAATGCCGAAAGTAAGTTCTTCCCAATTCCTCTCTCCGAGCTCTAGCTAACCTCACAAAGCTACTATTCCCCCGCCTCCACCTCCACAACCCTCATTACTCTTACGAACTCTCACTTTCTTTGGAATCGCTATTGTCTTCACATCTGTAGGCTTCTCAATAGCTGCATATCCAGCCTTCAAAGCCGCCAATGCCATACTTGATCCCCCATCTGATGAGGAGTCCCTTAAATTATACACACCAACCGACGCGAAATCTATAGAAGTTGAAGCCTACATAAACAATCATCCAATTGTGAAGGAACTAAGAAGCCGACCCGAATTCACAGAATCAAGACCACATATGAAAATCCCAGAATCACAGCGGGGACATAATCTTACAGGTGGAACATTGATGGGCCCGGGACGTGTTCAAGTACCACCATATATATGGACTGAAGCAGGTGGAAAATCTCTTTTGTCAATCTCATTCCTAGGAGAAGATCTTTGTGGACATCCGAAAATCATACATGGAGGATTTCTAGCCACAATGTTAGACGAGGGACTAGCACGATGTTGTTTTGGTGCATTACCGAATAAGATTGGTATGACGGCTACTTTGACAGTCAATTACAAAGCTCCTACACCGGCGGGAACTTTTGTAGTGTTGAGGGCAGAGACTACGAAAGTTGAGGGCAGAAAGGCTTGGGTTGAAGGAAGAATTGAGACTTTAGTTGGGGAGGGAGAGAAACCGAAAGTCCTATGTGAGGCAAATGCATTGTTTATTGAACCTAGGCAGGCCAAGGTGAGTTAGAAAGCGCGGATGATGTTACGATTGATACTAATTAATTTACAGATGATGGCCAGAATATACCCGCCCTCATAGACTGTTATAGAGGATGTCTCATCAGTTGAAGGTCGGAGGGGACCGACGTTATTCAGTATAGAGAAAGGACGCACATTCAGTGTTCTAGACGCATATATCATTAGACAAGAAGCGTGAGATCTAGAGTTTACTTGTAGATTTAACTAGCAACCTTGCTCATACAGAAAGACATTAGACTCATTGCCTTATTTTATATCCGTACCAACTTTCAATCTCCAAACTTCCATATCTTGCACGAAAATGTTCAGGTCCCCAGCGGCCAGCGTCCAGCCATACCACCATAAATGTAGGAGATAAATTACTTCCCCTTGAAAGATGCTCGCAAAACAATCCCCACGTGATCCTAAATTCCCCACCATTCAGAAACATATTACGCGTTTGCCAACTTTATGCGTAGTGCGGGGCAGATTTTTATAGTGCATCAGTAGCGGGTTAATAAGGGGAGACATTCGGCTTGTTAACGACGGCAGTCCATTGAATTTCGATTGCGTGATTGCGTGATTGCTCTTCTCTCTTTAGTTCTTTAATACTCACAACTTTTTCAAAAAATATACTCTCAATTTTCTCATACAAATCTACAAAATGTCTACGTATGTTCTCCCTTTTTGCGCTTAATCTTTTAACTATATCATTGCCCTGAGTTCCAATGGGAAGCAGAATTGACCAAAGATAAATAATACTAACCCCCCTCAGAAATATCACTTGGCACCCCTCCCTCACCCGCGCTGAGCGCACCACTCTCCGCAAACAACGCGGCTTCACAATCTGGTTTACCGGGCTTTCTGCCTCTGGAAAATCCACCATTGCCACAGCTCTCGAGCAACATCTTCTCCATCTCGGACATGCCGCATATCGTCTCGACGGCGACAACGTCCGTTTTGGACTTAACAAAGATCTCGGATTCGACGAGAAGTCCCGCAACGAGAACATTCGTCGCATTGCCGAAGTCGCAAAGTTGTTCGCAGATAGTTGTACTATCGCTTTAACATCTTTTATCTCCCCTTACAAGGCAGATCGAGCTGTTGCCAGAGAATTGCATGAAAAGGCCGCCAATGGGGATGAGGCTATCCCTTTCATTGAGGTTTTCATTGATATCCCTGTTGAGGAGGCAGAGAAGAGAGATCCAAAGGGATTGTATAAGAAGGCTAGAGCGGGTGAGATTAAGGATTTCACTGGTATTAGTGCGCCATACGAGGAGCCCGAGAAGCCCGAGATTCATTTGAGGACGGATAAGCTGAGTGTGGAGGAGTGTGTGCAGAAGATTGTGGAGTATTTGGAGAAGGAGAAGTTGTTGAAATTGTAGATTTAGATACCTTGGGCAAGACATTTCGAGCGATTGAAAAGGATTATTTTATAAATAAAAATGCTAGATATTATAGAATTCAATGAACAAAACATTGATCGATTTGAAAACAATTGCTTTGTTGATATCTCTTACTACGATACAATAATACAAATGCATGCTTCAACAAATATGTCCCCATTGCCATACGCCAACTTTCAATTGCCATATTCTTATAATCCCTCCAATACTATCTATATGATTTCGAATTCGTAATAGACATAGGCCGTGTACTCATTGCCTTCTCCTCCACCAACTCCCGCTGCAGCTATTTCGGACGATAATGCCGAATCGTCTTTCAAAGCCTTTCCTTTCTTGTCTCGACCGAAAGCATTACCTCCAAGGTAACCATATGTCGAATCAAGTGCCGCTTTCGCTTTCTTGGCTCCTTTGGGGTTTGACTGAAATGAATTAGTAAAACTTGACAAGACTTGGGCTCAATGCGCATACCTTGACCAAACCACAGACGAAATCCAGAGGTAATCCATATCTCAGGACTGTCTCAACGAATACCCTCAAAGTTAAGACATGTATCCATATCATGACGGCTTCACTCCAACCAGTTCTTCCAAGTCTTAGAGCTTCACCCCATACCTTGCGCTCATCCTTCTCTACTTTCTCGGCCTCCTTTCTTTCAACCTCCTTTCCACCCTCTACGTATTTGTAATCACGGGGTGTCCATTTATTTTCTCTGCATTTATGTTGGAAATCTGCGCTATGCTTTTTGAATGTTGTGACCGCAAATAATGTGAACTCGTCATCATGGGTGACTTCCACGGAGGATCTTGGAACAACCATAGGCGATATGGTTTCGTAAGTCTTCAGAAAGTCCTTCTTGACATTTGTTGGAACAACGACAAGGTGAGTTTCGAGGTATTCGGAATCTTGTACCAGTAATTTGGGATCAACGACTGGAGTGAGGGATTTCGTAGAAAGATTTCCTCTTCGCATTGTTAGCCTTTTGCCTTATTCACAGATTTTGAGCTCTTACGTTTGTTTTCGTTGTAATGTTGTAAGATTCGTCTTGACTTGGTTATATTGGTTCATTTTGCCCTTAACATCATTGTCGATACTAACAAGTTCCTACATCTCATCAGCAATGCTTTAGCTCTCCTTGTAAATCGGTACCAACCTTTTGTAACGAATCGATTAACTCTGCGAGTGGTTTGTCGGCACGATATTTGACTTTGTTCCATGCGAAAGTGCGTAGGTATTGATCCGCCGGTTCTATAATCAAACTATTAGCCCATGATCGTAATCACAAGCTCGCAGATCACCAGACTCACTGTCATTCACAGTCTTCTGTTGTGCAATCTTGCCCTCATCTCCTTCCAATAAATTGCGAAGAGATTCTCCAACTTTTGCTACAACACCTTGACAAGCGCTTTCCAACTTAGCAAGATCATCTGCTTGCCCAACCAATGCATCTAGTGTACCGATTTTGAATTCAGGAATCTTGAATGGTATCGTAGTCCCATTATCAGCGGAGATTGTAGACCGGAGAGCTGTTAGAGCTTCTTCTTTATCGCTGGATTGAGAGATAGATGTTGGTAAAGATACCAATATGTATTTCGTAGGAACAGACATGGTTTGAACTTTCGAGAAATTGCTACTCGATAGAAGCGGTGGTTGGTATTGAAGAGAGTGGGATCAAGAGAAACCCAGTTGCGCTCCAGTTGAATAACTCGAATGTGTTGCCTCGTTGTCGTGGAGTTTCTTGGACTGTTGTAAGTTGCTCTTTATGCTAGGGATTTGGGAGCTTCGAGCTTGCTGTGAGATTGAGGAAGGACCGTGCACGATAAACTAGGGAGCTGCGGACAACCTCATTCTCATCTCACCACCAATACCACATGCTTCACCCGCCAGAAGTCACTCGCCGAGAATGTTGAATTTAACAATTTTGGGTGATGTTATCTTATGGAGCAAATCATATTCTCATATGCGCTACATCTAGCCATCTGTATAAAAGCTACCAATGAATTTTGAAATTCACTTCCTTCCCAAACCTCCTCCTGTTTTCACTTCTCGAGTGGTATATTTCGAGATCATGCAGTCAAGCAAACAAAGCGATATCTGGAGAATCTCTTAAGATATCGCTTGTACCATAACTCCTTCAAGATCTATGACATTTACCGGCTGTGTTTTTCCGAAAATGCCATGAAAGTTAAGCAACTTGCTCTTCACCTGAAACTCGAGATCTCACAATGAAGAGAAGAGTGTTCTTCTAGAATAAGTGTACATAAAATCGCTCTCTGACGACTCACTTTTCCCCTTTGCTATGCTGGTAGCCTGCAGAGAGCTCGAGAGTAGCTGGAATTTGAGCGCTGAAAATGTAGTCTTCTGCATTGATGTGCCTACTCCAGGACAGCTTCAAATGATCGAGACTTCTAGATCGTGGCTACTAAGTTCTTTTGGCTTTCTTTTGAATTGTTTGACAGAAGAAAATCCAAACTTTCTGCTAAACCATGAAGGTTTATGAAGCATGATGGATGTATTGAATCCTTGTCCTTCGACTTTCTCCCCATTTACTTCATCATACTTTCGATACTGATAGTTCGGCATGATAAAAGTGGAGCAGAACAACAGTAAAAGATGCAGCGCATCAACCCTTTGTTACCCAGCATGCAGTGGGACCTAGATTCCCTTAGATAATTCGAGCTTTCATAGCTACTTGTCACCATTTTTAGTCGACTTGCATTGTGCAATAAAGGGTTAACCCATCACAATGGGCAGTGTGTGTGATAAGATACGCTCTCCACTTATTCTTCAAGTGCTTCCTCATTTGCAAATGATGATACAAAGATTCCGTATCCATTCATCTTTCGTATTGGGCGTATCGAACTGGAAGGTTCCCCTGAGACCGCTCTATTTTTCCAATTATGCACCGTTAAGATCGCCGAAAGCATCCCAAAAATCGGCGCGTGAGGGCGAGAATACCACACATTTTCTTTGCTCCGCATTTTCGGTATGGCTGTCAGTGCTTTGCTGATCGACTCTGGGCATTGCGGCAAATAGAATGTTCTTCGATTCGATATGTATCGTGAGTGAAAGGTTCCACAGGCTCGCCAAATAGTGTTAATAAATATTGTAACTATGATTGAGAGGGCTGCGAAAAGAAATGGACGAACGCCACTAAGAGGGTGATCCGTACCGCAGGGGAACGTCAAGATGATAATTCACTATCGCGAGGATTAGCTTCACTTGTCTAAAGAGCAAACACACCTTGAAGAACAGGTCGGCCATTCTGTTGGTGTCGTTGCTCGATGAGAACATGAATGGCTACGAATACACTCCTTATCTTCAAGTGACTTGCGTTGTTGTCGGGGCTTGTCAATAGATGCTGGCTGGTTGGCGGTAGGAAATAGAAATCAAATGCGTGGGATAAGGAGGATCATATTCTGAGTAGCTGAGCCGCTGAGAAATGTTTAGTTCAAGTCAACCTATACAACAGCCATCCCGAACTCCAGAATCAATCTCGAGGACAACTGTGTGCCTAGCTTGAAGTCAAGTGGAATATTGTATGCTGTACACTATGTATGATTTTACCGTGATTTCATGGGGAAGGGGTAAATTTCAAACATGGAACGGTGGTGTACCATCGGCCTCATGTCCATATGCCATCGATCAACTGGCTGAACCAATGCTGTATTATGAGGACCGTACCGAACATCTTTGGTTTCCATGGAATAGCTACGGCAGGACTTCTTTCATGGCAATCATTTGTGCCACTCAACCAAGTCATTTATTCAATGATAAACAGTCGGTACGGTATTGTATCAAACGTATACATGTTAGCGTCTTTGGAGACTTGGAACGGTTGCTCTATCCTACTACTTAGGTATTCTTCTGCTTCATCCTAATCCCCTGTAACTTTGTCTTGACACAGTACTTTACGAAAGCAAAGTAATCACAGAGCAATTACAACTGCTACTCTCACGCAGTTTACAGTTCCCAACACAAATAATATCTTGTATCGATCATCGACTTCTAATCTACTACTTGATCATCTTCTTCCAGCCAGTATCATCTACTCGCTGGTATCTTCCCATCACATACATTTGCACGAAATACCCACAACTTTACCACGAATCAATTCAACCTTGCACATTGTGCTTACCACAACAATGGGTTTCAGAAAGGCCTTCCGCTCGGTCGCTCGCATTTTCTCCATCAAGGACAAGAAGGTCGCAAAACAACAAAACACCACAAAGTCTAGGAAGCTCACCAAGAGCCAATATCCTAGCAAAACTACCAATTCCACTAAGAATAGGGTCAAGAATCTTGTTGGCTTCTTGACCGGTAGCAGATCTAGAAGATATTCCACTGGTAAGCAAATCCCTGAAATTTAAGCATCCATGATGCAAGATACTAACATAACTCACCAGAATCAGCACCCGAATCAGAAACACTCGTCGGTTCTTCAAATTCTTTCTCGACAGGTAATCACACAGTCGAGACATTTGAGCAAGTCCCTGACCATGTTGGCGCAGAGAATGTGGATAACTATCACATTGAGGATGGACTTACAGGTTCTTCATCTGCACAGAATGTCTTTCCAGTGTCGGTGGCGACTGTTGTTGGTAACCAGTCCATCGAGGGTGTGAAAGATGCAGAGCTCGCTGATCCTCCATTGGAACTACCCACTCCTGCAATCAAGTCGTTTCCTGACGGCGACTTGAACGATATCAATGATCAATCAGCTGAGGTAGTAGAAACCGCTGGTCCTGCTATCTTTGTCAATGATGATATTATTGATAGCCAAGGTAAGCTACCCAGAATTTCCATCCCTTGTGAGAAGACAAATACTGATGTTCAATTTTTTTTTAACACAGATGCTACAGTTGAGACTTTGAATAATGGAGCAGATGCCGCAGAATGTGATGCTCCCATCTTCAATGAAAACACGGAGGATAATATTTTGGCCGCGGTTAAAACTGAATTGTCTATCGATGTTCAAGAAAATTTTCATTTGGCTTTCGCACCATTGGCTACACCAAATGAAGGTGGTGTTCTACAGGTAGTATCCGAACCAGAAGTAACCGAACAAATTGGAAACGATACCTCGACTCCTGATTCGATCCAAATCCCCTCAGCCGAAGTTTCACCAAGTATTGAAGCTTCAATTCAATCATCTGAGGGATCCATCAATAACATCGATGGCTCTGCCATCCAGGATGAATCGATCTCCTCGAATGAGGAAATTGTCTTGTTCTCAGAGGAAAATCCTGTTGCATTCCCAGACCATATTGATGGGTACCATTTGGATGGTTCGTTCGCTCCAGCTACCACAGTTTCACATAAGGCGCGCAGCTTTTGTGGTAGGATCTTCACTGCCCCTCAGCCAGAGGAACGAGCATGGAATGAGGATGCAGATATTAAAGATGTGTTCCGTCAACGACGCAATTCGGCACCTGGAAATCTAGTTTCGCCAGACTCGCATTATCCAACGGGGAGACGTGCCAGTCTAACACCTTCTGATGCGGAGAACGAGGCAATGTTCAATGATACCAACAATTACATTGATCATGATGACTCCGACATGTACATTGAGCCTAAACTCAATATATATCCCTCTGTTTCTGAGGAGCCTGCTGTTCCGATGGTTGTTGCACCAGTTAAGGATCCTGCAAGAGGGGCGTCTCTTCCGATTTCGGTATCAGAGGTCACTTATGCCCACCTTGTTTGTCCAACCGCTTCGGACTCTGCCTCGGGGCCACTCTCACCAATTGAACCAGACTCGGTTGAACAAGAAGCCTTCATGTTGGAACTTGGAGAGCATTTCTCATTGGAGCTCGCGAACCAAGAAGCCTTCCTATCAGAGCTTCAGAACACTTCCCCTGTGGAGCAGGATAGTTTTGATGTTGTCAATGAACAAGCTGAGGAGGTGATTGTACCTCAGAAAGTCAATCAACCTGGTGAAACTCACGCGGAAGAGATTGTACGCATGTACAGAATTCCACGTCACAGTCAATTCAGATCAGTCTTTCCCCCTCCTGGTCTCACCTTTCCTTGGGGCCCCCACAACCCGATTCCAACCAGAATAGACGATTTCAGAGGTAACGACTCTTGGCTCCCAACACCATGGACAGATCCAGATGCGTATCACCAACTGAACGGAATTCAGAGACGCTGGGTTCAGTTGGAGGTACGTTACCAGACAAGATTATTCTGGCTAGGTATGGCCTTCAAAGCAGTAATCCACCTTGAAGAAAATTCAGCGGACAGGCTGTACGCCTTCAACAATTTCTGTGGGTGGTATGGATGCCAGGCTGAAAAATGTAAACATCCTAAAGTCGACGGCCGTCTCTTTTTCTTCGATCTAGATTCCTACTACACTTCATGGAAGAACCTTCGAGATGAGCAATTGCTACTTGACAATGAACCGAGTAGCGACTACGCTGCTCATGAGCCTGAGACTAATGCAAATACTCTTGAGCAGACAGCGCTTCATGAGCAAGAAGCCCGTGTGCAACAAGCCCGAGAACAAGAGGCTTCTCAAGTGGAAACTGCCAATGATCATTACGCTGATCTCAATTCGTCGTTGCAGTTTGCTCAATCGGTAAAAGCAGCCAATAGGAGAATGATAAGCCTTATGGATTCTGAGGTTGCGGTGGTGAAGGCGAACTCCGTCATCATCCAAGAGGTTCTGGCTCGTAATGAAGCTCAGCATGTGGAGTCGAGACCTTCACAACTTCTCAATGCTCAATTTGGTCTCGCGATGATCAATACACAAGCCCAACCAAAGCAATCTCGATGGGCTGAAGTGTTCAAGACACAACAGGAAAATGGTTGCGAACAGGCAGAGGTATCACAGGATACAGTTCCAGATACCTCTGAAAACCCTGTTCCAGTTGGCAATTTCGGTTTGAAGATGATTGATTTCTCTGTCCTACCAAAACAATCTCGCTTTACAGAGTTCTTCCCCACGCAACCTAAATCTGAGCAAGAGACGGCTCAAGACTCAGTCGTAGAGAATATTCCTGGAGATCTTGCTCCACAGGCTCACTTTGGTCCACAGATGATTGAGATATCCATTCAACCAAGGAAATTCCGATTTTCATCGCTCTTTGGAGCGCAAACAACAGCTGAGCAAGGTATCGCTCCGGCCCAAACATCGGATAGTGAAGAATCCAAGGGACCTCTCGGCTCACTCAGTGGTAGCAACAACAATGACGTCTCTACACGTGATACTAGTGTTGAACCACCACAGAGCTCAAGCTTCAGCTTAAAGTCACACGCTGTGTCGGACATCGATCTTGCATACGAGGAAGAAGAAGGTGATCTGTATAGCGCATCGCCACCAAGAGGACCATCTCCAGCTCCAATTGTGCCAAATCAGTCATCTTCGGTTTCAGCCCCCAAGGGGTTCATGGATAGCTCCCTTGCTTCAAAGCATCAAGGTAGCTGGCAACTGTACGATGACCAGGGATCTTTGCTTGATGATCATGTCGAGAACTTCGGTGACTTCGTCATCGAAGATACAATGGAAGGAGCCGGTGAAGATTTAGTCTTTGTTCTTGGACAAGTCGAATTTCCTATTGAATCACCTCACGAAAAATCTCGCGAGATGCTCGATGAAGAACCATGGATAATCATCAGAGTTGGGGATTCTTCTGGAGATATTGATTTCGAGGAAGTCCCAGAAGGAGTCGAACTTCTACAAGACTTCCACGATGATGGATGGCCGGCCGATGGGCGCGGGGAGCATAATGTAACACAGGCCATCAGAGAGGGATTGGAAGAAGAGAATTCTGCGGTCATTAAAATTGTCAGTGATTTTGAGTGCTATGCCAATTCTCCTGATTCTGGATGGGAAGCTACGGAGGATAGTGATGCCACTGAATCCGGTTCTGAGGATTCTGATGAAAATGGCGGCGACACCGATTCTGACTCTGAATCTCAAGAGTCGGATAAAGACAGCGATGCTGTTGAAACCAAAGCCCGGGAATCAAATGAAAAAGACAATGACCCTAAGTCCGAAGCCCAGGAATCAGCCACGATTGATGAGGACACTGAACCCAAGTATCAATTCAGTCGCATTCCTATCCAAGCCAGACCTGCTCTCTCTGGACTAGCTCTATCTTTCCAAAAACCCGCTGGCAGAGAGGTTGGATACCATGTTAATGCGCCTCTAGGTTTTACCAACAATCCAGACGCTTTCATGGACAGTGAGCCCCTTCCAATCATGCAAAAAGATGCAAACATGGTGCACTGTTCCAACATCATCCGACAGATTGACCTCGCGAGAGATGAGCTGATCAATAGATGGATGAACAAGGAAGATTACTATGATCCCGATGGACCAACTTGCAGATACGTCCTGAAGGTAGGAGAACAATATGGTGAGAGGGTCTGTGAGAACATGCCTCAAGCATTGGCTCTGCGGATTCAAGATGCCGAGAATCAGCTCTGGGCTAGCGGTGCAACATTTGCAAAGATAGCACTTGCCAACAAATTGAAAGATCCCGAGGAAAAGATGACCTTTGACCTGGACTTTGCTTTCCCTGGCCAACTCAACAATCGCTGGAAGCCAGCATTCATCGCGAAGTGTGTCAAAGATATAGACATCACAAGTGCTTCGCTTTTCCTTGGTGAAAACGATCTTTCTGCTTTTGATGAGAATAAGTCAACATTCTAAGTTGCCTATTCATCATCAAAACCTTCTGCACAGTTTCTTTCGCCATGGGGTAGTGTCTTCTAATAGTTCTCTGGTCTCTCTTCTGTGTGTGTTCTTGGTGTATTCAATCACTTCTTCGCTTTGTACTTCTTTTCTGTAGCATTCATCTACAGCATATGGGTCATCGGGATATCTTGGGAACGGAATTTTGGCATAGGGCATCAGTCTGGATGTGATTGCATAATTGGTGAGGGTTATGCATGTAGCATTTTATGGGATAGCATAGCACGGAATAATACGGAGTTGAGGTAGACTTTGCATGTGGGGGATTGGCAGATATGAAGTGTGACATGGTTTTGGTTTGAAATTGAGATAGCCAAGTATTTACACAGAGTTTGCAGTTTTAGGATACCTATTTCTTTTGGAGTTTGGTTTAATCTCGAAATACCCAATTCTTATGTAGCAACCAGCAATTTAGAAATAATGACTTTGATTGCAACTTTTCATGGTGATTTTGTGCATTTGATCATGATATGGTTATAGAATTCCTCTGAGATGCAGTAATACAACGATGATGCGATGGGTATATTCATAAACGATGCCATTAACAAGATTTTGTATCCAATCCGCCTGCTTCCGTTCCTCTCCTTTCTCCAATTCCGTATGTACTTCCAATTTCTTATCACATATACCGTAAATAATCTCGAGAAAGATTACCAATCCTCCCCTCCCTAAGATTCTATGTCCAAAACTCACAAAAACACCTTCATAATACGCCCAACCTACATAGTTTACTTTCCGAAAGCAAAAGGACACCCTAGAGTTCTTTCTCTCTCCAATTTCTCTTCCGTGTCCCTCATCTCATTCCTACCCTCTCCTCTTCTCCCGTCAGGCCCTACCTCCTCAAAACTATACCCCTCCGTAAACCAATCGCTCCTCTTATTGTCCGGTACAAATCCACCCATAACTCTCGTAAGCAAAGCCATCGGACCCCAACGATTCCAGAAACCTGGGAGTTGATAATACGGATGCACGAGATAATCGGTACTATGATACCTCCCATCTACCCCTTTATCATCCGACTTCGAGACTTGTCTAACTCTCATCCATTCTGGTCTTGGGAGTGATAGGTAGCGGAGAAATAATTGACGAGTGCGTAATATAGAGATAGTGAGTAATTTATTGAGGCGCGAAGGTTCCGGATAGATCATTGCGGAGCGAAGAAGAGGACCCATAAGAACCCCAACTGCATCTCTCGCAAAGGGTAGTAGTGCCTTTGGGACCAGGAACAACAGAAGTGGAACCAATTCATCAGCCGTTTTCTTGTTATACACATTGGGAACCATGAATTCTGTCTCATAATCTTCTGCCCATTTCTTGATATCCTCGAAAAATTCAATTCCATCATTCCATTCATTGAAACGACGAAGATCATGATAAGAAATGCCCATCGCATCACCGATCCCTTTCCAGAACGTAGCAATTGCACAAATCTCCATCTCATTCAGTGTTCTCCACTCCCAATCCCCAATCCAACCAATTGGTTCCGTAATGAAAACGCTCAATGTATAAAGCAAATCTTCATTTGAAATCTTCCTCGCTTTTTGATATCCCGAGTGCAAATAATTCATTCTCGAAATCGCTTTTAGAACTCTCGGGTGAAGGGGATGATGAGAAGAGAATTCTGCAATCAATACTGTTGTATCGGCATAACGTTTACTCGCTGTTTCCTTGGAACTGAATTGTTTTGTGTCGACGAGAAGTTTGGAGATTGTAGGGATGCCGTAGGTTTTAAAGAGGGCGAATTGAAGGCTGGTTACGTAGAAACGGGGGAATTCTAATTCGCCTATGTGACCGATGATTGCTTGCGCATCCGTATTTGTCATGTTTTTCAATGATTCTCGGGTTTTATATCCGAATTTTTTAATCATGGAGTATTGTCTCGATAGGCGAAGGAAGTGGACTGTGAGGAGATATGTAGAGATGATGATGAGCATGGTGGTTTTGGAGTGAGTTCCCACAAATGAGAGGGAAGTAGAAGATAGGGGCGTCAGCGGTATTGTGGTGTTGGTAGACATAGTGGGAGTTATCAGAGCAGTGAAGTAAAGAGGTGTAAATTTTGAGTTGATAGTTGAGATGTTGACATAAAGATGAGATCACTATCCCGGGGGATTTCAATCCCTTTGTTCGATAAACGAGGAAACAAACTAGCACCCCATCCACATTCGAGATTGGCCGCAGTGCTAACTCAATAACTAATTGAGTATGAAATATCAACAAAATGATTGAAGATGTTCGACCGCAAGAAGTAGAATGGCAAACGTGAGAGGCCTTCAAATAAAATAAGGCGACCACGTTAACGTTGTCATGGATTATTTATGACCCACACTTTGTCTGATCTTTTCTCATTGATAAAAGTTCATCCGGGCGTTGTGTCTCAATCCCCAACGGTATAAAAGAAGAATATTCGTTCAACTAATCGCTAATGCAGCAGCCACTCAGTTTGGAAAGGATCTTAGACAACAAATGCAAAACAAATTCATTAAGCTATCATAAGGGAAGTTTAAATACCTCTCGAAAAACTCCCAGCTGTTGTTTGAATAGAGGAGCAGTTGCGAGATCTTGGTTATGTGTAGATCAGAAACAAGGTTCACTCTTATAAGTTGTCGCGTCACAGTGGCAGGTCTTATTGAACTTGATGAGACCAGGATGAGGGGCAACGAGACATCAATATCATTCGTTGGATCGGATAACGGTGCCCCCGACCTACGTTTTATCCAAGTAGTGGGCACGAGACATAAGGTTATTATTCACTTAACGAACTAAGAATGCCAGTACCCAAGAAGTTGAGGGGCGATTCAAGTTGTAAACCACATCTAAAATGATTTCGTTGGAGGTTTTCAATAAGGGGTTTCGCACTTTATTATTAGTGACAGTCGTGAGATGCCACGAGGAGCAGGACGGGCTATTCCCACGCGTGGGGGATGCTAAATGTAGTATAAATAAGTGTTCTAGCCAAACCTTGCGGAAACATTCCTTGGCTAAATGTTAAGACAGACTTGTAGTTAGTCCTTAGCAGTTTTAGTGTTCAACAGACCGATTGTGGCTTATGTAAATCACTTGTGGATACGAAGACAAACGAGGAATTCATAAAGATAATTGGGACAATCAAAGTGACTCCGGAGTCCGGAGGTGTGTTTCGGTCCGGTAGTGTATCAGATGTGTAGGAACCTTGGTACGACACAGTAAGAGACCTAAATCCAAAAGCCCTCAAGTAATTCAATCTCAGGAATAAAAAATAGGTATCCAAATAACTATCTAAAATGGGTCGCTAAGACCTTCTCCAAATCCAAAATTTTGACGACCAAAGTAGTGGGTATAAAGCGAGTGTTCTCGTAGCTTTTGAAAATCTAACCTCCCAATGTTGTGTGTACTTTGTCAGATCAATTCGTTCAATTCTGTCGTTTGTTTCATCAATCATATCATCGTAAGTATATTTCTGGACTTTCTTCGAAAGATATAGGGGTCGAGCTTCCTAATTCTTTTGAGCCATACTCAAAGCTACATCCTTCGTTGCGAAACTAAAAGGACTTTTTGTCATCTCTGGACTTCTTGGGCTCATTTTGATGGCAAATAATTCATCTTCTGTTTGATCTTCTTCTGATGTTTTTTGTGACACATCACCAATTGCAAGAGCGTTGAGAGAACTCATGCCATATTGTGAGGAATGATTAGGTGGATGTTGAGCGACAAGACGTGTTGGTTGATGGCGCGAAGTTCCCCCATGAAACAAGGAGAATGACGACACAGCAACATCACCCTGTTCAGGAGATAATGGGTTTTGCTGACTTTCAAATTTGGGTCCTAGGACTTGTCAATCTCATCATTTTCATTCATGGACATTTAACTTTATACGTACCTGGAACATTACTTAAGTCGTGGGCACTAGTTCCTAATTTCAACCCCTTAAGCTTCTCGGATAACCTACCACCACCGGGTGTTTTTGGACTAGTTGGAGTAGCATTTTGTTGTAAATCCGGCTGTGTAACTTTTGGCCCAACACCAAAGTTTTCCTCGATCCATTGTTTTTCCTGCATGGCCATTTCTAGACCTATTCCCTCTCCATTTGTTTTCATTTCCTCATCAATTTCCCTTTGCAAGACGGATATTCTTTTCTTCGCCCAGATTGTATGTAACACACCTTTTCGTCCAGCTTGTCGTGCGGTCAATCCTAATTCGGGTGGGAATATCGCAGGTAATGGGTTTGTTTGAATTGTCTTCCCTCCCACTTGTGATAACTTTATGATTCTTGGTATGCTAGCTCCCGGAGCCAGTAGAAAGTAGAGTCGATGAAGTTTCCCTTCCGCTCCATCTCGTGCGGATAGAACAGTGCTTTTTCCTTCCCATGATACCTCCCAATCTCCCATATTTTTGATGGATCCTTCGGTAGATTCATCTTCCCATTCTACCATCAATATTTTAGTTCCTTCATTTCCTCGGCTAGATTCGAATTCGAAACGTGCGAGAGCTGTCGAAGATGATAATGCAGGAGAAGCCGGTTCTGCATTATCAGATGAAGTAGGTAACGGTACGCTATCAGGTTCGAAGTGAAATCGTGGTGCAGAAGTTGAGACTGCCATTTTGTGTAATGGTTCTTGAAGATCTGAGCGAGCTCTAGGGGAGCTTTGGGGAAGCTTCGTCTGAAGTTGTATGGGGTTTATCGCGGGTTAATCCATTCAAATTAAAAGTCGGATTAAATCGCAAAACAAAAAACAACGTAACTGTCTGCTTTCCAAAGTTTAGCCAAGAAAACGCACGCGGCTGCTATCTCTCTTTGGGATATCAAAGGTGGAGATAGTATTGATCGCAGGTGTTCATGGGTAAGGTGTAGAGGGAATAGTGACAGTAGTATTTTAATGTGGCGCAGTAAAAGGTAAATTGGACAACTTCTTAAAGAGGGGTTGGATAAGGTGGGGACGACATGGTTTCAGAGCTGATGAAAGTTGATGGAAGGGTAGGAATACAGGAAATGTAGAAGGATAGAAAGGCAGGGAGAATTAGTTTAGATGATCGATTTGAAATACCTTTACTTTGTTGGTGGTTTGTCTCCTAAGTACCTTCCCTTCCTAGAACTTCTCTTTTTGATGTTGCAGATGCTAGGTTAGACCTTTTTCCCCCTTTCACCTCTCGGGCACGTAATCATATCTATATTGGTTTGGAATATTAGTGATCACCTATACTTCATAAATTAACCAATAAGAATGACGCGGAAGTATTCTTAAGAACTACTTGAAAGTTTTCGTCTTAAATCTCCAAATTCAGCCAAGAGTGCCTAGGGAGGTATCAAACTCTCTAAGCCCATATACATGTTGATTCATTTCGTCGTATCAGGATGACAGGAAGAACGTATAAGGAGGGGCCAAGAAACCAAAAGCTGGTGAAATTTACAGGGAAAATTTGCAAATTGATCGAAGTCGCGTGGTAAGTTACTATTTTGTTGTCTTTCGTTGGTTGCTGGCCGAGACTGGACATCGAGTATGTGAAGGATTCTAATAATAGTTTGGACTTTTGGTGGGTAGTATACATATAACCATGTATTACCCTACAGATGCATAGTATTAATCAATTTTGAATCAATTTTTTGGGTCTCAAACTGGGCCAGCCATTCGGTCGGAACGTCTAAATGGAGAATTACCATGTTGTAGCCATGTTGTAGCCATGTTACCACCGAAGGAAACATTCTGTTTGTCTTACCACAGACATCAAACTTGACCGATGTAATCAAATAGCACCACACTGTCAACTATCTACGTAAGCTAATAAAAAGTAGTCATGTACTGGTTGGTATGAGTTTTTCGGTTCAGATTTCTAATCCTAGTCCCTCGACTGGCCACAGCTACCACCGCAGCTACCCACAGCTATACATCAAATAGGTCTTGTGCGTACCTGATTCTACACATGTTGCAGCATGGTTGTTAGAGATCCTAGTCCACAAGTCTAATTCCTGATAGTATCTTATCAAGAGTACAAAACGGCTGGATGAAACTTCCTTCAAAAGCCCAAAAGCCATTTTTGTTAGCATTATCCATCTTGAGGATACTCTCCCCTCAATGCACACCTGCTGTTGTATCACTACATGAACAAGCCATCATTTCCAATACTTTGTCGTATAGCTTATGTACAATATACATAAGCGGAAGTTTCTCGAAACTCAACGGAGATCAAGAATTTATCCCAATCATAGATGTTGGTAAAGCGGGGTAGAAGATTATCTAAGGTCATGTTACCATGGCTCCATGGATTCATTGTTCGCATCGTTCCGTAACGAACACCACGCCTCTCTACATGCAAATAAGCATTCTTGGGAGGACTTCGAATCATGTCTTGTACAAACCACACTCGAAATAGATTTATCTCAGTTCCGATGGATTAAAGCCATGTGCTTCCATCAAATATCAAATGTAGCCTTCTCCTCCGAACAACACCCTTGCGAATTATATTCCTTTCACCTGTCTTTACAAGCGATCAATACAATGCGTTTAATTTTCTTCTCCCTTTCATCCGACTAGCTGGAACAATTCCGAGTCGTCAGGATCATTAGTATGATCTAAAGGTCGATATTTTGCATATCTCAGGTCGATACAAGTGGTTATCTGAGTGAGATCCAGGGACAATTATCACGAGCTTATCACATTCGATCCCCAAATCCCCAAAAACAACATGGTCTCGAATCGTATCTTGCTACATGATTTGAACAAATTTCTGTACAAAAGTGGTATATCTATGCCTTGGATTTCATCTTATCTCATCATAGTTCCTAGGCATCAATATGCCCTGGTCTATGGACTACACCAACGGTATCGGAATTGCTTCATTTGACCATTCTGATATCTATAGTTTCTAAAGTGCAGTAATCAGTTTCAACTCTGATTGAGGTTCCAGGATTCGTTTTTCGTGGTAAATCCAAATTACAGAACGGATTATCACAGTGATTCCAATACGGTGCCGAGGTTGTATTTCTCGGTATTAACTGCCGGTCGTCTACAAGGCACCTGTCTTGTTCGCTATGATCTCCTTCAATGAAGAATGTCTTGATCCCTGGAACACAATATTTGTTTTCGCCTGCAGGAAATGATTCTCAGCTGTCAGGGCTTATTGATGACTGCAGGCCACGGGCTTATCTTTAGGACAGCATCTTCACCGCTACATCTTCAAACTTTAATCTCTTCTCCATCCTTATATCCATGTTTGACAAGATCATCAATGAGATCCTTCAAATTTAGGCATCACTTTAGGTGGTCGCCGGTAACATACGGGGTTGTTGTTCATTTCCTGAACATAAGGAGTTGTCAATCGAAGTCGATGCGCGATTGGTGAATGACATGCAGACGAAACCAAAATTGGAAACCGAGTGTGTTTGATTCTGCCTGTGAAAGTTTTCATCAGCTATTGAAGAGGTAGAAATGACTTACTATTTATCAAGATCTATCAATTGAGCTAAGCTGCGATTGGATATCCTTAGTGACCATCTGGCCACTCGGTGATCTGTAGAGAATCCTTCACTTTCCTATTTCTCTCGCATCTAGGTTATAGATGTCCCACTGTCATCATTGAGAGCACACCTTATGAATGATTATGCTTGATTCTGGCATAAGGTCGATGGGATTGATCGTCTTATTTTTCCTTCTTTGATACAATATTCAACTGCTCATCCTAGGTGAGTTCAGGCCTAATCGAGGGTTTTTACATCCCTCCGTTTTCCAAAACAACCTATCCAATGCTACAAAGATACTCAGCGATAAATTACGAATACCAATTTTCCAGCACGGTTACAGAAAAAAAGACATACAATTCGTGCTTTAGATTGATGTGTCATGTGAAGATTTATCCAAAATCTCATCATCTGGTTCCACTGTTGGATTTGGAGGGAGGAACAAGGGGCAAATAGTAGTCAACAATCTCCAATATTGGTATGTGTGAAAACGGCAAAACGACGAGAACTAATTGTGACGTCCGTTATTCAGCACCACAATACACATGATTATATTCCGCATAAACTACCGGACCATGATTTAATTCAGCTTCGACTTGATCTCCACTTCCAATTCTCAGCCCCTTATTTACCCCGCAATCAACACTCACATATATCAACTAACTAATAACCCGAACTTCATTGGACCTACTTGAGCTTAACTCCCCGAAAAGGCGGCCTCCTGACTAGCTTCTATTCCAAGAATATACCGAAATCTTTCCCAACAAAAGCAAGACGATGCCAATGTTACAATTATTTGATTTAGTGTATTACTCTCGAGCTACCCCACCATGTGTTAATCCACAAGTGTCAATACATGACCCAATTATCGAGAAGAGGGGAAGCCAAGCGGGCGAACGGGTTAATTCCGTGATCCGGGGAAAGGAACTTGTGTTCAGATATCCTTGCATATTGGTAGATCCTCCATATACTTTATTATACCTCTATTATCTGGGTGATGTTGACGTGTTGTGAGTATTTGATATCCGGATTTCATCTAAATATCAAGAATAACAGTGTTCCTTTTTTACACAGATTGTAAGGATTGGACTTCGCTGATATTAACATAAAGTTGTCGATCATTACGCCAATAAAAACATACACATAATCGGTAAGTGATCAGTAAGCCCCTTGCATTTATGTTGCTTTTTGGATTGATGTTTCTAATTTAGGTATCAATTGCGTAGAATATTTTGTAATATCGATTATTAAAAGAATCTTCGGGCGCTTCGTCCTTCAGACTCGACATCAATCGTAAGTAGATGATCCTCAATTTCCAATCATTTGACTTATAGACCGTCTCACATTCTACCTAGAAAAGATTACATCTCGATTTAACAAATAATACCCTAAAATGACATCTACACCACACAATAATTACGATTTCATAATCGTAGGAGCTGGCCCAGCCGGACTATCCCTCGCAGCACGCCTCTCATCAGCTCCTTCTCATCCATCCGTCCTCCTCATTAAAGTAGGAGGTCCCAACAATGACCAATAATATCTTGTTCCCGCTGACCGCTTCACTCTCTTTGGCACCCAACCCTCTTTAAATTGGGGATATAAGACAGAGCCCTGTTCTCATCTAGGGGGTCAACAAATTGATTATTCACGGGGAAAAGGAATTGGCGGTAGTACCGCTATAAACTTTTCCTGTTGGGTAATCGGGGGAGCGGAAGATTTCAATGCCTGGGCTGAAAAGGTCGATGATGATACATGGTCGTGGACGCATGTTAAAGAACGCCTCAAAAGAATCGAACACTACCATGATGAAGTTCCAGACCAATATCGCGAATTTGTGGATCCAAAACCAGAAGATCATGGAACCGAGGGGCCACTTCATCTTTCCTACGCTCCTGTTTGGGAAAAGGGGTTGACGGATGTTTATATAGCAGCTAAACAAGCCGGATTGCCGTTGAATACTGATATTAATTCTGGGAATCCAACTGGAATGGGTATGGGCTCTTCTTGTATGCATAATGGATTGAGAACAACCGCTGCATCTTACTTACCATTAATGGGTCCGAGATTCGAGACTATCCTCAACGCCCCCGTCGCGAAAGTCCTTTTTGACGGAAAGAAAACGAGAGGTATTAGAACAATCGATGGCCGAGAATACTATTCACGTAAAGATATCATCTTATCAGCAGGTGCATTGAATAGTCCTCAACTTCTTCTCCTTTCTGGAATCGGCCCCGCTTCCGAACTTAAGGAACACAATATACCAATCATCAAAGATCTTCCACAAGTAGGAAAGAATCTTCAAGATCATTGCTTTTCTACCACAACTCTGTTACTGAAAGAAGGATCAAATGATCGCATGGAATTCGAAATGAATGAAGAGATGAAGAAAACTGCAAAGGAAGGTTGGATCAAAGATAAGAGTGGAAAGTTGGCGGAATTATATTGTGGTGTTCCTATGGGCTGGTTCAAGAATGAAAAGGTTTTGGAATCAAAAGAATTTAATGATTTGTCGGAGGATAAAAAGGCCTTTTTGAGGCAGAAGAATGTTCCTACCTTTGAAATTGCTACGGTATGTGTTCATTCTTGTTTTTGTTGCCGCTCCGCTGGTCACTGCCGTGGAGGCTTTTTCGTTTCGCTTCCCCTAAACCTTGAACTAATATCTGCCCTCTAGCACGTACCTCCCCTTTTTACAGGCACCCACGTTCTCTCCCCAACAGACTCCTACCTAACCTGTCTCTCCTTCGTCATGAACCCTCAAGCAACAGGCAGCGTTACACTTTCTTCTGCCGACCCCTCTGTACCACTAAAGATCGACGCGAATCTAATTAACCATCCATATGATCGACGAGTTCTTATTGAAGCAGTAAGAAAAACGATGGAGTTTTTAGATACGCCTATTTTTAAAGAAAAGACTGTAGAAATGATTGGAGTTCCCGAGGGTGGTGTTGGGGCGAGTGATGAAAGTATCTGGGTTAGTTTTCATTTTCATGTCTTTACATATTTTCCCGTTATCTTGAATTCCTTACAAATAACAAAGACTAACAAAAAATTATAGGAACACTGTCGCAACAACCTCTTCAGTAGTTGGCACATGTGCAGTACATTACGTATGGGTAAAGGTAAAGACGAGAGTACAGCATGTATAGATACAAATTTCAGGGTACTGGGTGTGGAAGGATTAAGAGTGGTGGATTTGAGTGTGCTTCCGCTCTTGCCAAAGTAAGTATTGATCTTTTCTTTTTATTGGTGATTTGTTTCAAATTATGTTGTATCCCCTCATTGTTTGACCCCTTTCCGGGAGTAGCGTTCAAAATGGTTGCGTATAGCAAGTGGGTTGATTCATTTGGGGTTTTACCACCTACTTTCTTATATTCTTCCCCTCGTTGGTTGTGTGGAGGAGTGTATGGAGTAGAACAACCCTGCAGGAAATAAAGCAAAGAAGTTGTAATAAATAGGCGAGTGGATTGGGGCTAATACGAATGTGAAAAATAGTAATCATACACAATCAACAGCATACCTAGTGGGTGAAACGGCAGCCGAGAAAATGATTGAAGAATATGCGTTAGACTCACCCGGTACTGCTTCTACTCGGCGGGATGGTGGGCGAAGTGGTGAGTTTAGGTCCAGTCTTTAAACTTGAGGAGCTTATGGGATGAACGGGAGAGACATTATGAAACAGGATATTGGATATGAGTTAATGGATTTGAAATGGAGTTATTGGGCTTATAAGAAATTTTGAGGATGTATATATTACCAGAAGTCCTCCTGTCTTTGGTGCTTGAGTTTTCAAGTTTATCTTGGATTGGTTATGGAAATTGGAAGTTCACTCATGATTTGGTTGAATATTGTTAAGATAGCAAGATTAACATTTGGTATCTATTTATTGACTCAGCCTTTTACATACATCGATTCACTTTTACTTCACTTCACTTCTTCCTCCATGAACTTCGCTTCAGAATAGTCAATTGATACGATCGATCTATCTGAGGGTGCAGGTAAAGAGGTATATAAGTAACACGATCTTCTGTTCAGTAAACAGATGGCTTGAAGACGGAAGAAGCAGAAGCTACATGAACTCTCATCAACACACCACTAGAATTGCCGATGGAGAAAGAATGAAATACTCCTAAGGAACCAACAAATATTTAAGCTCTTCACTCCCCACTCTTCATTCACTTTCCCATTCTACAACAACCAGCCTTCACTCCTTTATTTACCTATTCCAAGTCCCTCCCTCAAATACATACTTAAACATCCACCCTTGTCTATAAAAAGAAACCGCCCGTTTATCGTAGTGGTTAACGCGCATCACTGTAAGTACCAACTGTTTCCAAAAATATGTAGACGTGGATAATGGGCTAATGAATGAATGAATGATAGCGTATTGATGAATACAAAAATTGCCTTTATTAATCTATTTCTCCTTAGGAATTCACTTTTCTCCCAAGTCATACTCCTCGGGAATTCACCCCTCTCCCAAGTCATGGTTCGAGATCCAAGGTTCGAATCCTTGATCAGGCTACTAAATTTTTTGGTTTGGGGTTTGGAGGAGAAGAAATTTTGTGGTGTATGTGGAGAAAAGAGGAGGGTTTGAAGAAGGAAGGGAGGGATGAAAGAAGTGAGACTGGTTGTGGTTGAGGTGTAGTATTATATTTTGGTTAAATTGTGGACAGCAAATTAGCGGATATCTCTTATTTTTGGAAGATCTCGAGGAAAAGATAAAATCCCAGATTTAGTTTGAGCATTCGAGTGCATGAGTTGTTACATTAATCCATCGAGGATAGAAGGCATTGCAAGCAGAGAAAATGAACCCGGAGAAGCCAGTACATAAGTCTGAGCATGAGAGATGAGATATCAAATATCACTGCAATACTGTTAAAGAAATAATAAATATGGATTGAGAAATTCTAGAGTTGTATGCATATTTCTCCATAAATCCTAGAGTCATAGAACTGAGAGAGGAATAATTTTTTCAATTTTTCATCCTTTCAATAAAATATTTTCGCTTATCATCATTTCCCCCTTAATATATTTTTTATCACTCGTATCCTTAGCATGCCTCTCCTTTAGGCCTTTCACTTCTGCTACTTTTTTCACTTGTCATATCCATCAGGTACTTTATTCTAAAATTCCTTCAAATCGTGTATTAATCCTATACCGTTTATTTTCTTTGCGCAGCCCATTAGCTTTCCTCCGATACCCCCTCCAGCTAGCCCCTCTCATTTTTTCACGCCATTGAAAATAAACAATCAACCCAACAAGTATATAGAAATGAGCTTTACACATCACTCACAGTTTTTAAAACTCCGCTCTCAATTCTGAGCTAGCATACAAACTTTCTCCTCGCATAAATGTCCCAAATGTCTGGATAAAAATTGAGGTGAAATCAGATATATTGTAACTGCACCTACCCAACAATTCGAGATTTCACCCACTGCTGAGATTCCACCTTTTATTTCAGATCTACCATCTGGCTCTTCTGATCCTACCTCTCTCCACTCTATCTCTAATACCTGTGAGACTCTGCCATCCCCCATTTTGACTCACATCTCGCATGTGAGAAGAGCATGAGGAATCCCACTCATCACTTACCACTTACTGAACCCCTTTATCCTTTTCCAATCACTACCCCCACTCATCACACCAATTCTGATCAAGCATGAGTCATTCCTATAAATTCGATCTCACCCATCCATTCCCCTCCCACTCTATCTTAAATTCTTTCCCATTACAACCCCAAACATTACCACCACCTCTCAAACCATCCTTGCTATCCCTTCACACTCAATTTCTATCTCCATCCCTATCTCCTTATGCCCTATCTTCCCATTCCTCACCCATCATCCAAGCCCTCAACAACCAGCTCTCTAGTTCTCTCAATCTCCGAGCGCAGAGGAGTAGACAGATAGAGAAGTGATCTAACAAGCCGATGAGATCCAACACACGACTCCCTACTCCGTACTCCGTACATTCGAGTCTGTCATGAAAAGAGGATCTAAGTAGTAAAATTGACAAACTAGCAAAGATTAACTATAAACTGAGTGTACAATATATGGAAAATTGGAAAGTAGCAAGGATGTGAAATGGGAAAGCTTCCACGGTGCCAACCACCGGATGGATACTTGAGACTTCAATTTTGCAAAGCGATGCAAGAGGAAAAATGGTCAAGTCCGCGCGAGGGAACGAGCCAAAGAATTCCGAGTTAAGCAACAAATAAAGAAGATCATATTCGATAAGACAAGAAAGCCCAATTACTCATGTCATCACATTACCACCAAGCAGGCTGCAGGAAGGACAACACCGCAAATATACTATTTATCACATACCGGATTACGGACTATCCATGGATTCGCTCAAACTTCCATGCAAACCTCATCTCCTTTCTATCTCCCAATTCCTACGTAGATAGCTGATGGAAAATACAAAGTTGTATTCCTTCTTTCCCTTTTCTCCTTCCGTCCTCCTCCCCCCTTTCTTCACATCTCCCTTTCCTATCCCAATTCAACACACAATACAATAAAATATAGTACAAACACAGGCGATCAGTAGATTCAAATTATATCTATCCAACCATATATTCCATTCCATTCCATTCTATTCAATTCATTTCTATTCTATTCTATTCATTTCATTTCATTTCCAAACTCATAATATCAATAAATACATCAGTCCATTGACATCGCACAGCAACCCAAGCAACCACACTCCAAACCACCCCCAAACCACACTTCCACTTCCACTTCCACTCTCCAGACTCTCTGTAACAAACCTCTCACCTCATTTCCCATCACTTCACCAATCAGAACCAGAAAAGCAAGCAGAAGAGCACCAGAAAGAAATGGAGAAAGAAAAAAATAGAGAATAGTAAATTTCACCCCCTCGTGACATGTACATAAGTCAATGAACCAATGAACTGCACACTCACGAGCCATTTCTTTTAATTCCGTGGTTCCGATTAGAGATACATAGATACATACTTCATCTCCTCTACTCCTATTTCTCCATATCCCCCTCCCCCCTCAAAAACAAAACTCTCTCATAAAAAATGACAACAGCTACAACAGTCACGACCACAAACTCACCATGCAAAACGCATTAGCTACACCATCTCAAACAGCCTTCCATCTCCACCTCGTATTGACAGCACACCGTGATCGATCAATCAATCAATCAACCCAAATCAACCCATCCCATCCCATTCCATCTCATCCGGTGCAGTCCGGCACCTAACAAATGACCGACCGACCGACCGACCGCTCCAATCTCGTATTCATCTATCCATCCATCCATCCATCCATCCATCCATCCATCCATCTATCTAACATAACCCTACCATACAGCACATCACAACACATCACAGCACATAAAAGCAAAGCACAACACACCATCCCACCGAGTCAAGTCAACTCGCCAAAGCCTAATTTCCCCAATCATCAAGCCCATCTATTAATCGCGTGCTTGCAGCTACAGCTATAGCTATAGTTAACGTTACAATACCTCGGGATCTCCCAAGAAGTAATCTAATCTATCTGCTGTTGTGCTCCCCAACCGAAGCAAGCCCAACTGCATGAGAAATCCCCTCCCCCCTTCCCAAAAAGACATAACACCATAAACCACTTTGGCAAATCTTGAAGAAGACACCGACCACTCACTAAGAATTCAGGCAAAATCTCTAGTGTGAACGGAAATACCCGTCCGGTTCACACGTTTACACTGCATAATCTACCCTCGTACTGCGTCTTTGTTACTTTTCATACCACAAATCATACCACAAACTACCTTTAAGAGAGATAGAGTTTCGCCGCATCCATCTTTATCCCAAGCATGTAACACAAGATACCATCTCACCAATCTTTCCCCTCTCCCGGTAGTTGCATTTCTTGTCTTTAATTGGCCAACCACCCCATCTATTCGGACCTTTACCAACATTCGAATTTCCTTGGCTATTTTCAAGCTCTCCAATCAGTCGTACAAAACTAGAGGTAATAAATCTTGGTTCTTGAAGAAGCCGGGGAAGTGTGGATGATTGCCGAAATTGCGTTATTGGATTGATTAATGTCTTTTATCCAGGACCGGGTAAGTCCATTTCCCCATTCCCCATTCCCCTCCAATTCTCCACGTCCATCTTTAAATCCCCACGGCCCCACGATTTCTATCCTGTGCACACTGTATCGATATATTGTACTTTTCTCAATCGCCTTCATTCGAGCGGTGGCACAAACTATGTTTCATAACTCGTCACCTGTAAAAATTCGTGGAAGCCAACCGAGAATGTGTACATAAACGTTACCAAAACATGACGTTCTTGTATGCCGGTATTCATTTATCGTCTCGTGTTCCCTATTCTGACATCTGTAGTCTCTTGCCGGGAAATATACTGCCCTTTTATCTTCAGCCTCTTATACCACACCCGACGTCTCCATGCCTTTGATTACCGATGCTGTACTATTCTTTTGAATCATTTTACTACTGACAGTATGTAGCCTGCAATATAGTACCTCAAAGATCACTGACTGTTATGGTTGTGTTGTATATCCAGATGGTCGTTTCGTCGCAAGTTGTGAGTGAATGTTCGTCGCTCGAGCCTCCGAGTAAATGATATGTTAAGAACCTCCATATCATCTCCAACCCCCAACTCTTCCTTCATCCCACCTGTCTTTCCTTTCCCTCCTGGAGTAGTAAACTTTCTTCGATTCCCTATACTTTCTAACCCAATCACTAGCTTCCCTTTCCGTAGCAACTCCATCACCCTCCAGAAAACTTTCTTCCATCGCCCTACATATCATTTCTTGTTCCTGAACACCTTGTCCTAATCTTTGATATAGTGAGCTCGGTGAGAAGGGAGCTAGAGTTCTATCCATCTCGGATTGTTTTTGTTTCCATTGACGTTCCAATGCATGTGTAGATAACAATTGAGCTTGTGTTGAGGAGCGCAGGTGATCAAGTCGAGACTCAAGTTCCAATAGATGGGTCGCTAGTGTGATATTATCATCCAATGCAGATTTTAATGGTTCTTGTGATGTGGAAATGGATGGGTGTGCGGTAGATGTTGAATGTGTGAGAGCGGCTAGAAGGGCAGGGTTGGATAGTGCGTATGCGAGGTCTTGTTTCCTGAATCGTGTTAACAGTGTTCACTAAATAATTCGATGTTGCCATCCTCCTTTTGCCAAACTCTCATGAAGCCTGTTGTACGCCAGAGAGAGGATACATGATATTAATAGAGACATTTATGACAATCATGATAGGTAGGATAAGAAATACCTGCAGAAGAGAATGTTCATCTGCATATGGCAAGGTAATACATACGATTTATCCATCAATATTTTCGGAAGCCATTGATCTCCCGGATCTTGTATTTGCTGTGGTTGTTCTCGTGGAACATTTTCTTGTCTTCCTTCGTATTGCACTGATGGTTCTCCAGGTCTAGGAAATGATTGATTTCCACTTCCCGCAGGTGTACCTTGACGACTCACATCTCGGGAATTTGGTTTAGGCGGTGGTGGCGGTGGTGCATTTGGGTCTTTACCAGAGTAGGATTGGGAATTCCGATGAGGGGTGTAGCTTGAAGTAGGGTATGGAGACGGCGAGGAAGACATTATTGAGGGTTGGTCTTCAAATTGCCAGATTTTTGGGAAATTGAATTGTATATTATGTGCAACTTTGATTTAATGTATTTGATTTGATTATGTGTTTTGATGCATGGGTAAACTAGACGTCGAAAGTTTGAAGACTTAGTGTAAGGAACGTGGTTGTTGATGTGGATGCGGATGTTATATTACAAGATGGATAAAAAGCTTGTGAATCGTGATGCATCATTACATTAAGCTTCAACCCCACGATTTGTTTGATAGGTCTCCATAATATCACGTGCATGTACATCTAGGAGTGTTTTTAGATTATTGATGAGTGTATATAGTCATTTGTTGACATTTTACCTCTAACGTTGAGTGGTCTGCCTTGAAGATGTGCTCTAAGCTCGCACCCAATAAATAATAAATCCACCCTGCTCTCATATCTTGCCTGAGGAGTATTCATGGGGACATATTCATGGGTGCAAGCCCCCAAACCCCCATAGCTCGCTGCGCTCGAAAGGTTGTTTTATATAATGTATAATGTATTCACTCAACCAAATAGTCTGCCTCCACGGCAGTGGCCCCCCGGAGGGCCAGCGGAGCGTCATTTCATTGAGTAAGTATATTGATTCCATAGAATTATCTCTCATGCAAAAATACAAACAGTCTGCCACCCCCTCCCCCGCCAGCGGAGTGTCTGTCATTCAATAGCGAAATTCCGCGTGATCAAAAAGCGTACCTGAAGGCAGGAAAGAAAGAATATCCATTCACCAAGCATCTTGCACGACTATCAAAACATGTGTGCGGACGGTAACGTACATCTAATCGTAGAGTACTGTATGTAGGTAGTACCGTTTCAATCAAGCTCAAATACGTACGTACGTCGGTATGGAATTCATCAATTGCTGACACTCGATTTCCCCTAAAACATTGGCAATATGCCTAGGTACTTACTTATCTCTACAAGGAAATGGGGCCGATTATGGTTTGAAAGCATTTATCATACATACTAGGTGCCTAGGTATTATAAATTTATAGCTGGGTGAGTGAGTGAGTTGAATCTCTAAAGTTCTTTTCCCTGATATCTTGCTCCCCCCTTCCCTTCTAAAAAAGACACCAAGTCGCGTCTCTTTTCGTTTCGTTTCAAAACTTCCACCAGTAATCGGAAACCTCATCCCATCCATAAATAAAAACTCCCATGTTAATAAAGATCTTCCTTTATCTTTCCCTATATATTTTAAAAGATCTTACCTCAAGGATTATTTTTCAGGGAAAAGGTAAAAAGAAAAAGGGAAATCAGCCGCTCAGTTGCGTTCTTTGCTTTCCCGATGAAGGTTTGAGAATAGGGCCGAATGAGTTTTCTTTTGGGATCCAATTGTGTGATTTGTTGTTACATTTTTTTTGTTTTTTTTGTTTTTTTGTTTGGAATTCTTTCTCATAAGAGTTAGATGCGGATAAGAAAAAGATGAAATGGAAATGAAATGCCGAGGGAGATTGAGGGTTGATTGGGAGTGGAATTGGGATTGGAATTGGGATTTACTCCAATAGTATGGTGGATGAAGTTGATGGTGTGAGTTAGAGAGGTTGGATTGGGGGGGATATATCATATATCCTCTTTTGGGTGCTTCTTGAGAAGGATTGGTTGACATACATAGTATCTGTAAAGATATACTTGTCTACTTTGGATACATTTGATCATAATTCATCTAACGAACGTTACAATTATAGTATATGTTCGTGCAGCTATCCGTAAATGGCTATAGCTGATGATTGAGTATATATCTAGCTCTCTATCGTTCCCTTCTCTCCACGGCATATCGCATGAATGAACTATACTATGCATCATTGAGTTTCATCCAAGTTCGATCATCAAAACAAGCATCTGTACTGCAGAACTTGGATTTCTTCAATCTTTCCGAAAAGATCTTCCGCTCGGAAAACCTTCTACCTTGATTTTTCTGTAACGAGTTAGGAGATACCTGGTTAGCTCATGGTGCTCACTCATCATAGCTTCTCGGTCATATTCATATAGTGACATGTACTAGAATTTAGTACGAGGTAGGATATTGCATAGCATCCAAGATGCGAAGAAACCATCCTCGGCTTCACATCATTATGGGGCAATGGGGAAAATCCACACTTTTTTGCCCCAGATCCCGTTTTGCGTCGAAAATTTTAAGAATGTCATGTGTGTGGGAAAGAGTGGATTTGGGTTCTCCATAATGATGTCCCTCTGTCTTTTTCTCCACCATTTGAAGGACGTTTGGATATGGAGCATTGGTGCGGCTATGGAGCGGCGTTACTTGAGGTAATATAAAGTCCTGACAGGAATTTGGGAGGACCGCAGGAGAACTGGGTGGGAGGGTCTAGATTTGTCATGGACAGCGTTAGGTGCAGTGCAGTGCAGGAGAGTATAGTAGTTAGTAGTCAAGTTTGCCGATAGCTTGGGGTTTGGGGAAAGCATTGAAAGACGAGGTGGGAATGGCTTGTTAATCAAAACACTGCAGAAGTTAGTTGGCTGAAAAACAAGGGAGATCAAGTACGTTAATAGTAGGTAACATCTGAATGAGCCTTTTCCAAGTACCGACATATGTGATGATTAAGATCGATGTACGAGAATCCAGTGTCGAGACAGTGAGACAGTGAGACAGTGAAACAGTACAACAGTGATTGATAAAAGGGACTGAATTGAGTAGCACCTCGAGAGTACATACATAGGTAATGCGATTCAACTTTCCAAGTGACCATGAATTGATTTCGTATCATATCATATTCTGTACACACCTACACGCGTACCATCTCATCCACCCCATCGTATTTAATACGCCTTGGCTCATTAATTCATCCTCATAAGATCTCATCATCTTTCTCGGTCAAATATCCTTTTCCCATCTTTTTTTTTCCCCCCTTCCAAATGGATGGACAATATCTGGGGCAATATTGAGTAAGAATACTGATGATCTTATTGGATTCGGGGATAATCACGGAAGAATTCGACAAGTGCTATTTTCGGTACAGCCGTGGGTGGCACTGATGGACGGATAGGATAAGAGAAACCTTGCCCAGTAAAAAGGGTCTTATTTTTTGGTTGTTTCGTATGAAGGAGAGGAGAGGATATGATAGGATAGAGAAGGGAAGAGAAGAGAAGAGATGTTATCTACCTACTAACAAGTACCTAAGATCATTTGAATGAGGAATTGCCGAGTTGATACCCATTACCTACTAGGTGTTAAATCTGCACATACTACATCCTACATACCATTTGTTGATATTGTCGTCGTGCATCTCTGTATAATTTGTAGTTATCTACGAGGTAGCTAGTCAGTATATCGTGATCTAGATCTACTTGATGCCATCCCATACCGTAAGCATTCTCCTATGATCACCAACCACGATTCAATCACGAGTGCACAACTTCCACAACAGACAGGACTAGTTCTTGTACTGTATCTCCAATTCTAGTATTCTATCTAGTATTCTACTCGACCTGGGTACATATCCCATTATCAAAATCCTTTCTCTTCATCATCATCATCATCATTTCCCCACTCTCATTCCCTCTTCATAGTCACACCCGAATCCCCATCGCATCCAATGTCATCAGTCATGTTTTCCTTATTTTTCGTCAATTCATCAGTCATATTATGATATTACCCAGTCCCTTCGACATTCCTCGTCTTACTTTATCCGGATTCCAATGTGCCTGGGTCCTGATGTTCCACATTTCCAATCAGTGGAGTGTGGAGTCTCCATAAAGACGCCGACCGAATGTTCCTTTGATGCTAAACTCAAAGTGGGTATAGATTTGGATCGGAATTGAGAAATAAGATTTTGGAGAGATGTCCGTTGGGCGAATTGGGGGGGAGGGATTGAATAATTGGGCCGATAGGGAAGAAAAAGAGATGGAGGTAGTGTAGGTAGTGTAGGTAGTGTGAGTAGTGTGAGTGTAGGTAGTATGAGAGTATGAATGTGAGTAGTATGAGTGTATGAATGTGAGTAGTATGAGTGTATGAATGTGAGTAGTATGAGTGTATGAGTGTACGGGTAGAGTGAAGAAAGAAGAAAGAAGAAAGAATGAGAGGAGAGATGGAAGATGGGAGAAGAGAGGAAAGAGAAGAAAAGAATAAGAGTAGAGAATATAAACAAGTACTTACTGTATATAAGCAGATCAAGAGAAAGGAAAGAAACAGAAAAAGAATAGCGAAGGGAGGCACTTTTACTTTAATCTAGAACTCAATCAATAACTCAATCAATAAATAACTCAGTCAACAACTCAATCTTCACCCAGCCTTCACTCAACCTTCACTCAACCTTCACTTCAATTAACAGCCAACTTCTTGATATTCCTAGTTGAATTTATATACTTCGTATATAATACATACATATACACACACACACACATATATATATATATAAGAAAGATACCCGAGACTTCTTCCTCCTCCTACCCTACCCTACCCTACCCTCCCCTACCTACCATTCACAGCTCGGCTTCATTATTTTGCGGAGGTAGCATTTTTCAATCGACCATATTATCACATCGGTATTACTATTTAGCTGCTTTTACCCAAGTCACTCCATACATGAAGTACGACCCAAACACTACTTGTAGTCTTGTAGTCTTGTAGTCTTGTATCTAAAGAAAATGAGAAAATCATAAAACGTGAAGGGGAAAACGTGTCTATCCCTTCAGATCCATCCCACAGTCCCATAATCCCATAATCCCCATCTATTCCCTTCATTAGTTCCCCCGATATACCGAATTCCTTTTAGTCCCTTTCTTTCTGGGAAGAGACGAGAAACTTATCTCACCCATCTATCTCATCAATCCATCTCAGCCGCCACACTTTCCACACTTGGTCTTTGGGAGAGATAGAGAGAGAGAGAGAGAGAGAGAAAGATCCAGATTTTTGGTCGTTCGTTGGTCGTTCGTTGTTCATTCTTCCCCCTTTTACCACTTCCACTTCCACTTCCACCTTCTCATCGTATTTCCTATTTGTCTCTCTGTATCGACAAAGGGAAAGAAAGCCGGGCATCATCTATCTACCTTTGACTACATGGCTACTTGAATTCAACAACACTCGACAACGGAAAAAATCAGAAACCACACACCAAAAGAAGAGAGGGCCAGGATTGATAGAGCATTTGTCTTACCAACTCAACATCTTACAATATTAAACCAGTATCGGAAGTCATAAGTCATCCACTGGAACTTGTGGTTGGAATAACACAGATATTATACTTCCTTCTCTTGATATACACCATTTCAAAGTTACACTCGAAAAGGTCACCTCAGCCATAATAATCCGATCAATTCCGATCAATTCCAATCGAAATAATCGAAATAATCACACTTTCGTTTTGCTTCGGCCCCCAAATAGACAAAGAAGAAGAGATAGTTCTTGATTCGGATCAATTTCATTCTGGTTAGAATATATCGGTCTGGACTTTGGACATATCCATTATACCATAATCTATATAGGCAGATAGGATACCTTGGTACAAGACTTGTTATCTCGGTACTCCCTTCAATTTGACTCCGATCTCAACCTCAACCCCAATAATCCCTTATTGTTTGACCCTTCGACCCTCCGACCCTTCAACTTTTTGATTTCGATTTCGACTTTCGACTTTCGACTTTCAAAACCATCTTCTCACTTCTTCAACAACCACCCTTCTCACCAAACTTCGCGATTCCGATACAAAATCTCACAACCTTTCCTCAATAACTCGAATTGATCTTGTTGACTTCATAAATACTTCCACTGGTGTTTTCAATAATGCATGAAGTTCAATCGTGCGACGTCGTTTCCTCAACTTTATTCCCACTCGGCGCAACTTGGGCGGCCCTCCCTCTCGAAGAGCGTCGTCCATAAATCTTGATATGATTTAACCCTCACAAAGACCTCCAACTCTACGACCTATCGGTACCAAAGACCCAGCGTAGGGGAAGAAATGGAACCCCTTCATCTTACTGAATTCGCTTCGGAGCGATATTTCGATAAATTACGACAAAATGATAGGAATGGACATGGGCATGCTGAGAATGGATCAGGGTCCGGGTCTGGATCGATTGCTGCTGGGACTGCAACTGGAACAACACAACATTCGCAGATTGGTTCTTCGTCGATCCCTCTAATTAATCATGAGCCATCACCATTAGAAGCAGCTACGTTCAACTTACCTTCGAGGCAGAAAAATGTCAATCATGAGAATTTGGCCTTCCGACTGAGCGATCAAAGAAAACGTACACTTGGACACGACCTCACTTCTTTACGAACACAACGTCGACCAAGTTTTAGTGGTTCATTAGGTGCCCTAAGATCCAAAGTGAACATTACCCATCGAGCTCCATCAATTGTCGAGACACACCCAGACATCATCCAAGAAAGAATTGAAAGACAAAGGTAAACAAACTTCGGGTTCTCTTGCGAATCTTCGGATAAATTGCTAACCTACAAAGTGCTTCTCTCTCCGACCTTCTCCTCTCTCTCCCAACCGAATTACAAGCTCAAATTATCTCACCTTTACCAATTCATACAATTCTTGACTTGCGACAAGTTTCGAGATCCTTTCATGCTTTGGTTACAATAAATGAAGCACCAATCGCGAGATATCATGCAACCCATACACTACCTGGTTACACCATACGATTATTTCCTCTGCCAGAGGCTGCGAAATTGAACTTACACTATCTGGCTGGAATATGGCATCGATTACATGTTGCATCAAAACTATCCACCTTGATCTCTCTACAAGCTCGAAAGGAGATATTCTTACGGACGACTGAAGCTCAAGTGTTGGAATTTCAACCTCAATATGAAAGGATGCGTCAAAGATTAATACCACTTATCTTTACAATCTTTCATTTCTTCGAAACTTACCGAAAGGTATATGCTTCACATCTTGAAAGACGCGGGGCGCCTTTGACTCGATTGCCCTACACGCTCAATCCATTCGAGACTTTTGCTATGAACATGTATGATGACAGAACGTTATTGTATGTTCATCAGGTATTTCCTTTGTTCATGTCATCATTTTCTCGTCGATTAAGGCCTCCTTCATATGTTGGAAGAGTGGAAAGATCAATCAGAGGTTATTTGAAGGATCGACCACCCGATGAAGTATACTCAGCCATCCTCACAATAGGCGGGCTCCAGCAGGCAGAAAAGTTCTGGCGGACCAAAGGTTACAATGCGAGGAGAGCCGCCGTCGACCAATGGTATGGTTCTCTACAAAGTTGTCGTTTCCCAGTTGTCGAACCTAGCACCGCTGCACCGAAATCAAAGATGTCAAAATTCGCTCATCTAGGAAGAAAGAAGGCACCCCAGCCTATGGCTCATCCTCCGCCTGATACTTCCGGTCACGATTCTTCAAGATGCACCGAATGGTTCTGTGACAAGTCTAATTGTATAGCCTCCAGACGAAATTTATCGGATGGGAGTTTGGTATGGAGAACAAGTCTTTCAGAAGGTCCACCGATGCGTCCATTAGGACGAGAAGTACTTGGATTGCTAGTGGAAGGTGTGCCTGATTTACATGAATTGTGGGCCAAAACAGCTGAAGCCTTGATTCTCGAAAGAGGAATTGTAGATAGACCTGAGAGGATTAAGAAGAATAGTATGGTGCTATTGGACTTGATCAAGGAGGATGGAAGGGATGAAATGGAAGGCTGGGAGCCAGGAAGGACTGGAGGTAATGCGGTGGACGGACCAGAGGTTGTGGATACAGGATCAATCTCGGACTGAGAGGTCAACGAGAGGAGTTATTTACTACGTGCGGAGCTACGAAAAACGATGCGATGACTTTTTGTCTCGTGGCGGAAAAGTTATTCGAGCATCGTTGAATGGATGCTTTGTGGTGCGGTACGGTGTGATGCGATGCTTTTTATAAACGACAAGAAGTGATGGAAAGTAATTATTGGGGGTCGGTGAAGCGAACGAGTGGATTTGAAAAGTGGAAAGGGCAAGGTTGCATTGTATGGAGTTTTTGAGCGATATCCTTTGTTTTAGGTGCACCGACGTCATATCATGGATGGTCCAGGATTGATGACTTAACCAGGTTGGGGTTCTTTAGGTTGAGTCTATGGCGTTTTTAGGTTTGGGCGCTGGATTTAAGATTTGAATGTCAATCGACACAAAGGGTGGGACGAATGGGAGGGCATGAATGAACGGAAATGGATTGATGCTGTATTGATTCGGAAGTATTGACTCGGTAGCATGGTGTTTGTGTTTGTTTATATTGATTGAGGGGTATGGGGCTTGGCCATATCACTTCGGGGTGGATGGGAATTGGGTTGGATTTTATGGGTGGGACTGGGAGATGGTATGAATGTGGTGTGGGTGTATGCTGTTGATGCATGCTCGCTGCTAGGTGAGAGAGGGACGATGAATGGGGCTCGGGGTTATAGATGTTCGTGGAGAAAGTAAGGGGTTGGTTCATTTTGTATGCAGTACTGTAGTGAATGAAGTGGGAAAGGAAGTTCCAATAAAATGAATACATGACCAAAGATTGAAACATCATGATAATGTCTCTGGTTCTGGTGTGTGTGTGTGTGTGTGTGTGTGTGTGCGCGCGCGTGCGTGCTTCAAAAGATATGTTGATAATGTGTGAAAAGTCGAGACGAATCAGTGAGTGGTAAGTAGTAGAGACGTGATGAGGGAAGAATTGAGGAACGTTCGGTTTTCATGATTTGTTATTTCATACAGACACACACTCTCTCTCTCTTTCTATCACGAGGTATCACTATCAGTCATACCCTCAACTCTACATAAGATCTCAGATGCAGATCTGTAACGTGAATCCTCGTTGTGATTGTTGTTCGATAGTCTCTTGAAGAAATCTTATTTCTCATATCTCATATCTCGTGAAGCAGTCTCATGGTATGGTTTATATTTTGTTAATGAGTGTTTGCTACTTACTTTTCTTTTCTTTTCTCTTTCTAGTTTGTATAAATGTATGTTCATCACATACGTATATATTTGCTATGTTATTGCTATTGCTATTGCTATATATGAAATTATGGAATAACCATCACATCACATCAGGTCACATTGCAGCATCTGATTCTATAATCACCCGCATTTTCTTTTCTAGTATCAACTAATTGGGATATCGAAGAGGATACAATGTATGATATATGATATATAATATACATGAGAGAGGAGAGGGGACAATCAATCTACTTGTAGGTAATGAATAGACGGCATGATGATAAATAATCAATAATAAATAATACAATCATGCCTTGTAAGACATACGATTTGACATGAAGCGAAGCGATTCGAAAGCGAGATTAGAGGAAGTGGATTGTTCGATATCTGAGATTATGGATTGATTGGCGTATCGAGTCTTCATTTCTGGCTGCGTGTGGAGTTTGATATTTGCTGGAAGGGTGAGGGTGATGGAGATGGAGATGGAGATGAGTATCTAGCTGTTTTCTTAGCAAGAAGGAAAAAGATTCTCTGTTTTTATATTATATTACAGTGTCTGGATTGAGTGCATGTTGTTATCATTGAGAATTTTCATTCCTGCACATAATGCTAGTGGTATTCCTCGGAGATAGGGAGACGATATTTGGCTGATTAGCTGGGGGATCTCCTCATGGCAAAGAGTGTCAGATCATGAGAGTGGTAGCTCATACCAGGATGCTGGATTACTCTTCAGGGGAGGGGATAGAGAGGTGATGATGGTGATCTAGTATTTTCTCTGTAGTTTTTTGAGGCTGTTCCGAATTATGACACATTCTCTTTCAGCTACCGATGCTTCTTATATAGTCACGAGGTTCGAAATGTTCTTATACGAACTGGATACTTCTCAAGCTAGTCTATCTACACAACCAGACACATCCATACCCTACCATCCAATCCTCACTCTAGACTATATACTCAGATGCAGCATCACATCCCTTCAGCAGGTTTGTGAGCCCCAGCCATCTTTACAATCCTCAACTCCTCCTTCAACACCCTAATTTCCTCCTCATACACACCCTCCTGCTTCGCCGCCTCTGCCGACGTCTCTTCCTCTCTCTTAAATCTCATCAATCTCCCCTCTAACGATTCATTCGTCGCCTCCAGCGCTCTACTCCTCTCCACCACCTCCTCAAACCCAACATTCGCCATCTTTACCGCCTTCCTCGCCTCATCGCGCTCCTCCTCACTTTTCTTCACGCGCAGTTCCAGCGTCGCCATCTGCGCCCGCACTTCGCCAAGCTCATACTGCACCTTTTCCATCGCCGTCTCATGTTGTCTCTCGGCCCACGCACGCCGCACCTCGCACATCTCCGCCTCGTTATTTAATTTATTGCGGAGAGAGGAGATGGTCCATTCCTGCTTCATATGTTTTTCATTTTCTTCCGTGAGCTTGACGCGCAGTTCCGACATGATGTTTACGCGCTCGTCGTTCTCTTTCGAGACGGTGGTGATGCGTTCGCGGAGCTCCGTCACTTGTTTGCTGTGCTGTTCGGTTAGGATGCTTATTTGCTTGTGAAGGTTTTGGATGATGTGGACCTTTTGATCAATGGTCTCTGATAAGGTGGTTATTTGAGTACGGAGTTCATTGGCGGATGAGTTGTCAAGTAGCTTGGCTATTTCCTCCCTGAGCGCTTGGATGGTTTGTGTGTGTGAATTGTTCTCCCTTTTTACCTCTGACAATTGAATGCCCAGTTCCTCAATCGTCTGATCTTTCTCGCCTGCTTTGGCTACCTGATCTCTGAGATCTCGAATAGTTTGCGCGTGTAAAGCATCTTCCCTCCTTAGCTCCGAGATTTGAATGCGTAGGTCGTCAATCGTCTGATCTGTTTCGCCCAATCCTTCTACCTGTTCCCTGAGCCCTTGAATAGTTTGCGTATGTTGCTCATCTCGTCTCCTCAATTCAGCCAACTGGCCACGTAGTTCCTCAATAATCTGATTTTGTCGCTCATCCTGTCTGTCCAGTCTGGCATCTTGATTTCGCAGTCGTTCAACTTCCCTTTGCCATGATTCACCTAGATTTCGCAATCGTCCATTTTCCCTTCGTAGGTTTGTATTTCTATTTTGTAAAGTAGCCATACTTTTTGAAACGATCGCATAGTTATTTGATCCCCAACCAAACCAAGACCGTCCTGATCCCAATGTTGTCTCTGGGATTTCTGGAATTTCGATTTCAAAGCCATCCAGTCCGAATACGGGTGGAAGTGGTGGGAGGGGTGGAAGGCGTGGGTTGGCACGATTTGCGGCATTGTTGAAAAACATATCAATTCTTTTGCATGATTTGTTATAATTAAGTTTGAGGCGTAAGGCTCAATTGATGAGGCTTTATGCAGCAACGACGTGAAACAGTTGAAGTCTACTTAGGTACTCAACAATGGTTCCTGATAGGAACAAAGAATTCAACTTCGCCTATGTCCATTCCATACTGAATACATTCAGACAAAAGAATTTTCAATCTCATCAAGTCCGCTTTGAATGAGACAAAGACTCATCTACTCGCCTATTAGATACCTTGGCAAAACTTGCGTTGTTTGATTTGAAATTCATCAATTTGAAGAGCAAGTCCAATAGACTCAGGGTTTCATAGACGAAGCCCATCATTCTTTTATGAATCAGCTATAGAGGTGATAGAGATTGGAACATTGGGTTTTGGAGACATTCCTGGAAGCGCAAATTCAAGAACGGGGCTGAGATTACAAGTAACTAAAATATACACGAGAAAAATGGCAATGTTTATGCAAGAAAAATACATTACCAAAGTATACGAATTCATGGAGAGGCTAACTAAGAAGTCTGGAGAGGACCGGTCACGTAGACAGAACCTGCACGGCTAGCCAAAGTCTTCCTATAACCGGCCAAATCAATGTAGATACTTTCACTAACGATAATTTAAACCATCAGATTTAGCCCGCTAGCACTATGGGGAACCCCACCAAAGTAGAAGACATATGCCAATCTCTATTAAACTTCGAGGCGAGGTATCCGGATAGATCATACCCGGAATTTGAGAGCTGGATGAATGAACTTTTTGCAATACCATGCCCTATATTAATAGTGATTGTCACGATACAAGAAGTTCTTCTCCCATCCATGAAAGAGGAGTACTTGGCCCAGATGATACGGCTGAGAAAGGAAGATGCCAGCTAAAAGGCGCAAATGCTCTACAGGCCAAAAACACACGACAAATGAAGCGTAGAGTTTATGGAGGCAGATAGACATGAGTCTATTCCTCTCAAGTCCGGAGAAACATGTGGAGAAAGGGGAAACTCTCTCTTTTGGGGGTCACAGAGTTGGTCGTTATGCCAAAACCAAAGGATTCAGTATTATGTGCTACACATGACTGTTCCAGAAAAAGGAGCTTTCGCAAGTATACAGATTTCCTCTGTGAAATATCGCAGTGCCATAAAAGAGCTGCGTTAAATGTAGACTTTGTATAAGAAATCGATTGATTTGGTCTCTGCTCTATCTCTAGCTCTAGCAATATATAAGATCTAGGTGCATATATAGAACAGAGATCATCGAAAGCATGAGAATCGTCAAATCTGTGTTTGATGCAATCGTGAATTGGTAGACTAGCCATTTATAACGTGATTCGAGGTGAAAAACGTTCTGGGGTCAACTCTCCCGTTCAATTTTAGCGTGATGCCATTTTCAGGCCAGAAATACTCAATGTAGATGGGCATGTGATATCTTAACCTTTAAATATTTTAATGCTTCTCTCGTAATTTTGCTAAAGCTGCGGCGACCCCTCCACTGAGCTCTTCATCTCTCCTCGCCAATTCTTGCTTTTTCTCTCGAGCTGCTTTTTCTTCTTCTTGCTGAGCGGCCGAGATTGCAGCCTCTTCATCATCATCACCTAGTATCTGTTCATCCTGTCGCTCCTCAAGGAGGTTCTGGCTTTGATGTGAGGAGTCAACAGATTTTCCTCCTAAGGAGCTCATTTCCCTCAACGGAACACGACTCAAAGGTATAGCACGTTCTAAGACTCCTTCTGGCCGTTCCGTCCCATCCTCTGTCATTTCCTTCCTGCTCAAACCTCTACGAGCTGCTTTTCGTGCTCTAAATGGTTCATCAACAACCCCACACCACTTTCTAACCTTTTTCTCTCCCCAACCATCAACAACAGCAATTTCCTCAGGTCTTGCATTGATGGCACCTCTGATACTTCCAAATGCATCAACCAATGCCACAGCATCCCGTTTATTGATACTCCTTGGAACGGTAATGAAATCTACCATTTTATCTCCATAACTCTTACTTTCAACACCTTTTATAGCACTAGCATTTGCATGTTCGTAGCTCTTGTATAACTCAAGGTATCTTGCAGCCTCAGGAGCGGACCAGCATAATATGACAGTAACATTATTCACCAAACTTGTCTTGGATAATTCCTTTAAACTCTCTTCATGATTTCCAATATCGACCATTGTAAGAAGTACTCGCAGATTATATTTGCCCTGTAAACCTTTTATTCGATTGTATATATATTCAGGATGTAACCGGTGGTATTTGAGTGATAGGAAGAGTGCGCATGTTGTTGTACCAAGCACATAATCGGCCAGGATATCTGAGTATTCCCATGGAAAGGATTTGAGATTTGTCAGTATTGGATTGCCCTTCTGCCGCAGGGATACTTGAATTGTCGAGCCAGAAGAGCGCGATGCGATAGCTTGTGGAACTGGTTGAACAACCTTGGGACCTGCGGAGGCATTATTTGTTGGTGGTGCTCGATCAAGACGCTGTGGAGTAGGCTGTTGGACGCGTTGCGGGGTAGGTTGTTGAACGCGGTTTGTAGATGGAGCTGTAACCGGGGTTTGTGCGAGAGCTGTTAGGAAATCCGCATCTGCACCAAAATCATCATCGTCGTCCATTGTGAATGTGGTTGTTGTTAATTAAGAGGTTGTCGTGGTTGAATGTTGTATAAATATTTGAGGTGGGAAGGAAGGAAGCCTGTTATTCACTGTCTTAGGCTAGCGAACGCTAACTTTACAGGTGTAAATCTCGTACATTTAAATCTAGAACACAACTCATGCAGCACTACAAGATCATCAATACCAATGTAATAGCTTCCTATCGAAATTGTCTTCTGAGCACTGTTCTTATACGCAAATGCGAACAATCCTGAACGGAGTCAATATCGATATATTTCATGAGGTTATTTCTAGATCGAGAATGGCGTCTCTCGCTGTCACTGCGCCGTTGCTTGCGTATATTCCTGATGGATGACCTCATGGGTTCTCCGATACTGTAGTCCGATTGATACTAAGCACATAATCCAATTCCCACAAGCAGGTCCATAGAACAGAGTCCTACAAAGAAATCGCCGCCCCCCAAATCATATACACATTCGGAGCCTGCACATGTATCTCTTAATGATTTTAGTACATTACTTTAATAGTATGATTTGGAAAGTCGACATCGGTCACTGTTTCATCGGTTAATAGGGCTTCCCATGTGGCTTTTGTTATCTGGTTCTGACTTTCGTTTCTTGATACTTTCTAGGATCAGCTAGTAGCTGCGAGTGCAGATTTGACTTCCTTAGAGGTTCAAATACAAGCTTTGGAGACAAAATCTTAAATCTCTCAATAGTCATCATCTTTTGGAACACTGCTATATATGAAAACCCACCTCTTAAAGTGTACTTAGTCCATTGTTTGTTTGGGTGTCACACGATCTCGTTATTCTTTTAGGGGGCATCGCTTAAGTCCTCAAAAATATTGGACAAAGCACTTCAAGGGCAGGTGGCCCAATCATTCACCAATAACTATCGTATTTTTTTTTTAAACACGTTGCTGTTATTTTCACTATTTCCTGGTTACCATGTTCATTACTCCTGTTTCCTTTCATAGCTAAGCCTTTGAGTTTGCTAGAGCATCTAAAAAGCTCTCTGGAGCCACTCCGCAGGCTCCATCAGGATTGTTATTCTTAGATCCTTTGAAAGGTGTGGCATTAATACAATTGGCAACCCGATTAATTATGATCCCGTACACACGGGTTACTTGTCCAATAACACAAGCCCGCATTCACCGCACATCTAGATGGATCCACCAACTCAAACGAAGGTACCTCACAGCAACCTTCCTCAGCTCCACATTCCTTTGCTGGACCTACGACGAATCGGGGGCTAAGGTGAGAAATCAGATCAAACTACCTATCAAGATCTCTTTGTGAATCCCCAGCCACAGAGTTATGGAAGGCGTTCTTGATATCCAGCGCATCACACACAGGTAGTAGTCCCCGAGCATTGGTTGATAATCCTCGATTACTCAATACCAGTATCACTCCATCTGCACAAATAATAGAGCTTCATTTACGTCCCGATAGCACATTATGATATCGCAATCCTCGCCATATTTAAGCATCCTTTATTTCTGAGTCCAGAGCCGAGTATCGGTCCAGGTTTGCATGAATACATTTGCGTTGCTATTTTTTCCTCATTGGTGAATCCGGGTGGAAGTTTGACTGGGCAATCGAACCCATGTTAATCTTTTGTAAGATTGCGTTCTTAATCATTTGTACGATTACAAATTCCTCACCAATCTAGTCATAATTAACACGGCTTAACGGTGTAAACAATAACGTGGAGATGCTCAGGTACCACCCCCAGAACAGGCTGTCATTTTGTATCAGTGACCAGATCAAAATAGTATCAACTCCTTGGTTGATCATCACGTTAACCATTAGCTTCTTCTAATTTTGAGCGTACAGGTAAGTGACGTAACGGAATCATTCTTCATTCACTTGCCTTTCTAAAGAGAACCACTCGCGACTCCTGCACCATCCAATCCTGAATCACGTCCATCCAACTCATCCAAAATTCATGTGCCACTTCTCACTTCCCAATTTCCATCCCATGTACGAAATCGTCTCTTCCTCCATACTCTCCCGAGAAAATCTCAAAACTTCCACAACATACCCAAAGCAAAACTGAGCCTCCCCTCACACTCACCCATTCACCCTATCACCTCCCGCTCCACGCCTCCCACGGCTCATGACTCGGTAGTCTTGCCCCCAAGCCTCCAAGACATAAGGTTCTCTCTTCCCGAATATTACCCCACAAACTCCATCTATCCGGCCCCACATACCCAGTCTTTACACCTAGCAAGCTCTGAAGCCCTGGAACTCCCAGGCTCGGAAACCCCCATTCTCGGGCACTGCCGTTTATCTTCGGCTTGGCTTTGACTTTCGACTTTTGATGAAAGATGAATTGATAAAAATTTCCACATCATCCGGAGTGACGGCACAAGATCAGCCAGCATATACGTCTTTCATGCTCGCGTTTTTTTAAGTTTTTATTCATAATTTCATTTTTTTGGTCTAAATTTTGTACATCTATAACTTGATGTATCTATAATGCATATGCAAGTGTTTTTATCGTAAAGTGTCGAGTTCACTTGTCTTCCTTTACATCACCAAAATCCGCACTAGGAGTCCCACTAGTTTCATCACCAACCACTATTCCCACAACTTCTCCATGTTGCATAGCATCCATATTGATCCTTGGACCTGTGAAGTTTTGCTTGCCGTCGACGTACCATTGCACTACTGCGATGACGAAGACAAGGAAGAAAGCTACTACGCAGTAATCTGTGTGATGTATTAGTATTGTAGAAATTGAAATTGAAGATGGGGGCGGGTACATACTCATATTGCTTCCTGTAACTGGCAATTCCGGTGGAAAGAGGAACAGAACTGTAGTAACCATCACATATGCAATACCAACCTATTTGTCTCATTAATATGTATTCTCCCAAAAGTATGATCAGTATATTAGAGAGAACTCACCAGGTTGCAAACCCAACCCACTGGTTCCGACAATTTGAATGCTCTCGTCTCCGGTAAACACTTTCTCCCCCTCAAACAATTGACTGCGACAGGAATCGCATAACTGACACCCAAAGCCACAACACTTGCACTAACGATTGCATTGAAAGCTGATGAACTACCCAAGAAAATGAGTCCAAAGAGGAATACACATGCCATTGTAAGGTACAATGCATTTAGTGGAAGAGCCAACTTTGGATGGACTCTAGAAAAGACTCTTGAGAAAGGAAGACCGTTGTCGCGAGCAAACGCGTATGTCATACGCGTGGAGGTTGTAGTGATGGAGATGGTCGCGAATAGAAGGCAGACGAGTGGGAAGATGAGGAGACAGATAGCTCCGGCCTTGCTACCAGTTGCATGGTAGAAAGTTTGAAGTAGTGGACCAGCAGCGCTTTCAATAACGTCGTTGACATCACCTCCTACAAAGAGCAGGACCATAAGGAATATGAATCCTGTAAAGACACCAATCAAAACACATCCAATCATAATTTTAGGACCCTGAACTCCTGGGTTTGGAATCTCTTCAATCATGTGAGCGACAGCATCGAAACCAGTCAATCCAAGACCAGCTTGGAGCAAACCAAGAAGCCACGCAACTCCATCAGGCCATCCTGTACTATTGATAAAGTCGGTGAAGACGAAAGATGCGTCGTTATAATCTGGAGAAGCTGTCGCCAAAACGGTAATACAAATCACGACGAATCCGACAATCGACCAGATGAATGCCGATTTCGTAATGAGAGGTAATAGCGATGTCATGAATGCATTGACGATAAAGGCAATGATATTGTATGCGACGTAGAGGAGGAATTGATGCCAACGTTGTGGTTCATAATTTGGATGCATAAGTGAAATAACACCTCCTATCAACTGAGAGCCTAAAAGACCACCCGAAGCGACGAGTGCAATCCAGCCTGAAACATTGATCCATCCAGTGATCCAACTGAGAATAGGAACATATTTCTTCCAACTTATGACTGCAACCCAATGATATTGACCACCTGCGGTTGGCCAGGCGGATAGGAATTCGGAAAGAGAGACGGCAAGGCATAAATTACATACTCCGGCGGCTGTTGAAACCATAATCAGCATCAAGTCTATAGATTGGATGCGAAACTGAGAATAAACTTACTAATCAATCCCCAGAGTACTGACGTTGGTCCACCACTTGGTAATGCAACACTTAAACTCGCAGCTAGAGCAGTCCAAGAATTAAGAATTGCAAATGCTAGACCTAACATAGAAAGCAAAGAGAAATTGCGTTCCAATTCTTGTTTGTGACCATGAGCAGCCAATTGAGCCGCATCAGTGTCGGCATCATGATGTCGAGGCATGACTACCGAATATGAAAGAGAAAATTAAGAGAAAAGCTGAAGATATGCAGGAAGAAAGAAACAGGAAAAGCGACAGAAATATCTACATATTTCTCACTATCTAACTTTGAAGAGATACGAGTAATACCTAGAAAGTAATACTTTACCCACCGCGTACGTACAAGGTTATCGACCCCGCAAAATGATAAGAGAATGACAAGAAGGAAATAGTCAAGCGCCCTTGGATGATCAACATGCAGTTCGTAACAAGTCAAGGAAGTTGTTATGTAAAAAGATTTTGTTAAACTGATTTTGGTTTCCACATTAACACACTGACACGGGGCCGTGAAGGGTTAACTGACTAGTAAAGATCCACTGTACTGTAACCTTACTCTCCGGCCGGGGAACGCCCTATCTAGACCCCTGGCACGTGATGGCTAGATATGAGAATATATCATTTTGTAAATTGTAATCATGCGGATGAAGATAAGGGTAAAACAAATGGTTATGAAACTTGAAAGTTGCATGGCATCCCAACTTGTTAACGTAGCGATTGAAATCATAATCGTCTTACCGGGCAGATATCCAGGAAATTCTGAGTTCATCTAATTGTAACCATAATTTTCCAGAAACTCACGGACGTCATCAGCGGGATCGCCGTACAGGGGATAACGCATAACGTCTGCGGCGTGTGGACAAGGACGTCAATTGACATTCTGCTGATCTTGCTAAATATGTGAATAGCCCAAGGTCCTGAATGATGTCGAGAATTGAGGGGAATTCAAGGAGAGGTTGAACCAATCATCTAGACTTCTGAAATCAATTTCGTACTCACCATTCTCGACTAGAAATCTGGCCCCCTTCGATTGTCATTTCGGTTCAGTTGTGTTGACTGGACGGGCAGGGTGGCCAGTTGAGAAAAGAGCGATTGGTGGCCGCTGAGCATGGACATAGCTACTGCAGCATGGGGACAAATCCTGCAGAATATCGAACAATTACTATGATATCGCCTTCTGATAATACGACAATTCCGGCGCATATATTTGTGATTCGCTGATATGTTGGTACAGTAAGAGGAGTGTAAAGAAAGGCGAGCTCGATTGATATTTACCACCATCCCGATTTAGTTGCATCCTGTATCTTTTCTTCTGTCGCAACTTTCACGCCACTGTCTTTTGGTGTGGCTTTGGGCTTTTTCAACTCAATTCTCCAGGTCGTTCCGCCATGTCGTCTTTTAATATTCACAACTTCAAGCCCACTCTCTTCGACAATTTTTCCCAAATCTCTATTCCACCAACATCCGAAAAGCTTTGCATGCCCTTCTGCACTGTTGTCCAATGCTCTGTTTAACCAATCCCATTTTGCTCTTCCATGCTCCAACAATAATATGCGCCCTTCATCTTCTTTCACACACTCTCCCAGATTTTTCAATAGCCCTACCGGATCAGCAGCGGAACACAACCCCATAGTTTGAATTACTGTATCATATTTCGCGTCTTTATTCCCGCTTGTTTCGTTTGCATTTCGAGGGGGGCCTGGTATTTTCTCGGAAGCATCTTGAATTATCCATCTCACACCCAAGACTCCTGGAAACATTGTCGAGAACTTTTCATGGGCAACTTCCAACATCTCACCACTTTTATCAACAGCCGTAAAACTCTTTACTTTCCCCTTCTTAATACCACCCACTTTTTGAAGTTTTCCAACACCATTGAATCCTTTGAAATCCCAGTCATAATACTCTAAGTTCCGGCCTGTACCAATAGATACTTCGAGTACATCTCCGTGTGCTTCTTGCGCCAATTTTTTGCGCATCTTCGTGATTCCCATACTCCATTCTGTCCAGTCAACTTCCGAATCAAATGAAGACGCAATGGTATCATAGCGGGATGAGACATCAGCTTGGACTTTGGAAGAAGAAGATTTGGTAGGTTCTTTATTGAGTAGAACAAATAAATAGGAAGAGTAGCCGGCAAATATCAAAGCAGCGATACTACTTCCTATTAAAGCGAATTTCCTACCTCGAAGTGGATGTTGTTTCGCTGCTGGTGGAGGCGGAGGAGGGGGTGGAGTAGGGTCCAAAACTTGTCTTGGACTTGGAGTTCTGCAGGGGGGTTAGCATGAAATCTCGCAAGGTATGTTCAGGTGGAAGCTCTACTTGTATTGCTGTTGAGATCTCGAGGGCTTTTTAAGTATTTGGGGTTTTTGTTTCGAAGCTCGAACTGTCGTTGTGCTTATTGAGTGGCGAAATAGATCAGAGCTACGATTGACTTCATTCAAACAACGCAAACGATTAACCCTCAGTCCAGTGTGCATCATCCTCTTCCTGATGATTTCCATCGTGACAGCCTCGCCCCCGGCAATACTTTATTTTCAGGAGAGTGCGGTGATTGGTTAACTTCCTATGATATGTTTGTAATGTCAAATAATCCTACAGCTCTCCAATATAGATTATTTGGAGATATGTCGCATTGATGTAGGTTGAATTGGTTTTGGTTATGTTGTGTTGAGATGGAAGTGATAGATTTATTTTATCCGGCTCGGCATTCACAAGGCTGTGTCTCACAAGGCTGAATGAATGTGCTTCTCTTGAACTTGACACTGGATTCTTATGAAAAGGCAGATATTAATACAATTTATGTAAAAGGGAATCGTAATGACTTGATTTGCCAAATTCATATGCATGTATTACTTCTGTCCTGTTAACCATATTGAATGCGATCATCCAAAATTCTGCTTAGCCAAAGCCTTGAGCATAGCCATAGTCCCATCTTCCTTTTGTTTATACTCCTGTAGCCTCTCATCTCTTTCGGCTTGTCTAGCTCTCATTATTTCTTCCTTTCTCAATTCTCTCTCGTTCTTCTTGCGCTGGAATTCTTCTTTCTTTTTCTTGAATCCTTCAATTCCTTCATCGCCGCCCATCAACTCAGTATCCGGAACTTCTGCCGCACCAGGAGATTTCTCTCTGAATGATCTCATCTTTTCGTTCACTTCTTTCTTCTTTTCCAATTGCCGTTCTCGTGTGCCAGCTTCAGCACGAGGAACCAGTTCATCTAGCGCTTCCTTTTGTTGTTTGCGATCAATTTTCCGCTCGAACCTTATGTCGTCGCGGCGAGCTAATCCATCTTCAAGAGCCATTTCTGCGAAACAGTTAGACTTTGCAGTACTTCTAATTATCACTGGCGTGTGTAAATACCTCTCCTAAGCTCCAAATCTTCCATATTTGGTATACTGGGCCCAGGCCTATTCCTTCTGGATTTATTAATCTCCCCTGGTAATGTTGGGCCCATCGAATCATCACTATCATCTCCATCACCTTCTACTTCATGGTCTTTCTGTTCAGGTTCGCGCTGACTCAAACTCGACGAAGGTTCGTTTGACTGGAACGGATTTGACTCTCGAGCTATTTCTTCCTCGTATTCTCTTGCTGACTCTTGGGCTTTTCGCAATGTTGATGGATCATACCAACCCTCTGAGAGTTCTCCACGATTCCTCACACATGTTAGCCGGTATTCCAAGACTTTTTTGGGCCGAAGCCAGAATTCGCGATTACCATTTTCCAAGGAAACTCTTCCATCTCCCTTTGACTTCTGTTTCCCCTAACTCATCCAGAAATATGCCTTTCTGAATATCCAAATACGATGCAAACATTGGTTTGAATGTCTCGTAATCATTTTTCGTGATCGGCCTACAATTATATGGGAGTTCTGGTGCTGCTTCGGTCGATCGTTTGCTTCGATGATGATTACCATGCGGTGATCGTCTCCGATGAGAATGTGAGTGATGTCGCCTAGGTGATCTGGAACGAGAATCTCTTCTCCGACCGTGTTCACGGTCTGGTCGTGTGCTATCCGCCATAGTTAATGACTTGGTTACTTCTGTTGTTGTGAGAGCCTGGTTTTAGGTTGTGCTGTAACGGCAGAGAAGAAGCCTAAATATAAATATATAAATCACGTGAATACAAGAAATCTTTGACAAGCAATTTTGAATGTTAGTAAATGATTTGGTTATATTAATGGTATTCAGTTTCTCATCCTTTTTTTGTGTGTAAAGAAAGATACAACAGAAAGGTCTTGGAATTACAAAATCCTCGATACTACACTGCGCATAACAAAAATAGCCGAGGCTCGACAACAGTACTGTATCATTGGTAATTACTCTGGGAAACCGCCCAAACCCTTAAGGACATACCACATGCGATTATAAAGCATGTCATCAAAACAGACACCAAGAGTCAATCAGACAAAACTTGTGAGGTTTTCAATACCTGGATAGTCAGCGCGCTACCAAGTGCAACGATCAAATTGACTATCAAGCTTGACACTATTTGCATTTAAGTTAAATGGCCATCTGTCGCTCTGACTTGATGGCATCGTGTCATATCGTTGGTTCTGGAGTTGAAATCCTCTCTCTATATTAAGATTCATGACCACCATTCGATGAGGTTTGCTTCTGAATGTTGATGCGGCGTAGTTGGACGTCGATAACATCAGATGGGGCTCGCAACAACCATTTCAAAAAGACCGAAGTGTCACACATTTTCAATCCTCTTTTTACAATTCCAATATTGTACACTGCATTCCCGCCATCCAAAAATTCTGATGACTGGTGAGACGCGATAACTGGGAGTGGCAATAACGGTTCGAGTATGATGGATGTCCGATCGTCGTCGGATACCAACGTGCAACGAACGGGTGTCGCATTTGTTTTGCGGTCCCGGTGATTTCTCAGACGAGCAAGTACTCGATTGTACAGTCCAGAAACCGACACAGCTCCTTGTGTTGCAGCAGAAGATAACTCCCTTGTGAGTACGGACGTGAAAGAATTGTTGCCCGTTCGGGTAAATGTTTCAAATCCACATGCCGCGATTAACTCAGTCACACTTCCTGCTGGAGGGTTGAGGGATATAGCAGTATTTGCAGAATGACACGTGTCGTAAAACAGAAGGGCATCTGATTTAGACTCCTCAAGGAGGGTTTGGATACCATTGGAAGGCATACGAGGACCACCATGTCTTCTATGTTGTTGTTAGCCAAAGAGAGCAATGGTGGTACGCCGTGAGCTTACCCAGACCAAATAGCGTCACGGCTCTTGTTTTCAATGTTTCCGTGGCCAATATACACAAAGATGAGAAGCGTGTCCGGAGAATTATCTCCTATAAGCTCTTGAACTCGGCTCGACAATGCGTTCGCGGGATCAAAATCAGGTATGGTGAATCTCGCCACGTTGAACCTGTATGATTGTTGGAATACTCTTGCCAAATTGTCGATCGGTCCAGAAAGACCCAAATCATCCGAAGCCCATCTAACAATCAATACCTTCACGCTGGTGTAACAGTTCGAACGTCGATCCCGAAACTCCCTCTTCAATTTTTCTTTGAAATTGCTGTCCCATGCAATGTCGCAGTTTTCCTCCAGACCATTTTCCCGAATTATTTCCTGCAGATGTGCTACTCTCCTCTCTTGTTCTTGTTTAATATCTTCGGCTTCTTGCCTTTGCTGCTCAAACTCTTTAATATGTATAGCTTTGAGCTCCTGCCTCCGCCTGTCAAGATCTCTGCTTCTTTCAGTCAATCTTGCAACTTCTCGTTCAAGTCCTTCGACGTCCTTTTCTTTCTGCTCAAATTTGGACTTCTCCCGTTTCAACTCCTCCAGGTGTCCTTCTTTATCAGGATGCTAGAAACAGATCGTTAGAGATCTGACATATACATACATATGTTGAGTCGGGGAACTTTGAACATACAGTTTTATCAAGTAGTACATTGTACTGTTCTTCGGACACTGGTTTGGCGGCTATTGCTGGATCTGGGGGTTCAGGTTTGGGCGCGGCACAAAATCTGCCATTGGCAGGATCTCTCGCTCGAGTATACTTCCGTTTCTTATTACCGCCAGGCATGATTACTTTGCTTTTGCTCGATAATTTTAGGTTGAGGTAGTAGGCCCGGAATATGACTTTCAAAGTGTATGTTGGCTCGTCTTATGTGTCAATCTCTTGGGAGCGGTGGTATATTGTTATCCAATATTAGAAGTTATGAATCGGTGAGGACTCTATGCAAGAACTTCGAGAGATGTGTAGTGTGCACGCTGGTGCTCTATGAGTTTCTGTTCGAACGAGACACGCGCATCATCCAACCTACAAATTTGATCGTACCACTGCCTTCACAGCACAGCAAGAAGCGTCCTGAGCAAAAAAGTACCGAAAAACTGATGAATATTGAACGATTTCCTTCTATCTACACGTTCTTCCATTCTTCTTCTCAATCCTTCTGTTTAGCCAATAAATTCTGCTGACTGGAGATATGCCATCGTTGCGAAGACATTGTACGAGTCAGCGTTCGTCAAAGCCTTTGATCTGTCCACAGTTTCTTCTCCGGCTTTACCACCCAGCATCCAGACTGCAATCAGACCATAAGCTGCGACTTGTCTCCCAGTATCACCAGTAACTTTTTGATCGACAACTATTTCTTCCTGTTAGCAGGATATCAACTAACTCCCAGAACAAGGAAAGCCTTACCATGTGGTTTCAAATCGAGGAAGTGCATCATTTCGTGCAAGAATGTTCCAGGAAGTGATCGAACATCTTTCCATTCGACTTGGGCTGTCGAAGTCCTCATGCTTTTCAAGGTAGTCTTGTAGTTTGCACTGTTGAATGCGTTGGGGCACATGAACATGTTTCCGGTTTGCCAGTATGTGATAGCTTCGGCAGATTTTGCTCCACACATTTGACCTCCGTTATATTCGTCAATGATGAAATTGAAGTTATTACCACGTTTATGGTCGGGATCCTTCCATAATCCTTTGACAACACTTGTATCGGTGTAACCTTGTGCCTTAACTGATATGCTTAGTTAGCTAGTGCTGTATGATACAGTTGATTTAATACTTACAGTACTGTTCAGTGGTCATGGTACCTCCGTCCGGGAAAATATCAATTGCTTTCTATGGACGTTGTCAGATTGAGTATCTCTTCAGGTGATGATCAAAGCATACAGTAGTCCATTTTAATGTTGAATCATCACAGAATAGTGTGTTTTTGCTTGCGGTCATTCCAGTTCCCGAGTTCAAGGCTGAGTAAAGCTTCTGATAGTTTGCTATATTCTTGTTAGATTTGGTGTTTTAGTTGCTGCTTTAGACTGTGCTTCAGTACATACCTTGAGCTGCTTTTAGTTGAGCTGTATCAGCTGCACTTAATGAATATGACCACCATTTAGGTTCTGTAACTCCCCAAGCGGTGGTGGCAGCCTTCGTAAGAGACTTTATGGCAGCGGATGCAACATTTGGGTTGAGTTTAACTCCAGCATTGAGAAGTGTATCAATCCCTTGAATAGCAGTATCTACCATATCGATCGTTTCAGTCAACATGTCATCTACCTTAGAAGTTGAGCAAGTAGACGAAACAGTGAAACGACTGCTCATGCTCACGGCCATAGCCTGGCCGATTAGGCCTGTAGTCAAAAGATATGGTAGGAGCTGCATTTTGTTGTTTGAAGGCTCTTTGGGAGAGTTGGAAAACGTGAATGAGAAAAGATAAATGAAAATGTTAGACGAATCTCAATACTTCAAGGTAAGGACAGACAATTGCTATGCAAGCAAAAACAAGTAAAATGAGAGTTTTGATGGATTTTACCTTCTTCAATGATTTGGGAGAAGAGAATATATACAGTATTCAACAATGTGAAAGGCGTCGTATCACAATATGCTATATCTGTATGGCTCGTTCTACTCACTGTACAATTTCCCCACAACCCAAAAAAAGCCTATGCCAAGGCATTACCACATGGCTTCAATTTGATCCTTTTCCATCCTTCTTCTAGAAGTACAACATAAAATGCCGAGAGAAACCTTAAGTTTGTCATACTGTAGGATCTTAAGGTTAAATCGCTTGGGGCGCAGTTCATCAGCATATCACCCACAATAATTACGACTCGCCTGACATAATCAACAGCTACGCTTATTTTGTGGAAATCTGCTTATGTTTTCATTTCGTTTCTGACCCCTAATCATTTATCTCATGATTGAAACCAAATGATAACAATAATAGATACGATCCTGATCCTTTGTACTACCGATAACATGATTGTGACGATTATCCACGATGTTGATCAGTGTTCCCGAATGTTACCTCTATCATATAAGATGTAGTACTCCAATCTGGAATCTTCAATTCAAACTTCGCTTGAACATTTTATAGAGTCTTTTCTGTTATTACAGTCATTACAGTCCTTTGCTTCTTCCATTCTTTCATTTCAAAATGTACTTTTCTTCTCATTCACTCATTGCTTCCGTGCTCTTGGTTTCTGCTGTTCAAGCATATCCAGGAGTTCAAGCAGATCCTGTTGCTGATATTCTAGCTACAGCGACATCTGTTATAGTTTTAGAGACCCCTCCACCTTCGGAAGGGATTCTTGAAAATGTAGGGTTGTTCAAATTCTTCGCAAGAGCCGCGAAGAAAACAACAGCCAAAACGACTGCTAAAACAACAGAGGCTGCACCAACAACACAGAAAACCACGGCTCCAGCAACAACGCAAAAGACTACGGTCGTGGTAACTACACCTACGACTACCCCGGTGAAAACCACCGAGACACCTACCACTACTTCAATCAAGACAACTTCGATTCCAACTACGTCATCCACATCCACCAAATCTACTTCTACTTTGACGAGTTCGACTTCGACTTCGGTTGTGGCACCAAGTAGTACGAGTACTCTCTCCAAATCCTCAATTCTAAGCACCAGCTCAATTCCTACTTCGGTGACTTCAATTCAGACATCTCAAGTCTCATCTTCCACGGTTTCTTCGCTCTCCAGCTTGACGACCTCTAGCTCTTTGGTATCTAGTAAAATTTCCACTTCTGTAGCTACGTCTGCTCAATTATCGTCTTCTGCATCTGGTTCATTGACTAGTGTTAGTGGAGTCTCCGGATCCATTACTAGCACTGGCTCCTTGGCATCTGGAACTGGCTCTGCCTCGGCGAGTGGATCTATCTCTTCTGGAACCGGTTTTATCACCAGTGGATCTCCTACCAGCACCGGACCACTGTCATCAGGAACTGGCTCCATCACCTCCAGTGAAACCATATCATCAAGAATTAGCTCAAGCTCGATCTCAGGAAGTGGAACCATAACTTCTTCCTCCCTCATCTCCTCCTCCAGAAGTTCCATTTCCTGCTCTGTCTCCAACACCGTAACCGACATAACCTACTTCGTCTCCCCCGCCACTAACACCCTCGGATCCGTAACCAAACTCTCCACAATCTCCTCCACCGCCATCCGAACCATCGGATGTTCCCTCAGCGCCACAACCGCCACATCCACCATCTCCTCCTCCGCATCTATTAGTAAAATCGTCATTCCAACCGGCTACGGAGATCCCATCGTGAGCGCCGAAGCTGGAAATGCTGCGTTTTACAAAGCCGGCGCCGCGGGTTACTCAAGCCAGTTGAGTGTATACAGCGCGGCGTCGACGAGAACGAGTGGGATGACTACGATGGCTTCTGCTACGGGGAAAAGTGCTTCGAGCGTGCAGAGTCTTGCAAGTGGTATGACGAAGGAAAGTGTAAGTAGTGTTGCCACTACAGACGCCACAAGCATTACCAGTGCACCGGCCACTTCGGGGACGGCTGCTGCCACGGGAATTGTGGGGGAGATCTCTTCGCTTCTCGATATCTTTTGAGTGGGCGATGTAGATATGTGAGGGGGTTTGGATATTAGTACGGGGATAGATTGAGACGCTCATGAATTCGTTGTAATATTATATGAAAATAAGCTGGTTTGTCTCGCAATGAATGCTTCTGATACATGATATTGACAGAGAAGTGTGATTTTCTTAGCACAAAGAATAAGAAAGAAGAAATAAGTGTATAGACCCGCCCGCTAACGTTCATAAATTAATGAATAAGAAAGGTACTAAACGAACAACACATATAAGCACCCTCCGCCAAAACATGCATATAAATGCCTCCATATAAATGCGTTAATGTTCTAAAATTCGAGGGCCAGGGAGAAATGTTGACAGATGAAGGAGAGATAGAAAGACGGCGGGTAGACTCTATAAATACTTAGATATCAGGATACAAACCAGCCTAGGACAACTTAATAAGATTCAAAATTCGTTCATCTCAAATTATTATACACTTGAAGCTCCCTCATATGACTCCCTCGCATTACAATCATTCAGATCAATCAACTACCATTTTTGTTGCTAATTGCTATCAAAAAAGGTTTCATCCACATTCCCTTCCACATCCCCATTCACACACTCTCTTTCCCCATTCAATTCTTCAAACCCCGTCTTTATTCAAATCTTGATATTCATCCATCTAGCCATACATCCTCCTCTTTCATACCCCATTCCTTATAAAATACCCCATCCTCTCCATTTTGACATGTCCAGAAAGATATAGAAAGAGATAGCCACAACATATAGTATAACCTAGAAACCCGAACCCAAATCCTACGTATCCAAAATTCCATTTCTCCGAAAAATAATACTGCAAAAGATCAAGTAGGCTTGCTCTTGCTATGCATATCCATCCCATGTTCCAAACGCCATGTTCCCAACCGAGTTCAATATACAATAGATATCCTTCCCATTTAAAACCCCACCCAAATCCCGCCAATCCTCATAAAGTACGCCCATAAATTATTATAAATCAAGTCTCGTCTCGCATCCAAGTGAAATCAAAGTTTAAGATTCCAGCCACACACAACCGCAACTCTCATCCCCGTCTCGTTCCACTAAATCTCGTTTGAAGAAGTCTGAGACAAGACTTCGAGACGACAATGGCGAGAAACTTATGGGCTCGGTCTCATTTAAATAAATGGTAATAGGCTGACCAGTTGAATTCATTAATGGTTCAGCGTTACCATTCGATAAGATTTGATGAGCTACACAGTAAGCTGGAACAGTTTGTCCACCTCGAGGGATACGGCGTTCGGCGATTTTGTAAACTTTAGGATATTGAGGTAAGAATTGAGGGCCATTTTGAGAAGACCCAGATGAAGAGGACTGTTGTGATTGAACTCCAGCTGTAGGCGAAGGCACATCTGATGAGTATGTGTTCGTACCATATGCATTACCGGTTTTAGTTGGAGACGAACCACCAGAAGTGACCGTGGAGGAAGAACCAGCGCTACTAGTTTCATTGACATAAATGAATGCCTCTAATAAGGTTCCATTCCAGTAACAAAACCAAGGTTGATCTCCAGCTTGAGCTACTCCTTTACGATTCATGAAACCCGAGGCAGGTTGTTGACGCTTCATGTTTGTTGAGAGAGCCTTCTGCGGCAATACAACCACCTTATTGTATGGCACTTGGAAAAACCAGGCTGGACCTCGACTAGGATATTCCGAATCATTGACGAGAGATAGCACCTGAGCAGACGATAAAATCGGTGGTTGGGCGCCGTACGGATAGAAATTCAAGGAAGCGTTGCCATAATTCATGGATATTTCCTTATTTGCGAGTTCGTCACCACCTGGAATGTCTATAATAGACATTTCAAGTGGTGTCATTGCTATGGAGCAACTCCAAGCTGAGTTTTCGGCGGTGTTCATGATACAGCTACTCTGAGCGGTTGAAGGAACAGTGAGGGGCATATTGTATGTTCCGGTTGGAAGCGATGGAAGCGAAGCAGGTACAGTAGACAGAGGTGTTGCATCGAATGTAGTGGTCATGGTCGCATATACTGTTGTTTTGCTTGATCTATAAAATTTTTAGTATCCTGGCCTTATGTACTAGATGATGAAAACTAACTGGTCGTCATGATGTTGCTTGCTGTTTTTATTATTAGGGTCGCCGCCATGTTTCGGCCTCAAAATAGTAAAAACGGTTCCAAGTATAATTCCAAAGAGAACGAAGACCAAGACTATCAAAACAACAACCCATACAGGAACGATACCGCATAATTTTCTTTTGGCAGCAACTTGCCATTTCTTCAATGGAGGCTTTTCGGAATATTCCATATCGGCGTGATTGCTTTGATGTGAACTTCGATCTGATATTATACTCCTTGATGATTGGCGTGATTGAGATGAACGAAGATCTTCATTAGATGCAAATTCGGGATTTCGAGTCGCTAGTCCCATGCCACCAGCACCAGATATAGGAACGATAGGAGCTGGCATTTGAATGGTAGGTACATGTATGGGTGTTGGTACAGATGTAGGTCGTAATTTTCTAGCAAAAGCTTCATCCGGATATTTGGTATAAGGTGGTAGTTGTTCCGTGTGTCCATCAGGCCCGATAAGATCCGCAGCCTCCTCACCTTCCGGACCTAATCTTCGTTGATAATCATTATTAAGACCTGGGAAACCAACAGGAATGGGTGCAATCGGCAACTGGTCGGAATCACTTGAAACTGTACTCTGCGGATACATGCCGTAAGGATGTGTTGGTCCGCTTGGTCCGGTGTACGACATTTCCTGTGGTGGTGCCGGCGTTGTTGAAGTCGTCGCTATACTCGCTGTTCTCGCTAATCGTGAATCTTGATTATACATATTATATGGGTGCGATGGTCCTGTAGGTCCTCTATACGGGCTTTCCGGTCTCATCATAATTGATTCGCTCGATATGCTCGATATACTTGTTGCAGTAGATGTCCTTGTTAATCCATAACCACTTCCACTTCCATTCTCCCCCGAGTACGCGAACGTTGGACCCCTTGACATCTGACCATTCCCACCATCATTTCGTAATGCGAATGAATCAATTCCTCTTGGTTTTGTTGTACTCGAAGGTCGTGGCGGTGGTGTTGATGCTCTTCGTCTCTCTATGGGTGATAATGGAGACTGAGGTTGTTGTTCCTGTATTGGTTCTTGTTGTTGTGGTGGTGGTGGTGGTGGTGGAGTGTAAGTGTGTTGATGTGAGTCCGAGGGTCTGTAACCACCACCATTCGATATTCCCATGGCCGCCAAAGCATAATCTTCTTCATCTTCGTCCTGCATTTGCATCGATAATCGCGTCGACCTCTGAGAGTCCCTTCTATTATGTTCAATGTGTGAAGGATGATTAAATTCGCCCATTTTTTACGATCGAGTGAGCGCCTATATGACCACGGATGTCCGCACTCCCGAGTGTTCAACACTCTCGACACACACACACACACACAACACGCCTCAATCAAAAGTCCGCAAGTACAACTCTAAATGGTATTCTCCCTCTCGCAGCAAGGGAAGTTATATATAATCGGTCGTTTATTCATCAAAAGGGTTCCAGAAAGGGATCGAAAGGGTATAAATGTCAATTGTCGTAGTCGTTCTTCGCGTTAGTATCCAATGATGATCGAAATGATATGATGTGTTATTATTGATTGAAGTTGATAGGTATAAGGTATGAGGTATGAGGTATGAGGTGTGAGGTGTGAAATGTGAAGTGTGAAGTGTAAAGTATAAAATGAGTGAATGGGTCGTAAAGAAATGATTTTCCTTGTTATTTTGGGTATACAGTGAGTAAAAATTGAGGTTTGGGGGTATTTTCCAGGAGAGACTTGTTTGAGGGAAGCTGCTTAGACCAGTGAGAAGAAGATCGCCAAGTACGCCAAGTTCCAAACCCGAGACGATATAGTGGATTGAATTTCTTCGCTTAACGAGGATTTATATCCAATTAAATGATCAGTTGACAATGGTTTAAGAATGAAAATGAAAAACGCTGGTAATGAGTCTTGAAAATATAACACTAATCGTCTACGGGCTTAGTGTTCCTTGTTATGTATGGCTTAGAATGGTTCCTGGTTTTCGTATTGATTATCATTGGTTTCTATCCAACAAGTAGCCACTTTATTGATGGAGTCCTTTTCCAAAATAAGATAAGGTTGTAGGAAACTACTATGTAGAAGGATGTGCTTGAAATCCCCAAGTGCTTGTTTGTATCAAGATCTAGACTATTGTGCCTGTTGTGGTGTGCCTCTGGTGCTCGGAATTAACCTGCCTAGTTAGCACATTTTATGAAGACCAATGGGGAAATCCGATACGGAAAAATATAAATACAAGAGTAATACGTGATTGGATTGGAATGCAGACGAGGGCCAAAGAGGAAAATGAGTGGCGATTTACCCCAAAAAAGCCTAACTAGATACTCAGGTACAGCAAAAGACATGGAAGATCACATCGTTAAAATTCCGGTATATAGTTACTGCCTTTTATTCGTTCGGACTTATTTATACTGTCTAATTGGGATGTACAAGAAAATATCTAATCTTGATTCTTGAAGTCTATCACCTTTCTAGAGGTGAGGGATTTAACCATGCGTTGTGCTTTTAAGTATAGGCAATGGAAAAACTACATACACATTCTACCAATTATTCACTTCCCTACCCCAGCTCAAAGAACCCCCATAATCCCATTGCCAGCCAGCATATCGTCGAAGGAAGGTATCAAAGGTGTGGATAAAAAATGTCCGATGACGATGTTATAAGAATTGTTGTTGAAGTTGGCTGACTTGAGAGATAAGTCCGCCGTCAGCATATCAATATATTGTATGCACGAGGTTCGTATTAGTCTAGTAGACAGATTAGACAGATTAGACAGATTCGAAGTTAATCCGTCTCGTCTATCAGCCGATGACATTTACGAAAATCAAGAGAGCACTTGAAGGTAGTGGAAATCCGAATAAATTCAAAGCTCACTTGTAATTGTCCTTTGACATTTTTTTAATGAAAGTCTTGCTTCGGAATATCATCGTTAGAGGCCGGGAAATCTGTGGAGATGAAAATAGAATTTGAACATTTTTTCAAATTGTGAGACCAACAGAGCTTTACAAGGAATAGCAAAGTTGGTATTGCGGGTATAGAATCCGTGGATGGTGTTTCTGAAATCCATTAATATACATTTTCTGACTTCAAAAAGTGAAATGTTACATACAGTGATGTATCTGCACCTGTATCTTGGTAGGAATGGTAAGCAACAGTTTATTGAATTAGACAAGTTCTCTCGTAGCGAGGCGATGAAGGGGCTGAGGTGGTGGACTCGTGGGGTATATCCTCCCAAATGTTTTATTGTATCAAAACGAACAGAGGACATTCATATATTTTCACCCTCTATTCTCTCATCTCTCATCCATTGATGCCCAAATGATAAACCACTCAAAACTCTCAAAGTCTAAAGTGTTATCATCTCATGCATCTCATTCAATCATTCATTTCATTATCTATTAAGCTGTTGCCTCTTCGGTATCGATACCCTGTGTCTGATACTACACCAAGCACACCGAAGCCCCGCATATTGAACATAGGATACACTTGGGATAAATCTTTTTCACACCCCTTCGCATCGAACCGTGCGAACCAACTGCCGTAAGATACCTGACTTGGATATCACCGACATGCCGAAGCACACGATACATTTCCGCTACAGTGCATTTGCATCATCTGTTAGTGATCATGGTAGAAAGAAGGAATCTCGACATTCTAGAAAATATTATGGCTCCCCTCTAAATTGCGTGTTTGTCTTGTTCAACTAATGGTTGTCAGATTTCAAAAGCAATGACTTGGCTCTTGGCACTCGTCTGGTCTTCCTTCAATCCAAATTTCTCTGAAGCTTCAGTCTAGCAAGAAAGCTTGATACTGTCTGTCTGTACTTGTAAATAGACCAAAAACAATCCAAAATCTATGATTTCATGCTCAATTTTGATGGTGATGGAAGCTCTAGAAGCTCTCCGTCAAATGGGTAGGTAAAGCTCTGTGATTGATGGAACCGATAAGCGATACTGAATCATGTCACAAGGACTCATATATTTTTCCTCGACTCACCAACTGATGTCTTTTTTCGGTAGAAGACTTCTCTTGCCGATGGGGATATTACCCTAAAATGCCTGATATGGATATAATCTCCTTGTTTTTGAGAGAAGCAATGCTTCATAAGAGTACCGGAAAAGATCAAAGTTTTCCCTTAACCCTCCTTTCGCATTCCTTTCACCTTCCAGCCGGCTCTCTGAGAGATGAAGATTTCCTCAAAATCTGACAATACAAATACTTGATATGATTGATCCCAATTCCGAAAAGTATCTCGTGTCAATAAAGATTTATTATTGCAGAATTTTATCTTACCTACCCGAGCTACTCTTGCCAATTATATCTCCGGATGAATCCGCAACTCGCCATTTATTTCCCACCACCGATACAAATCCGACACTCAACTTACTTACACACGGGAAGGCGCATTCCCACGTTCCCGCTTCGGATCGGACTTGTGAATTTCGTTAGGGTTTCTGTCTCTGATTTCTGAGCGCTCGATACCGTGATTCTTACGTAGTAGCTTCTTCTGGAACATTTGAAAATTATTGAGCTTTAGTATAAAAAGAAAGGAAACTCGGCGCTTAGGCCCCTTGAAGGCCAACATCATCCTCCGGTCATATCCTACATCGTAGAAATCTCAAACGAAGCAGATCTGTCCGAGAGAGTGAGTGTGGCGTGATATATATATATAGACCATATCCGGTTTCAGCGGTTTGTAGTCTCCAAGTGTCGACTTGCCTTGAATGAAAACAGATGTGCATTCTCGAGTCTCGACTTGCCTTGAATGATTAATAGATCATGTGGAGATAGTGATAAGGTTGTATATCGGAGTATATCCCGCACCGTGAGGTAATTTATATGAATCTTGAGCTTGTCCTCAAGGTTCTCAGATCCATTTTGACACCATGTTGAAGAATTTCTTCCAAGATTCCGATATCATGACACATAACATATAAAGATCCTGTCTGGAGTGGAGAGATTGTGGACACTCTCGATGGAGAATATCCAAGATCAAATTTTTAATCTTATCTGATCAAAAAGATAATCAAGATAAAAAAATCTCCGGGTCCGAGGCGAGCTACTATACAGAAATCCATGGAAACTATCCACCTGGCCAAGGAAACTTTACTTCATCGATATTTGAATATCCTCTGTAGATTTTTGACTGTACTCGTGAGGATAGTGTGATTTCCAGCATTGTGCCACAGTCTCACATCAAAGAGGTTTTATCATTTTGGTCCCTTTCTGATCTTATGCGAGCTTAACCATGGGGGGGCGAAAGAAGTTCATTGAAGACTGTAGATACTGCATGTAGTTTATTTGCCTCATAGTAGAAATGCAAAAGGACGCATTCGACAAATAGACCAGAGCTAACGTGTGAATAAAGTCGCTAATCTGCCAGCTACTTCTCGAATAGTAAGCTTTCACGAGTTTGGCTTGACCTGATGTTCGTTCCTGCATGAGCTAACCAATATCACAACCTCATTTGACCCCTACTCGCCAGTACTCGCACAAGTTACAACACAAGAGCTGCACCCGTACGTGAAACTTTTGGACTCAACCGCCACATTCGCTCATTTATCCCACCTCATCGGGTAATGCAGTTGATGATATCAAGTTTTCTCTTCTGAGGCCAATGTCGTTGTATGATTTTCAAGGATCTCGGAATGTGAAGATGGACTCTGATGGAGTAGAGGTGAAGAATCCTGTCATGGAAATTCAGGGGTCTGCATTAGCTAGAAGGGTTCAATTTTCTTTAGCATATCCGTTGTCAAATGTATGCACGTAAAAGTATATATTGTAGCCATCCTTTTTTCAGAAGGTGAGAGAGATAGACGAAGTATAAATTGTACCGACATCCTCCCTCAACGGCGAAAAGAATTGGGATTATCATTTATTGAAAGAGTTGTTGAAATTCTGGGTATATACATCCGTCTATTGTATATATCGCTTGAGTGATAAGGTCGAATCTTTGAATCTTCAAACTATCATCTAGTCCAATTCGCTTCTCTATATATCATACCACTAGTGACCAGTACTCGTCTACACATCTCATATATCGGTCAGTCAAAATCTCCACTGTTGTCTTTCTTAATTTCGTTAGTTAGAAACTGTTGAGGGGAAACCTTACCACGAATGGCGTGAAGGGTGGTGAGTGGACATGGGATTGTTTCCTCTCTAGGCCGTCTACCGATTATCGGCTGTGTTGGCGGTGATCTAGTGGGAAATTGGGATTATTTTGTTGATACAGATAATCAAAAAATTCAGATTCGATATAAAGATAATAATTCTTTATCAGATTTTCCCCCTATTTCCATTCGAAAGAGAACAATCTCTTCTTTATAATTCACTTGTGTTACTAGTAATTTCGAACAATACTAACATCGATCTTTGTCTTCAGTCTCGTCAATTTTTCTTGACTGTACATATAAACGATATTTAAGAGCTTGCTCTCTACATCCCTTTTTATCTTATATCTTCAAATCAATCTTTGGAAATACACACACACACACACACACCGCCCCTCGCAATCATGTCTACTCGTCCTCAAAACATCGGCATCAAGGCCATTGAAATTTACTTCCCAAGCCAGGTAATTCGCCAGATCTCCTTTTCTACTCTGCTGCAAAATCCCGTTTGTTTATTCGGAAAACTAACTTGTGTGCCTTTTCCCCCACCAGTGTGTTGCTCAAGAAGAACTCGAGAAATTTGATGGCGTCAGTGCAGGAAAATACACAATTGGTCTTGGTCAAACCAAGATGAGCTTCTGCGACGATAGAGAAGGTAAGAATTCATGTGTCTGCAAAAGGTGTCTGGTTTTTTTACTTATGCGTGGCATCTCGCAGATATTTACTCTTTTGCCTTGACCGTTACCTCTCGCCTTCTCAGCAAGTACAACATTGACACCAAAACCATTGGACGTCTTGAGGTCGGTACAGAGACTCTTCTCGATAAATCGAAATCTGTAAAATCAGTTCTTATGCAATTATTTGGAGATAACTCGAATATTGAGGGAATTGACACTGTTAATGCATGCTACGGTGGTACCAACGCGGTTTTCAACGCTGTCAACTGGGTAGAGTCGTCTGCATGGGATGGCAGAGACGCCATTGTCGTTGCTGGAGATATTGCTTTATATGCCAAGGGTGCTGCGCGTCCAACCGGAGGCGCCGGAGCTGTTGCCATGTTGATTGGACCAAATGCTCCAGTTGTTGTCGAGCCAGGTCTTCGCGGAACCTACATGCAACATGCCTACGATTTCTACAAGCCAGATCTTACAAGCGAATACCCAATCGTTGACGGTCACTTCTCTTTGAGATGCTATACCGAAGCAGTTGATGCTTGCTACAAGGCATATAACAAGAGGGAACAAACTCTCAAGCCCCTAGCCAACGGACATACTAATGGTGCTGTCGCTGAGGAATCAACAAAAACTCCTATTGATCGTTTCGACTACATGTCTTTCCACGCCCCTACCTGCAAGCTCGTTTCCAAATCATACGCCCGTATGCTCTACAACGACTACCTTGCCAACCCAACCGCATCAGCTTTTGCTGATGTACCAGCTGAATTGAGGGATATGGATTACGCCAAGTCTTTGACCGACAAGGTCGTCGAGAAGACATTCATGGGATTGACCAAGAAGCGTTTCAATGAGCGTGTTCAACCCAGTATCCAAGTCCCAACATTCTGTGGAAACATGTACACTGCCAGTGTTTATGGTGGATTGGTTGGTTTGTTGAGCAACGTTGATAGCGCCACCCTCCAAGGAAAGAGAATTGGTGTTTTCAGTTACGGAAGTGGTTTGGCTGCAAGTTTGTTCTCATTGAAGATCAACGGCTCCACTGAGACCATGGCAAAGGCCTTGAACTTGCAAGAAAGACTCGATGCTCGCAGAACCGTCGCCCCAGAAGTTTACGAAGAGGTAAGAATGTTTTCTGAAATTTACTACTCTGATTCCAATGCTAACACAAAATAGTTTTGCGCTCTCCGCAAGGAAGCCCATCTCCAAAAGTCATACACACCCAAGGGTAGCCCAGATACCATTGCCGAGGGTACCTACTACCTCAAGAGCGTTGACGACATGTTCCGCAGAGAGTATGAAATCAAGGCATAAATTCTCAAAATCAATTTTAATTTTGCAGCGATTCTTTCTGCTTGCGACTTGCATAGATTAGATGGGACGGCTACTTTTTTCTTCGAATTGCATGTTCACGATTATCCTCTACACGGAGCGCAATATTCGCTTGCATATACTCTTCACGTCTAGATAGACCAAGAGGAGTGTGGTAGATACAGGTTCTGGGAAATCAAGGGAAGGGACGGGGATGGAACTTTCAATGCCTGGGATGATTTCAATGAAATAGGAATTTTAATATTTTTGATACAGATGATGGAAAGATTGGGGAGAACGAAAGCAAGATGACAGCATTGTGTGAATGCTGGTTGAATCTTCTTAGGTCTTGACCTAAACATGGATGTAGACAAACAATGATAGATATGAGAAAGATAATTTTGGATCGTGGTTCATAGGTTTTCATCACTTACCGATTTGTGACAATTTATTGCAACCAACTGCTGAACGGGGGCATTTCGCTTCAACAAAATTCTTCCTCCTCTCTTTCAGCCTCTTAACCTTAGATCTATCCCGAACATTAAACACAAACGCACAAGCCTGCGAGATGAGACTTTTCATTGACCAGTTCCAATCCATTAATTTAACCATATACAACCTTACTAGTATTAAAGTATCTGGTACACGTTCTGAAGATTGATGATCAAACAGCCGAGGTTCATTACAAGCGTATTAGTGTCGCATGGGGAAGGTGAATTGAAATCAACCAAGTGGCGTTCCGCAATATCGTGTATTTACCTTAATTTGAATTTGATTTCCGTGTTTGAAATGACTTGGAGATTTGTTTTAAAGATTTGAGCTGAATCCAAGTGGATTCATAGTAATCTCTTCCAAAGTATCTATCATTCTGGAGACAAATAAATAAGTCCAACCCAACAGTTGGTCCATCTGTATACTGTTCATTTTCTTCATATCCGTTGTTCCTCCTTAGGCCATACGTTTCCCAGCACCTTCTCGCATTTGCCACCCAGATCAGCATCAATCATGGAGACGAATTCACCCCTCTCCATAGCAAAAATTATGCTCCCAAAGATGCCCATGATAGGAAAAACCCTTGTTTCCCACACTCTAGGCATATCCCCGCATTCCACCCACTGGGATCTCAAAACCGAACTCACAGTCAACATTCTACGCTCCTTCCTGTACGCCGCCCCACCCCCCATTTCCAAAATTCAAGCTGTGACACTACAGGATTCTGGCATCAAAGGCCGGATCTGGATCGCTAAAGTCACGCTGGCAATCCCCTCTGAAGATGATGTTCGACATAAACTATTCAAAGTCATAGAGGACTTGAAAGACCCACTGGATTCCGGACAATCACCACAAGAAGAAGGATTCCAAAAACCAGATTTACTCCCTGTAGAAGGCGAATGGACCGGTCATCGCGGCTATGCTCCTAAAAACGCCCCAAGACTTCGAATCTCAGAAGCTGAACAATATGTGGAGATGATGAAAGAAGTTACTTCTCCCGTGACAATTCTTTACATACACGGGGGAGCACACTGGCTTCTTGATCCCGCCAGCTATCGCGGTCCATGCAAGAAGCTCGCCAAATTAACAGGCGGCCGAGTCCTCTCTCTTCGATATAGACTTGCACCTCAGAACCCCTTTCCGGCTGCTTTGCTGGACTGTCTAGTCGCATATCTGCACCTCCTCTATCCACCCGAAAACTCATTCCACACCGCTGTCCCCGCCGAAAATATCATCCTCTCCGGCGACAGCGCAGGCGGAAACCTCTCATTATCGCTTCTCCTCCTGCTTCTCCATTTACACAAAACATCTACCCCCATAATTTGGAACGGTGTATCACGGCTCCTTCCATTACCAGCAGGTCTAGCGCTTAATTCCCCCTGGACAGATCTGCTACGCTCCTCACCTTCTATGGAAACAAACAGTAAATACGACTACATACCCTCTCCATCTCTCTTCTCCCCCTCCCATTCCATCCCCTATCCGCGGTGTAAACTCTGGCCCACTCCATCTCCGCGATCGAATATTTACTGCGAGGACGCAATGCTCATCCATCCTCTTGTTTCGCCGCTGGCGGCGCCGGCAAGTGCATGGGAGGGGAGTCCGCCAATTTTGTTCATGGTGGGGACGGAGTTGCTGAGCGATGAAAATAAGATACTAGCGCGGAGATTGGTGCTGAGGGGGGTCAGAGTGAGGTGGGAAGAGTATGAGTGGATGCCGCATTGCTTTGCGTTGGCGCTGCCGCATTTAAGGGGGACGAGGAGGTGTTTTGAGGGGTGGGCAGGGTTTTGTAAAGAGGTTGGAGGGAGGAGGGTAGATGAGGAGGGGGGAAAGGAGAGGGAGAATGGAGGGGTAGAGACGAGGGGGGTGATGATTAGTGGTAATGCTAAGGGGATCAAGGAGACGAGGATTGATGTGGAAGGGTTGTGGGATGAGAATGATGAAGTTGTGACTGAGAGGATGAAGGAACAGGCGAGGATTTTAAAAGAGGAGGAGAAGGCGAAAGAGGAGAATAAGAGCGTAAATGGTGGTGGAACTAATAGGGCACGACTCTGAGTTTATGCTGATATAAATTTATAATAGAATAGAAACTAGATGATATTCTGGTCTAAAGTACTTAATATCAAACATAAATTGACGATAAATGTATAGGACTATATGGGAATGACTATTGTCCCTCCCGGTCTCAGACTTTTCAGTGTGCAGTTAAATGAGTCCTCAGACGACTGATAAACCTAGCGCCAAACAAATCAGCTTCCCTGCCATTGACAAAAATATATGCTATCCATAGAATCAATACAGATAGTTGTGTTTCATTATATTATATTGTTAACATCCTACGCGATATATCCCAAGATCTCCGTCTCCAATCATTAACACCCCAACGCGCCGTTCCATGCAATTTCATTGACTCCAGAAATGCTGATGTTGCATTTATGCCTGGGCTGACCCGCTTGCCTCTGGTGTTCCATTTGTGGTGGTAGTGGTTGGGATAGAGCTAGTGCTCTTGGTTGCAGCTGCCATTTGCCAAGCTGGAATCTTTGCTCCTCCTGCTGGCGCACCAGTACTGAAATTGAATGGAGTGACATTTCGACCTTGAACAGATGCTACGGCTTCAGTACCTGAGCTAGTACCGACTGATGCTGGCCTAGGAGTGGTAGTTTCAGTGGGTGAATCTGCGGCGGGAGTAGAGTTGCTAGGAGTGGTAATCGAAGTGATTGGAGAAGGAGTCGATGGTAAAGCTGAACTTTGAACTCTGTTGTATGGAGTTACGTTCGAGGTTGGGTTAATTGCCGAGGTTGGATTCATTCTTTGCCCCATCAATGTCTTCAAACTCTTCATTTCCACAGCCAACTCTTTTAATCTATTGTCTGTCACTTCCTTCTGTCCTTCCATGGCTCTGGGTATCAAATCCTTGAGCCCCCTGACCTCATCGCCCATGCGTCGAGATTCCTCATCCCTTCTTCGACTTGCAGATTTCAATTCGTTAATCACAGTCTCTACTTCGGTCAGGGCTATGTCTAATCGTTCTGTTCGTTCTTGCTCGGTTGTCTTGAGAGTTTCGGTATCTTTAGCTAATTGATCAAGAAGAGAGAATGCCTTTTCAAAAGAATCGTCAATCTCCTTCTTGTCTTGTTCCAGTTGAGGAGGAGTGGGAGGCGCTATTATTGGATATATATAACGCTGATTGTGTTAGCAGAATCGATGCCTCCGAATAAGCTGGACCCTTACCTTAGCCAGAAAGTATGCTCCGTATCCTATGCCACCCGTTACCGTGGCCATGATAAACCAATCTCTCCAGTCTCGCTTTGGCACTTCGGGCGGAGGAGGCTGTTGCCAGGGATATTGTTGATAACCCCCATACCCAGGTTGGGGTTGTCTCACGAGTTGTTGTTGTTGTGGTGCATAATTCGAATAGTTCTGTGGTGCTGGCGATTGTTCGCCGCTGGCTCTTCCTAATGCCGCATCGACTTCCTCCTGTGTAAGATTTTTTGATTGTAAAAACGCGATTCGATTCTCTAAGGGTGATGCAGAGACACTTGGGTCTTGAAGAACTATTGAAATGTCAGAAATGTTGAAGCCATCTCAGCTGGAATATTCTCACATGTAACCTAGTGAAGCATCAGTATTAGGTTTAAACAGGAGTTAGAATAACTTACAGCAGACACCACAAGTTCCTCACGAATCGCCATGTTGAGTATAGATGAAAAGGAGAAAAGGAAAACCAAACTTCTTCTCACCGTCAAACAAATACCAAGCTGGGAAATCTGGGGAACTAAACACTAAAATATGAATGGCCGGAACCGAGGTACCGCGACCTTTGCTCCCTTTCATCTTTGTTCAGATTCCCTTGATAGCACGTGATCGTCTTATCTAATTTTGAAGCTAAACCAAATTGAATTGTTTACTTTCCCCGAGCGTTGGCCCTTCGATACACCAAACTCAGAAGTTTTGTTGTCGCAAATCTGCATGTTTATGTAAATAAAAATACTTCACATAAACAACCTTTTACGATATTCAATATTATCTTTCATATAGAAGGAACTCATCACATATTCTTCATAAAGGGAAGCTTCATTCTGGAGGATAATTATTGAAAATGTCGCAAGACACTGGTCCTTTCTCCGTGCGCCGACCCAGAGAGGTAAGGATCCTTATACCCCCCCTTCAAATGTTTAATTTAGATTGTTCCATTGCTCATTCCGTGTAGACATTAGGAAGCATCAACTACAATTCGAGTTTACCACAACCAGCATCTGCCATGAAACGATCGAATTCAATCGGTGGTTACAATAATGCACCTTTTACCGCCAGTCATGTTCGTAGTGCTGGAGCCAGACAATCTCTTGCACCTTCGCGACCAAATCAACCTTTATTCTCACGATCATCATCGGGCACAAATCTAGCGGATATAGGAACTTCATCTGTAAAAAGGACTTCATTTCAACAAAGCGGTGGCCGAAAAAGTTATGCACCTCCTCAAATGGGTCGCGCATCTGGTGAAGGAGCAGAACGTCGAAGCAGTGTTTATCGAGCCCGAACTTCGACAAGTGGACCGATGGGACATCAAAGTTTCTTTCAAACTGGACCACAACCAGCTGGAGTACCAAAAGATCCACGTCCATTAAGAGACCGAGCTTATCAGGGAAAGATTGGTCAAGAGTTGCTAGAGTATATGGCAAACAACAATTACGATATCGAAATGAACCACAATGTATCGGCCAATACATTAAAATCGCCAACTCAAAAGGACTTTGTATTTATGTTCCAGTGGCTTTACCACAGGATTGATCCAAGTTATCGATTTCAAAAGGCTATCGATCAAGAGGTACCTCCAATCATGGCTCAGCTACGTTATCCATACCAGAAAAGCATAACTAAATCTGCATTATCCGCGGTTGGAGGCGCAAATTCCTGGCCACTCTTCCTTGGATTGTTACATTGGATGATGCAGCTTGCTCAGATGCTGGATGGATACGGCACCGATCGATATGATGAGGCATGCGCAGAAGCTGGTGTCGATGTTAGTGGAGATCGCATCATCTTCAACTTTCTCAGTAGTGCATATCGAGATTGGCTTTCCATGGACGAAGATGCCGGAGACGATGATCAGGACCAAGTTCTTGCTCCCCATATCCAAGCTATGGCGCAGGAATTTAACAGAGGAAATTCGAAATACCTCGATGAAATGCGTGTTCTTGAAGGGGAGCACGAAAGATTACAAAAGGAGATAGAGACCCTTGAGAAAACAGGCTCGGACATCGCAACTTTAGATCGAAATTTTAAGATCATGGAAGATGATAAAGTAAAATTTGAAGAGTTCGACAATCGGATGAATCAAAAGTCCGAGAAATATGAATCTCGCATACAATTTTTGCAGGAGGAGCTCGACAAAGTCTTACAAGAGCTCAAAGAAGCATCTGATGAGCGATCAAGACTACAAGAAGAAATAGATAGTCGAGGAATGAGCATGCAAGATATTGATCGATTGAACTCTGAAATGGAACGACTTCAGAAGGGACACGAAGCTACGCAACAGAGATTGGAGGAAGCGAGAAGAAAGGTTGCCGAAAAGGAGTTGGAAGCGAGCCGTAAATTGGAAGACCTGGAGAGAACAGTGGAAAAGTACAACAGTCTAGGATACCAAATAGGACTTATCCCATCCACTGCAATCAACGCCAAAGGAAAGAATTACGAACTCCAGGTTGTTGTTAATGAAGGACCCAATTTCTCGGCATCACAGATGGCAAGCTCTCATGCTGGAGCGAGAGACGGTGATAGACTTCTTGCCGATCCTACGACGGGTTATCAACCAGCTCATATTTTGAACCTCGATCTTCGGGGTCATGTGAAGAACAGCTTCATCAGCCTTCGAAAAGAGATTTCCGAACGAAGGACTCAAGCCGTTGAAGAGATGGAAAAACACAATGACTTACTCGACAACATTAAAGAAGCCATTGACGACAAGAGGAGTGAGGTAGAGGCTTTATCGCACCGTGTCAGAGCTGCGGAGGATGAGTATGAAAAGACAAAAGAGGTAAGAACACCAAAAACCACCGAGTATTCAACAGTAATTAATATACCATTAGGTTACGACGACTCAAAAGCTGGCTTCCGATGCACAAATTGAGAAGATGGAGAAAGAGTTAGCTAAGATGCGAGCTGGTCTCACAGAATCTGTGCAATTAATGGAGCAACGAGAGATGAATACGAACATTGAGTAAGTAAAGCTGAGACCTCCCGATACCTTCTCACGCTAACATGATGTAGGTATGAACAGTTGACTCTCCGAGCCAATACTCTTCGTGAGGAATTGCACACAGAGATTGAGAAGATGTTAAACGACATCATCAAGTTCAAGGTTCACATTCAAAAGAATCTTGAAGACTATGAAGGATTTGTTGGGGATGAGGTTGAGCATGAGCTAGGAGGTGATGATGAAATCCGAGATGATACCCAAGATGTTGATATGAGTGGATGAACGTGTTTATTGTATCTCTATTCTTTGATGATTTTGTTGGAGTCTTACGTCAACGGGGTCTTTTGTATTTCAAATGGGAGCCTACTCTAGTGAATAAGGAATGGGAGTTGATGAGCAAGGAGTCGATTATGTTTTGGATGAAAAAGTAAGGTGTTATAGGTTCACTAGGCTCTCTTTCTTTGGAGTTCTTGTTGGCAGAGGGTACATTGGTACTATTATGAGAAATGTTTTAAATTCAAAGGATTGCACTACCCGAGGAGTTTTGTCTATGGTGTTGATGGCGTTGATGGCGTTGATGGTAGTTGATATTATGGTCAGAGAAACAATTAGGGAGGGGGCTGGGACGGGGTGGGGGATGAAAAGAAATTTATGAATTTGTTGAATGTAATCTTTGCATGCAGTAATAAGGGAAATAGTGAGGGAAATCTGTTGAATGCGATTGGATGGATTTGAGGTAAGAAAGCAGTAAGAGAAGCAAGAGAAGTAAGGGAGGGATGTAATGCGGTGAAAGGTATACTTAGGGACTAGGGACTGTCTGCTGTTCATGTGACTTTTACTGTTCCTATTTTCTTTGAGTGAAGTATGTACCTACCTAGGTACTTGAGTCGGGAATGAAAATAGTGGAAGAGATACTCTATACTTTACTAATGTTTGCCATGTTGATAATGTCAGTCGGTAGTTGATAATGATTTGACCTATCACAACAAAGAACTTCTTTTGATTGATAGACTAGAGTCCTGCAATCACTCCGTCACTCCATACTTGAAGATCTCCTACAGCTACTACTAGGTACACAAGAATATAGGTAGATATGGATACCAGGCACGTGCCAGGTATATATCCGCATACCCGTAAACAGGCTGAGACAGACACGTGACAGGTACACACATACCAGGGCATGAACCTTAGGTCAGGAAATGGTCGAAGCGTTGAGAAACTTCTGGTTACCTAGGCAATTTCTTTCCCTTGAATGAGCTGGGGTAACTGGGTATGGATTAGTAAGAGCCAGGTGTGGGTGTAACAATATCCTGCCTTGTTTCATGTGAAAATTCGTAATTGAATAACCGGCCCGGTTTCTTGGGATCTCTTATCAGTTCCCTCCTCGTGCCTCCACCGGTGCTCCTCCCCCTTCGATCCCGCTTTTAATACAATCCTTTGCCCGCATTGTTAGCTTCACCCCTGGAAACATTCTATTATTACTCACCGTACTCCTGTACACCTACCAGCACTGTGACTGGGTAATTACATGGTGCGCTAGTCCTTCCTTCCAAGCCTTCTCTCCAATCTGAATCTAAACTCATTTTTCCTTAAAGCCAAATTAGCCAATTCATTCAAATCTTTGCATTCTCATTCATCATCCGTCCATCCACCTTTTTCCAAAAATCCCCACTTTCTTGCGCATATCATACCCAGTACCTGATGGTTAAGGTAGCTGCAGCAAGCATTGATCAATTTACATTTACATTGACATTTAATTACACTTCGCGTTTGATCAACTGCATTTAAACATAATTCCCAAGGAGTCAAAAACGAGATATTCTTCTCGTTTTGCGATCGCGACGACGGCGTGGCTCTCAATCTTATTAAGCTCCCGCTTTCCCGAAGTTAAAAAAAGTCGAAGCCGAAAGTTTTCAACGATCAACACACGCACACTACCCAACTATCACTTCCATCGACAATCAACCTCGCAACTTGTAACAACATCAATTACATCAAAATGACAGAGGTTTCCTCTACCAGACTTTACTTGGGAAATCTCCCTCGCAGTGGTAAGCTGATCTGACATCTTCAATTGATATGCGACACCCATACGATGCATTTACTAACCATGTCTCTTTCTCAATAGCCACCAAAGCCGATGTTGAAGCCCATTTCAACACTCATGGCACTGGCGAAATCACCGAGATCAAACTTATGAATGGTTTCGGATTCATTGAATACAAAGATGCAATGGATGCGCGCGATGTCGTTCCTGGTAAGGAAATCAACAATCACACCAAATCATCTCGATGCCGAACATAATTAATAACTTCTTCTTCTCCACAGCCTTTCACGGTTCCGACTTTATGGGCGAACGCTTGACTGTACAATTTGCTCGCGGTACTCGTAATAGAGATACCTTTGCCAATAATCCTGAGCGAACTGCTCCTCGTCCCAGACGTACCCCTCATCGAATGCAAATCTCTGGACTTCCAGGTGAGACCAGCTGGCAGGTCTGTTTACCCCGTTCCTTCATCCGGACTCATGGATCTCAATCATTGCTATTTGGACTATATACCACATCATAATCGTTTTGGACGCCTTCCCTCTAAACATACCGTCACTGGCCAAGTTACCATTGTAATCCTGGTCAGCGACGCGCTTGTCATGGAATTTGTGTCTTTCACACCATAACAATATGCAAGTGCATTTGCGCGGGCGACTAGGATTTCATGGACACATACAAACGTTAATCGCTATTCGCCCTTTTTATCATGTCACGACTTCCTTTTTGCTATCATTGCTTGCTATTGCCCTTGCATAACCGGATCGCGGTCATTGTGGCGCTGGAAAGATGGTCTGCCTCTGGAAGGTGAATCTGCGCTATCTTTATTAAAGAGAGATTCCTGGCTACTAATTCAAGGGCAACATCCATCCTTTGGCATTCATAAAGCTCAACAGTCCAGGACAACAACTTACGTGGATTTCTGGATATAGGATCTTAAAGACTTCGCTCGTCAATCCAGCCTCGACGTCGTTTATTCGGAAACTGGTCGCGACCGTGACGGTAAAGGGTAAGTGATCTCTGGATAATTTAGATTGGATAACTATTAACCTTTGACCAAACAGAAGCTTTGTCGAATTCGAAACTGCTGCAGATTTAAAGACTGCCGTCGAAAAGCTCGACGGCCGTGAATTTAAAGGTGCTCGAGTCACTTGTACTGCTGATGTGAGATCTATTCCACTTGATAATTTACACATCTCAACCTACCATTCGCCATCGAAGACCTTTTCCCGATGATACTAACGAGATTAAATAGACCCAACCTGATATCCCTCGTGATCGTGCTAGATCTCGATCCCCAATGCCTCGAGGACGACCTTACCCCATTGATGATTATGATCGACGTGGTCCGCCCCGAGGTTACAGTCCTCGACGTGATGCCTATCGCGATCGAAGCCCACCTCGTCGTGCTTATTATGATGATGATCGTGGTCGTTATGGTCGTTCTCCACCACCTAGACCTCGTGGTCCGATCGATGATTACCCACCACCACGTCGTGGAGGTTTTGATGATCCTTATCGTCGCGATTACCCTCCAGCTGACCCATACGTCAATGGACATGGTAGACCACCTTATGATCGTCCTCCCCCAAGAGATTACCCACCAAGAGATGCCGGATATGCTGATGACGGATACCGTCGTGGCCGCTACTGGTAAATCATCCTTTCCAAATCGGTTGCAAAAGCAACCATTTGGATTCTGCTCACATAACATAGATTTTTAATGACAACCGGGTGGGATATGAAATGTTCTTCTATTGATGATTCACAGTGAACAGGCCAAGGGGCGTTTTGAGGTAACGTCTTTAGGTCTTCTCACGTAAGGTTATGATGTGAATACACGGATTTCGCTAGTTGGCTCCATTCAATCTTGTTATTTTTCATTTGCTCATTTAAAAGCATACCCGGGGATCGTTCTTTTATCATTTGTAACACGAGGACATGCTTTTTCTTTCAAAGGGTGGACATGACTTTTAGTTGTGATTCTCACCCTTATGACATGTATTTTAGAAATCAATGGCTATTTTATTTGCGAATTTTATGTGATCCGTGCTTTGTGAGAATTCTGTGATGGTCATGCTCGATCCAAGTAAGATATATTCAAAAAGCCTGCCTATTACCGGTATGCACTTTGAAAGATATATATAACGTGTAGAGAGAGGAAAAGATGTTCCACCCAAATCATAATGGACACTTGCGAGTATAGAGAACCCAGGAAGAGGATTGATTGAATAGGTAGAACAGGGGGTATCGGAGGCAGGATCAGCTAAGCAAGATACATTTATTGTATGTATTCAGTCAGTATCCAGCAGGTACCTAGGTAGGTGGGTAGGCAAGTGAGTAATCAGTAAGTGTGAGTAGGTAGGTAGGTGGATGGGTATGTATACTCGGAAGATTGCTTAGGTACCTAAGCAGATAGTTTTTGCGAAGATTCGAGTGCTAATTAGTTAGATAGATGGAATGAGATGAATTGAATGAGTTGGATGAGTTGGATGAAAGTTGAAGAAAATGATTGAATTGCTGAGGATAGGTATTCAGAGGTCATTCCTTTTCTCGACTCCGGCCCTCGGGAGATGGGAATCTCTATGTCCATATCCATGATGTCTATGATGTGCCAATGTACCGTACCGAACTCCATTTTAAAGTTTGGACGAGACGGAGATAAGACGATAAGACTATTCCCCCGTTCGCATTCGCTTTTATTTTTGGTGGTCCTTGCTTGTGTCTTGAAGTGATGTATCGTGTATGTACGTAAGTAAGTTATTGTAAAGTATAGTAGAGTAAAGTATAGGTAAAGAATATACATACAATTACAATACCATACCATACCATACCATATGATACGATACATACCTAGTAGCTAGCAGCGCAATTTTTGTCAGCCTATCCATCTAGATACCTGGGTATTGAGAGTAAGATTGATTCAGATTGGGAAGTATTATTTTCCATATATTTCGTATAAAGCTCATCTACTTCTTCCCTCTCTCTTTTCGCTATCCATACAAATGCGCATCTCTCCTCTCCATTCCCTCCTCAAGCTTCGGCATCTTCCACGACAATTACCACGACCGCGCAAAATATCATCAACATCATCAACATCATCATCATCATCCTCCTCCTCTTCTTCTTCTTCTTCTTCCTCTACCAATCCCAATCCATCCACACCCAACCCCAAATACACCCTTAAAGCCATGTCAGGCTCTGTCATCGGCGCAACGCTCTTTGCGGCCAGTATGAGTAGTCCGGCAGCGCTGGACAAGATCCCGGAAAATGCGAAGGAGAAGAGACATCATTTGAAGGAGGGAGAGGGGAAGGGGTTTACGAATCCATGGGATTCGTGGAAGGAGATGGGGGTATTAGGAATTGGGATGGCTATGGCTAGGTAGGTTTTTTTTCTATTTGTTTAGAGAGGGGAGAGTGGAAAATAGGCGAATGAATAAGTAATAGTTCAATTGGATCCATGGGAGATCAATTGAAGTGGGAGGGCTTTTGTGTTGATGGGTTTGTTGGTTTTGGTGTGTTATATCCATAAATGTCCGTCTTCCATGACGGTGACCGTAGGTGGATGGAAAGAAGATGTTGAGGGAAGTTTCCTTGTCAAGGCCTCCATTACTTTCGGTGGCTCTTTCTAAAATATTCTGCCTCCACGGCAGTGGCCCCCGGAGGGCCAGCGGAGCGTCATTTCGAGCACAGGGAGAGTGTAGGGATTTAATGGGACTATCGAAGAATTGTTTATTTACTCGAATACTTTAACAAACTCTTGCTAATTACATTATTTCATCTCGCAGAGCCAAACTATCCGGAGAATTCGGCACACCAGATACAACTCCTCCAACGGTTCCCGTTATAAAACCTACCTTCCTACCTACTCGTGCTACATCTTCCCTCCGTGCAACTTGGCTTGGACATGCCTGTTACTATGTCGAATATCCCTCCGGTCTACGTGTGCTCTTCGATCCTGTCTTTGAAGAACGTTGTTCACCATTTTCATTTATGGGCCCCAAACGCTATACACCTATCCCTTGCAAGTTATCTGAAATTCCAATTGTTGATTTTGTGGTTATAAGTCATAGTCATTATGATCATTTAAGTCATCCTACAGTTATGGAAATACACAAAAGTCATCCGAACGCTCAATTTATTGTAGGACTGGGATTGAAGAAATGGTTCAAGGAATGTGGAATTGAGAATTGCGTGGAGATGGATTGGTGGGAAGATATCGATGTTACTTTATCTCCTGTTACAGGAGAGAAACGTATTTCCACTTCCTCTCAAACATCTTCCAAGAATTCTCCACCACCCTCACCCCCTTCTTCGTCTCCCACATCCATATCTCCCATTACAGCCCGCATAAGTTGTCTTCCCTCACAACATACATCCGCACGTACGGCTTTTGATAAAGGACATACACTGTGGTGTTCATTTGCTGTTACTTCGAACTCGAAATCTGTTTGGTTTGGTGGAGATACTGGCTATCGAGCTGTTCCACAAGTTCCTAAAGGAACTGATGATTATGGACCTGAATATCAACATTTACCTATTTGTCCCGCGTTTAAAGAAATTGGAGAATTAAGAGGTCCTTTTGATTTGGGTCTTATTCCGATTGGTGCTTATGGTATGTTTTTGAATTTCTTCCATTTCCACTTCTCTACTTCCCTCTTTGTGTGGGAAGAATGACAAGCTACATTTTCTTTTTCGTCATACTTTACACACTTTTTACGGCTCCCTATCTCCTTTCCTTCAGACCTCTAAACTAACATCCCCCTCTAGAACCCCGTCACATTTTCTCTCCCATGCACGCTAACCCCTTTGATTCGGTCAACATATTCCTCGATACCAAATGTAAACGTGCTATGGGGATTCATTGGGGAACATGGGTTTTGACACCTGAAGCGGTTATGGAACCACCTCAATTATTGAAGAAAGCTTTGACTTGGAAGAATATACCTGAGACGGGAGTCTTTGATGTTTGTGATATTGGGGAGAGTAGAGAATTTTAGGGTAGATTTATTAAGTTAGAGGGTAGATGGATGTAGAGGGTAGATGATGATGTCATTTGTAATTGTTTAAATCGGTTGTAGGCAGTACAGTCATTTGATACGCGATTTAATCAATACATTTGAATATAAAAGTTTCAATTATCTAGTATTTTAAATAATATTAGGATTCATTTAATATCCTTATTTTAGAACATAAAGTCTTAAATTATATATCATGGAACAATCAAGTAATTACCCAGTAATTACATCGGCACCTAGGAACGTACCTACATCTAACGGTTGGAAAGCTACCCCGCATGTTCGATGATCTCCCGATCTATGGGATTTCTTTCAAAAGCTTGACATCATTCTTCAACAGTAATAGGCATATTATATACTTCCAAGTTTCGTATGGACTACAAATATGATTTTTTTATCGGATTTATCTGTATATTACTACTATCTTGTTATGATTTGAGTAAATTTATCCCATTTATTCGTTCCTTTGATTTCTTCGATATATATCATATAATATCTATCTATCCTTAATTGGTCCCTTATCAATTAAAAACGTGATACTTTTGCTTCATTGAAAATTGTCGCCCTCCTCCAAACCCCGAGACTAAGACCGAGGGAGGTTAACTATTCGGTCTCGGGGGTTTATTTATAAGCAAAATGTACTATGTGACCCTCTTTGCTTTATCATCATCGTCATCATTACATATAAGTTAGCTACACACTTGTTTGGATGAAATAGAAGTAGACATGGAACGGAATAATCCCATTGTAAGAATACTCACCTAGTACCTAGATATATAAATCGACCCCTCTAAGAGTGTTCAATCCTTTATTTCTTTTCACCTCCCTCCTTCTTCCTTCCTTCCTTTCCTCATGTTCAAAACATCTTTCAATCGACTCTTCCAATCTTCTAGTAAAAATTACATCGCTTCTCCGTCTCGTTTTACACCTACATTCCACACCACCACACGAGCCATGTCATCCTCCGACTCCCCCAACAGACCAAGCGGTCTCATCGCCACATCCGGCATTGAGCTCCTCACGTGGGGAACCCCCAATGGACATAAAATTAGCATTTTGCTCGAAGAGCTCAAAGCCGCCTATGGAAAGGAATACACGTATCAAGCAATTAACATTATGGAGAACATCCAAAAGGAAGAATGGTTCACGAAGATCTGTCCGAATGGCAGGATTCCGGCGATTGTGGATCATGATCGCAATGGCTTTGCGGTGTTTGAGGGAGCGGCCATTTTGGCCTATTTGACGAGGAATTACGATGTAGAGAGGAAGTTTAGTTTTGAGGACGAGGAGGACAGAAGTAGAGTTGAGCAGTGGGTTGCTTGGCAGTGAGTTTTTTTTATTGTTTTTTTTTATTGTTTTTTTTTATCTTTTCATTTCTCTATCCATCTTCCTTCTTTTCATTTGTCTTCTTTCCTGAGAAGGAGCAGGGAACACCAGAATAATCATATAAAGAGAGTACATCCAGCTAACAAAATCCAGACATGGCGGTCTAGGGCCCATGCAAGGCCAAGCAAACCACTTCTACCGTCTCGCCAAAGAACGCATCCCCTACCCAACCCAACGCTACATCGGCGAAAGCGAGCGTCTCTACGGCGTCCTGGACGCTCACCTCGCCGATCGCGAGTACATCGTCGGTCCCGGGAAGGGAAAGTATAGTATCGCCGATATTGCGAATTTCAGCTGGGTCAACGTGGCTTATTTCGCAGGGGTGGATTTGGCGAAATTTGTGAATCTGGAGAGCTGGTGGAAGAGGATTAGTGAGAGGGAGGCGGTGAAGAAGGGGATTTGTGTGCCGAGTGAGAGCCGATTGGTTAATGAGGCCTTTAAGAAGAGGTTGGAGGAGGACGCCGAGTTTAGGGAGGGAGAGGAGAAGTTGAAGAAATTGGGGGAGGAGGCCAAGGAAAAGTATGGGTATAAGTATGCTTCGCCTTGATTTTGTCTTGGTTGGAGGTGGAGAGGCTATTTGGATGCGTGAATGCGTGAATGCATGGAATGTCAGATTTGGAGAGAGAAAGAAAACAAAAGGTCTATTATAATAACACAATATAAAGGATAATATAGATTTGATTTGATCTGACTCCTGAACATCCATCGCAGAAAACCAAGCAGCCAACAGACCTGATAATCAAGACCAGACCCATCTAACCAACCTTTAAAATTCTAATTCAATAACGCAATCGTAGTCATTATCAATACTGCAATCAGCCCGACTAATGGGGGCAAGCCCCCAAACCCCCATTTGCTCGCTGCGCTCGAGAGTTGGGTTTGTGTACTGGTAGGTGTATAGGGAATGTAGTGTAGTGTAGTATGGGTAAAAAAGAAAGAAAGAGATGTACTGCAGCATGGCTGGCACAATAGAGCCAAGTAGATAGATAAATAGCATTGCGTGATTTGAGTATTACTTCGCTAGAGGGGAATGTATATACATGTAAATATGAAGTTATGAAGTTGTGAAGTTGTCAGATTATGAATTGGACATGTATGTGTATGTGATGGTCATTTGGGGTTTTGTGTGTTTGTTTATTTGCTGTTGTTATGTAGAACTGTGATGATGGGTAGGAATAGAAGAGAAACGGGAGCTTGCTTGGTGTGATGTTTGAGGGTTGGGCGGTGAGTATTAGTGGAGGAGAATAGAGTAGAGTAGAGTGTTTTTGTATTGAGATGAGAGACGAGAGAGGAAAGGAGATTTCTTGATGTTAACGAGAAGGGAGAAATGAGAAGATATATAAGGAATAATCGAGCGCAGCGAGGACATGGGGGTTTGGGGGCTTGCCCCCATGAACATGGAGGGTTGATGGGCAGAGAAATTGTTCTTTGTGAATGAGGGTTGGTTTAGGGGTACCGACATGTTTGTTTTGTTTGAACTTTTGTGATAACGTTATGGGAAATGCTTTGGTGTTTGTCGGATCTTCATGAGGGGAATTAATTATTATACTATTAGCTACTAGCTTTATAATAAAGCTTTTTGAGTTGAGAAGTAGGATCGTAGTGATATATCCATGGATTCTTGTGGTTATTTATCCCATCCCATACCATCTCATCTTTTTCGTTTTCTTTTCCGTTCACTTCCATATCCAGTCTCTTTTATATAAAATACGCATCCTTATAGTAAATTCACCCGAGGCATCGCACCCCCTCAATTCGCGTGCTCGAGTCTTTTTCGGCTAAAACACGATTCATTCACACTCATTCAAGTGCTGGACTGGGTACCCCGCAATATCAAACCCACCTGGACCACCCCACACTACTCGTGCAACAAGGTTATAATTCCGACGAGTACTGCAGAGAAAAGGCTTATGCACACATGGCAATTGAGTGGTCATTCCTCCATTCAAATTCTCTAGACTTATTTCGACTTGCTGGGGTTTGCGTGGCTGGATTGGATTGCGAGGTCCTTCGCATTAGCTCCCGCAAGCATAAATCGTTCGTGCGGCATGATTCAATATTGGTTTATCCCGCTCGCTCCCTGCATGGATATGGTCACCCGCCATCGTGTTGTGCTCAGTCTTCATGATTGCCGAGTCCGGTAACTTTAGTTCCATGTGTCTAAAATGATGTGCATGGAAATGGACTGACTTAGATTTATTGGTGTTTCTTCTCTTCTTACGTGGAATGCGCAAATCGAATGGATTGTGTAGATGTATGAATATGGTTACATATACAGTACAAGGATTATAGCAAGTGCTACTTTGGATATTCAGTACGTTGAGAAGCGTGTTGTGCGTTTGTAGAAATTTTGGTATAGCTAGTGGCTTATGTTTGATGGGATAGCGCTTGAAATGCTTTCTAGTATAGAATTTCCAAATCGCCATTTTCGAGCAATTCTCATCGGTTGTATGAGTGTGGCGGTGTGAAGATATCAAGCATTCAAGGGCTTGTCGTCATAGTTCTCATCGGATTGTCGATACAAGTCTCATATTGTCGCTATTCACATATTGTATATCACCCATACATACATGTCCACGTGTTCAGACTCACCTAGCAGGTGATCTCCCTTCAAACTACTCTTCTCCTTCTCGAGCCTCAAGTCTTTCTATTTGGAGAACTCCCTAAATACACCATATAACGCCCGTCTTAGATCATCTTCTCTATCCTCCAATCTCATAAACATTGGCGCAGTTCCACAACCTCTCATCTCGCTCTGGTTGGGTTCCCCTTGAACGAACATACTGAGCATTCTACGCTTTCGCATTTTTTCAAAATGTTACTCGGGCCGGCAATCACGGTCTGCTACCTTATTACAACCGCTATCTCATCACCAATCCAAGTTAGAGCAAAGAATCAAACTTCTCTTGTAGATCTAGGATATGCTCAGTATCAAGGTACCTTGTTAAGTTCAGGAATCACTCAATACCTAGGAATGCGATATGCATCTCCTCCTCTTGGCGATCTAAGATTCCGCGCTCCTCAACCACCTCAAAGCTCGAATGGTGTTCAAAACGCCCAAACGGTACGTAATTGATCACATGCCAGATCCGATATTCACTAATACTAATGTTCTCTGATAGTTTGGACCAATTTGTCTCGCTACGAACAATGGTCCCACTTCTTCACAATCGGAAGACTGTCTTTTCGTTAATGTGTGGGCACCGAGTACCGCTACACCGGCCTCCAAACTTCCAGTATGGGTCTTTATACAAGGAGGTGGATATATCTCCAATTCCAATGCCAATTTCAATGGCTCGACAGTAGTCGATACATCAAATAACGAAATCGTCTTTGTCAATTTCAACTATAGAGTTGGACCATTTGGATTTTTGACAAGCGAGAAAGTGAGAGGGAATGGTGATTTAAATGCTGGACTTCTTGATCAACGTTTTTTGTTACATTGGGTTCGGGATCATATTGCTCAGGTATGTGTAAACTTCTTGTTTACTTATAAATACTAATGAAAGAATAGTTTGGCGGTAACCCGGATCATGTGGTAATTCATGGAGATTCTGCTGGTGGTGGTTCTGTCGCACTTCATCTTACTGCATAGTGAGTCTACACATCTACAGAGATGCTCCTTTACTAACTCCATAAAAGCGGAGGAAGAAATGATAATCTCTTTGTCGGTGCAATTGGCGAATCCCCTTTCTTCCCAATACAACCCCTCGTACCAGAATTAGAATGGCAATTCGATCGTTATGCAAATTCGGCTGGTTGTGGATCAGCAGGCGATGTCCTCGCGTGCTTAAGAACCCAAAGTACAGCGGTTCTTCAAGCTGCTAATGTTGCATCTCCATATCCCGGACAGAGTGGAAGTCCGCTTTTTTATTGGACGCCAACTATCGATGGGGATTTTATAAGGGATTATCCTTATGTTCTTTTTGAGAAGGGATTGTTTGTTAACTTGCCGATTATATTTGGAGGTCTGTTATTATGTCTTCTCTAAGTTTCACTGAGATATTACTGACCAATTTTAACATATAGATGTAACAAATGAGGGTTCGGTCTTTGCCCCTAACGCCGCCTCTCCAAACGACATGTCTACCTTTTTCAAAAACAACTATCCCGGTCTCACCTCTGCAGATCTCGACTCCATCAACGCAGAATACCCCCTCATCACCCCCCTCCCAAAACACAACGCATATTTCCCCTCCGCCTCCGCCGCCTACGGCGAAACAACCTTCGTCTGTCCCGCGCTCTTCATCTCCACCCACCTCGCCACCTTCAACACCGCAAAGCAAGTCTGGTTCTACCGCTTCAACGTCCAAGACACGGATAACATCTCCGCCGGGCTCGGCGTCCCGCACGTCTTCGAACTCCCTGCTATTTTCGGACCCGGAAATACGCAGACCGGTGATGGAGGCAGCTATCTGAGCTACAATCGACAAATTGTGGGGGTCACGATGAAGTATTGGATTGGGTTTGTGAGGGAGCTGGATCCGAATCGGGGGAAGGATGCGGGGGCGCCGCATTGGGAAAACTTGGGAGAGGTGAGTGCGGCGGGGGGGAGGCTGAGGAGGTTGAAGATCGAGACTAATGGGACTGTGATGGAGGAGATTGAGGGGGGGCTGGTGGAGAGGTGTAATTTTTGGAGGGGGTTGGCGGGGAGGATGGAACAGTAGTTTGATTTTGGGGGGTGGGCTGCATGGGTTTGGGGTTGGGTTTCCGGTGACTTTGGTATTGGATTAGAAAGAAGATTTGGCGGTGATTCTGCAATGCGTTTAGATATCCGGATGGTTTCCACTGCTCGTATCGTTCAGAGATGGTATGTCAATGATGCTACACCGGAATCGGATTAGGGCACTCGGTGGGTTTACAGGGGCATTGCGTTGGATTGGAGTTATTCTATGAATTAGGGATATCGTCGCATTACATTGCTGGCATGCGTGATATTTGTGCTTACATATTGGTAATCAATGATTTTAACTTCAATCGCCTATGATGGATCCGATACGATACGATGCGAAACGGTGCGAAACGAAGTGATGAGATGCGATGAGATAGATGAGACGGATAACTTTTACATAGACACCTATACCGACCATCAACGAGCGTTCCAAACCTGATATGAGTCCTCGCTTCTTATGGAGATACATGAAGAGCTCATCTTCACTCACCCAATATAGTACCTTTCCAATCCTCCACCCCTCCCCTCCTTTCTCGCTTCACGCTTGCAGTACGCGGGATTCCCACACAATACCAGATTTGGAGATATATGTGACGGGTCCTATACCTGCATAGGATGTGGTAAACGAACGAAGAGATCTAGAATATAGATGGGTCAGTCATCGTTGGCTCTTGATGATTTCTGAGTGTTTCGTATGGGTTTGAGGTGATGAGATGACTGTGTGTTGGAACGATGTTGGTGGTATGGTGCTTGGAGCTATTTTGGGGGAACGATGATAATCGACCGTGATATCTATCATAAACGGGAGTTCATCGAACAGCAATTGTATAATTGTTCATAGGATAATGATGTTTTTTTAATCAATCTGAAGTGGAAGTCTCGATACCAGTCTGTTAAAGCTAAGAAAATAGTGTAGTTGTGGGAACTCTATGATCGTCTAATACTTCTACATCTGAGAATTTACCACCAAAATTTCATAATCCACACCTTACAACTTACTCCCCTCACTCTTCGCGCCAGCTCTCTTTGGTGGCCCCCCAACTCTTTTCTTCCATTCTTCGGAAAATGTCTGTTTCTCAATCAAGCTCTTTTTAGTCCATTCTATATACTCTTCCTGTTCTCTTCTCCACCTCTTTAATTCTTGTCCTATCCAGGGAGTCAAAGCATCTGCACATTGTACTGTTGCTTCTTGCGCCACAAGATGACCTATTCCTTCCAGCACGACCTCTTTGACTTTTCCTTCTTTCGCACCTCCGCTTCCTCCGTGTCCAGTGCCCGTCATAGACATTTTTTCGACCCGAGATTGGGGATAACAGACGTCACTTGTGGCACCGTAGATATAAATAACCGAGGGACGGAGTTGTGGAAGTCGTAGAAGTGTATTGATTGGTTCTGGGCGATAAAAGGGATATTTTGATGGACTAGTCTCGTGTAGATCCGGGATGAGATCTGGACGAGTGATAGTTTTACCATCTTCGGAGAAAGCTTCCCAAGTTGGACGCATGAAGGAGAAGCATTCTTGGTGTTTGGTTGTGGTTAGGGTTGTGCTGCCTGATGGCTCATTGGGGTAGATGGTAGTCGGGGTTGAGCGGATGGCATATTGACACCAGCGATCTAGGACGCGGGAATCCCATTTTGAGTATGCTTTTGATTTTCGGAAGGAAGCTTCTGCAGCGGCGCGAGAGGGCCAGAGGTCACGACGGAAAGTGGAGAGTTGATTGGGTGAGGTAGCACCGGAGGGGGTAGATGCATATTGTTGGATTACGGGATCGAGCATTATAAGGGTGGTTAAAAGACGGGGGTGCATGAGGGAGAGGTTGGTGAGCATATTGGCGCCGAAGGAATGACCGATTCCGATTATAGGAAGAGGCATTTGGGAACGGTAGGTATTGACCATGTGGAGAAGATCCCGGGCGTGATCTATCCATGATGCTGGAAGGTGTTAGATAGTACTGGGTATGATAAGGATTCGTAGAATCAAATTGAATCAAGTGACTGAAAGAGAGCCGTGATGTTAGGGACATATATGAATTGTGTTTCCATTTGCATGTAAAGGCCCTAGTAGGGATTCCAGTCCATGTCACAAAATCGACCCCTATGCGTGCAACTTGCAAGCCCCTCCGCCCACACTTGTAGAATCCGAAGGCCTACATTTCTGGATCATAGCTGACACCGCCGCGATATAATAAAAAACGATTTATCAACAAAGAAAACTAAGACGTACGATCATTTCCCAATAACTGCTCATTTAAAACGCTACTAGCGCCTTCGTGGGCTAAATCTGCTATCCAAATACTTCGTATCTTAAAGCCATTAGCTTTTGCGCGTGCATGAACATCTTCCCATAATGGCTCATATAATTCCTGTACATCTTTAGCTTGTGGGATTATTCAAACGCATGGGAAAGTCCACTTTTGGATAGCCATTTGCATGAGCACCAATTATAGTCACATCTCCTGGTTGTGGATTAGGGTTATCTCGAGGTATGTATTGTTTGATTGCAAGATGTAACACATCTTCTTGGGTGTTTGAGGTGGCACGAGGGTATTCCCTAATGTGTTGACATTCGAGAGTGTGTTCCTTTACCTCGAAGATTGCGGAGTGCATGATGGGGTAAATGTGGGGGATGAACCCTTACTTTGATAGGTGGAAGGGGTATGTATGTGTATTGAAGGCACAGCAAAGAGAATCAAGTATCAATACTCTCTGAGTTTGATTTGAAGAATTGTATGTAAAGAACTGAACATTAGATTCTATTCATGGAGAACGAAACATACATAGATTTGAATACCAAGACGGCATGCATTACAAGCCTCGGCCCCAGCCCGGTAACACTAGATTAGCGGTAAAAGGGGAAGCGGGAATTATCCAGTAGTTTATAGTTTTTAGTATAATTGACCAATTATCATTGGGCTGAAACATCCCGATACATCTTAAACACAAAGTTCCCCTGTTAATAAAGTTTTATCGATATTGCGAAAAGCAAAGGCATGAAACGCTTCACCCCCGAGACCCCTAGATTTGTAAAGGTTGATCGAAGTGAGGGGGTCTCGGGGTGCAAGTTCACACGTGATTACCTGTCAAAACCAATCAGTTGACCCCTGTCATTTTAGCGTGTTTTCTTAAAGTACGTGATTCTAGAAACGCGCATCGATTCGCGTTTGTCGATTTTGTAGATCAAACACAATTTCAACATTTCGACATTACAACAAGCAAACATTGTAGCAGTATTTATTAGCAAGGCTCTAGCCAATTTATTGCACTTGTTGCTACATTTCATACACTCTTTCTATTGTGCATGTAAATTTGTATCTCAATATGACTGAAGTAGAAAGTGGCGCCGCTCCCCTCCCCCTCTTCGATAGCTGTGCAATCACTATCATTTTGAGCGAAGAGCTTCCAATACCTCAAGCAAGACAGGTATACCTTGCCAAAACTATCCATGATGTTTTTTTGTGTGTACTGACATAAATTGGTAGTTGAGAGAAATTCTTGAGGACAATGGTGCTTCGGCAGAAATTAAGAAGACAGACGATAGCATGAACTTGGAGGAAGTTACCCATATTATCTCTACTACAACCGACTTCGCATGTTATGATAAAGCAGGTCTCTTGCTTGTACCAGTCATTACACCTGAATGGGTAACACAGTCTCTAAGCAGACGCAGACAAGCACCGATTCGTCCATATACTCCAGATGAACGATATATCTTTTCCAATGTCCACCTTACATGCGCAGATATCCCACAGGGCGATAAAGTTGCGATAATTGGTGCTACATGTGCTATGGGTGGAATGGAAAGTAATAGCTTAACTAAATTGGTCACTCATATTTGTGCTCTTAGTATGGATCATCCAAAGTGTCAGGCGGCGAAGGACAAGGGATTAAAATGCAAAATCGTCCTTCCACAGTGGTAAGTGTTCCGACTTTGTCAAGTTTCCTCAACTAATCAAATATAGGTTTGATGATTGTTTGAAGTTAGGAAAACGCATAGATGAACGGCCATATTTACTCCCAAATCCCGAAATATTCCTCTTGAACCCTGAAGATAGTCTGCCAATACCTTCCTCCTCACGACTTGAAGGTGCTACTACAGCGCACTCAAATATGCTCGAGACTCCAACTGCTTCTCCTATACAACGTAAATTGGATGTTTTTAAGGATAAGAAGGTCATGTTGTCCAAAGACCTGGACCTTGGAAGCCGACTCACCAGATTGCTCTCGGATCTCGTCGAACATGGGCAAGGTACAATTACAAACTCAGTACGTCAAGCTGATATGTTTGTTTGTAATTACCGGGAGGGTAGAAATTATGTCATTGCCTCTCGATCACCTTCAACTCACGTGGGTAATCTTTCATGGCTTTACTATATGATTGCTCACAATACATGGACAAATCCTACTCGGAGACTTCTTCACTACCCAATTCCGAAAGGAGGTTTACCAGGTTTTGAGAACTACAAGATAACTCTCTCCAATTATGGCGGTGAGGCACGCATCTACCTTGAAAATTTGGTAAACGCTGCTGGTGGCGAATTTACAAAAAGCATGAAGCAAGATAATACACATCTGATCACCGCTCGAAAGGCTAGTGAGAAGTGTAATGCAGCTGCCGAATGGAACATTAATATGATCAATCACCTTTGGCTTGAAGAAAGTTATGCCAAGTGCGAGGTTCAGATATTAACGAATCCCCGTTATATTCATTTCCCTCCAAGAACAAATCTTGGTGAAGTTATTGGCCAAACTCAATTTGATCAAAAGGCCTTGGAGAGAAAATACTTTCCCAAAGATCCTACACCAGGTCCAAATAGTCCAAAGCCTTCCAAAATGAAGAATTTGACAATTCGAGATCGGGATGTAGACGGAGATGGAGATCACGATATGGATGGCGAAACTGAAGAAGAGGGAGCTGAAGTAATTGCACCTCCTCCAAAACCTAAAGGCAAAGGCAAGGGAACTTCGACAAACTCTGCAGTATCTACAAATGTTCTTTCTACACCGGCTGGCAAGAAGCGCACATCTTTGGACAAAGAAAACGATACTCCTTCATCGACCAGTAGTCGAAGTGCTAAGAGTAAAGCAATTAATGCCCTTCATCAATTGGCCCCTGATATTGCAAAGTATGAATTAGAAAAGAAGAGAAAAGGACATGTATTTGGGGGTGATCGGGCTGCGAATAAAATCGAAAAGGAACGAGATTTGCAACGCAATTCGAGTCCAGTGGTAAAACATCAAGAAGATGATGAGGATAGTGACAGTGGTAGTGAGGAGGTTGATGTTCGTCCGTTAAAGAAGGCGAAAACTGCATCAAAACCCGAAGTCCAAGTTCGAATGCTTGTTACTGGTTACAAGGCTTGGTCCAGCCCGGATGCGCCAACCAAGGAGGATACAGATACTGTAAGTTGATTCATCTATTGTGTCACGGCCTTTGCTAATCTTCATCAGAAAAAACTTCGTAGTCTTGGTATCTCTTTGTGGACCGGCTATGGAAAAGTCAACATCATGGCTGCCCCCAAAATGGTTCGAACTAGGAAATTTCTTGTCGGTCTCGCACATGGACCTACCATCGTATCAGAGAAGTATATTGAGGCTTGTATAAAAGCCGGAAAGATGCTGGACGTCGAAGACTTCCCATTGGTAGATGCAGAAAACGAAAAGAAGCACAATGTCAAGTTGAAGGATGCTTTGAAACGTGCGATAGTTAACAAAGGTCGACTCCTAAACACAATTCCAATATACTGTACCGTCGACATCGATAATGGCGTTGAAACTTATCGGGAAATTGCAGAAGTCAATGGCGCCACTTTTGGTACTTTCAAAGGACGTCCGACTATCAAACCTACCAAGCCGGAAGAAGATGATGGACCCCCAGAGCCAGTTTACTTAATCAGCAGCGACAAGAGATCTGAACAAGCTCTCTATTCGAAGTTTGAAGAGATGGCGAAGGCTGGAAATATGGAGCCGAGGATTGTCAAAGTGGAATGGTTGTTAGATGTTGCTATGTCTCAACAAATCAAGTGGGACAAAAAGTATTTGCTGAAGCGTTAATTTGAGGAAGTCGATGGTGAGCTTCAATTAATGTTCTTGCTGGCGATTAGGGATGGCGATGTATTCATATACCTTTTGGACTTTTTGGTTGGACGGACGGATTACAAAAGAAAAGAAGCGATGTCCTTTGCAGGCTGGAGGTCTTTTGGGAGCTAGATGTAATATTGATATATCGGGTTGTATTTTAGCTTATGAGATACGTATACCATGAATTTTGTGTAAAATGAGTGTTCTTGATGTATTGCTTCTTCTGAAGATTTGTCTAGAGAGATGGGACAGTATCTTTGAGGGGGTTTGGTGAATTAAATATTAACATATTTGGGGTATCATGGTTCCTATCTTTCTATGTCTACAATCTTCATGTTCCTGACGCCGTAATTCTCTCGGAGCGCTCGATGCTGAAGTCCAATTTTTTCCACCAAATGACGAGATACGCATCGTCGCTCAAGTATATGTGATGACATAGAACATCAACACCACTCCTCAATCCTTTCATTCCTTTCCATCCATCAGCGCCGGCGTAGGTACATCGCCAAGCCCCTCCAAAAAAGCATCCGCCTGTTTCTTCGCTCTCTTCTCTCCCAACACCCTCCTCCTCTCCTCAATTTCTCTCTTCCTCTTCTCTTTCAGCCCTTCCCTCTCTTTCCTCCCCCTCTCTGTCTCCCTCCTCATCCTCTCCAAATTCTCCATCTCCTCTTTCCTCATCTCCTCATCCTTCGAAAAGCTATAAAACCCCTGTCCTTTACTCCTCACCTCCTTATCCGCCTCGTAATGTTTCATCTCCGGCGGCGTCGCACTCCTATCTCTCTTCTTCGCCAATTCCTCCATTCTCTCTGCGGTTTCGGAATCCAGCGTCGATGTAAAAGCAGATGATTGGATAGTATCGCCGTAGATGAGTTGAGAAGGCTGGGCAGGACGAGCGGACATACGCTCTAGTTCTTCTGCACCAAGGAGGGCATTCCTACGCTGACGCTCGAGACGCTGCGCTTCTCTTTTGGTTACCTGGCGGAGACGACCAAATTCATCTTCATATTCGACAAGTTGGTTATCTTCTGCGTTTGAAGCGCCGCCGCCAAAAGAATCACCGCTATCGGAGTCTTCGTCCTTTTCACCCCCTTCAACCCATTTACGATCGAAATCTACGAGCCCTTCTGTTTCTTCGTTCTCATCTCCATCTCCGCTTCCGAGTCTTTCGTGATCACCGCGCTTCAACCGCGAATAAATCTTTGCTTTTTCGGCAAGTCGTTTTTTACTTCTGTGAAGCGTACTATCATCTATTCTTTCCCCCTGGCCAGTTGTTCGAATCTGGGTATATATATTTCCATCCTCATCATCTTCTAAATCTTTTGCGGCGCGTTTCTTGGTTCCTTTGTTGTGTGTCTTGAAGATATCCTCTTTAGTTTTGGAGGGACGAGGACGACCGCGGGTAGTGGATGATGAAGACTCCTGCGTCTGAGAAGCGAGAAGTGATGAGAGAGTCGAGGAGAATGCTAGGCTTGTAGAAGAGGATAATTCTTTAGCAGAGGCGGAGTGAAGTTTAGGTTTTTTGAAATTGTAAAGATTATTGGGATCGTTGGACATTTTGGAGGAATTGTTGTTGTTGCAGTTGAAGGAGAGATGGAAGTAACACCGATCATCTATTTGATGTATATTCTCGTAAGGCTGAGCTTAGGGAATCTGGGGGAGCTCGACATCGCGGCCTCGTCCATCTGTAATTGACCAATGGAAATTAGGAAAGTGGATATTATAGAGAGGGGTATCAATATGTGCGAGATCGGATTATTGTGCATAGAAACAACCCCACCACCTGCAATCCTTCCGTAATTGCTCATTATCCATAACATTTTGATTCTTCAGTACGAGCAAGACATTTAACCTTATTTCAAACCAAATAATCTGCAATTGATCAACCTTCAATCCTCAATCTTAATCATCCACAAATCAAGTCAATATGGTAGCCAAGGAAATTTACATTGCAGTCATTGGTATTGATCTCCAATCTTTGATAGATTAACATGAGCTCTAATTAGCTAATACTTGATTAGGTGCTGGTGGTGTAGGAAAATGCTTTCTATCTCAACTTGAGGCTCTTTCTCAACGATTTACCTCATCCAAAATATCCCTCATCTTCGTTTCAAGAAGCAAGAAAGTGCTCTACAGCCCAAAATACACTCCTCTTTCATACTCCAACCTCTCAAATACCCTCGCAGACTCCACACAAGAACCACTCTCTTTGCCAAAGATCATTGAATACTTAGCAGCTGCACCTGCAAAGGTCGTACTTGTCGACAACACAAGTTCGCAAGATGTTGCAGATGCATACCCACAAGTTTTGTCCAAAGGAATCTCGATAGTCACTCCCAACAAGAAGGCGTTTTCTGGATCATATAAATTGTGGCAGGATATCTTCTCCGCAGCTTCGTCATCTGGTGCTAAGGTGTATCATGAGAGTTCAGTCGGTGCTGGATTACCAGTTATCTCTACTTTGAAGGAATTGGTCGACACGGGCGATTCCGTAACTAAAATCGAAGGTGTTTTCAGCGGCACCATGTCCTTCTTGTTTAACTCATTCGCTCCAACCGAGGGTTCAGGAGGAAAGTGGTCTTCCGAGGTCGCTAAAGCAAAGGAGTTGGGTTATACTGAGCCAGATCCAAGAGACGATTTGAACGGTCTGGATGTCGCCAGAAAGCTGACAATCTTGGCAAGATTGGCAGGTCTCGAGGTTGATTCTCCAACTTCATTCCCAGTCCAAAGCTTGATCCCCAAGGAATTGGAGAGCGTTTCAAGTGGAGATGAATTCCTTCAAAAGTTGCCAGAGTTCGATTCCCAGATGGAGGAAACAAAGGTTGCCGCCGAGAAGGAGGGTAAGGTTGTGAGATTCGTTGGTAGTATCGATGTCGCAAAGAAGGAAGTGAAGGTGGGATTGGAGAAATTCGACAAATCCCACCCAATTGCTGCCCTGAAGGGAAGTGATAACATCATCAGCTTCTACACGAAGCGATATGGATCCAATCCTTTAATCATTCAGGGAGCTGGTGCCGGAGGAGATGTAACGGCAATGGGTGTCACAGGTGATCTCATTAAGGTCCTCGAAAGATTGTCTTGAAATTCTGTTTTAATACCATAAAAGTTGTGTGCTGTTCAATCGTCTACTATCGCGCCGCTATCTTTTCGTGGTTGCGCTGCTTCCTCTATTCCCTTCTTTATTCCCTCAGCTGTTTCCTCTAAGACTTCTGCTATATTGACTGCCCCATTCACTGAGGGCATTGTTAAGATTCTCGGTCGTCCTTGGCCATTTGGTCGTTCGCTCAGGCTCGGTGCACGCGGTCGTGGTCTATCTCTTGCTCGCCCGCCAAAATAAGGCATTTCATGGTGTATTAAGCGGAAAAGGTAGAAAATAATATCGAAGAGGAGTGTTAATAGCCAGGGTCCTATGCACAGTATACCCAGTACAAACTATGTATGATATTAGTTCAGTGATCGAAGTCTTTGGTACCAGATACCTACAAACGTGTTTCTAGCCCACACTTCGATAAACGCTAAACCTTCAGGAAGAATTGAGAACCACGGCATGTTATATGAAAAGACTCCCTCCTTAAACTTTAAAAGATTGAATGAGCGACAATGCTGAGAATCCGTATGCAGTTCGCGTTTCTCTCTGGAAGCTGTAAGGAAATGCTTGTTGTTGGTAAAGATGTAGTCGCCAAGTACGAGCCCTCGAATCAGATTGATGTGGGAGTAGAAAGTGAATGGTCGGTCCTTTCACATATCGATATATGGAATTTGAGAGGAATGAAGAGACAGCAGTGAGAAAGAATGAAGAATGAAGGATGGAATGGCTTTAAGTTGAATACTTCAATACTTATGGTACGGTACAAGCACATACCTAAAGAGATTGTATGCAATTGTATCAGCCTCTAGCCAAGAGCTGAATTCAAGTAATGGTATTGGTAACGAATGTGGATTTCATTCCTTGATGCGATTCTCGAGGTTTATTGTCATTTACTGTAATTTACTGTAATTGGAACATTGTAATTTATTGAGGTCGTCCGTTCTTCATAACGTAATGTTTAGATATAATATCCTGGGGATGAATAACGTTGTTATCGCAATCAGAATACTGCGGTGGCCCAAGATGACGATGAAGGTTACTAGGGGTAGGTGAGTATCATTGTGTCAATCACACCTACCTACCCATGGACCTTGTAGCTTTGTGTTTGACTCCACAAGGGTTTAATATAAATATAATAATTTAGTAAAAATGATGCTAAAACACTAAAAATGCTAAAAATGCTAAAATCCATAAACTCACGGCCTCTGATTAACTAAAATGGACTAAAATAGAAGCCAAAATAAAAATATGAAATTCACCATTCACGAACATTTTATTTTGTGCATCTGAGGTTCCATGCGAGAAAAAAAAGTTCAGCCTTGAGCTTTTCCGTCATGCTAAAGCCTCGTTTGCACTACAACCACAGCCTCCCATCTTTTCGGACACTCACTATTCCATTATATCAAGCAACACATCGTTGACTGTCAAGACATTTTAGAAGTTCTACAATCAATATGGCAGGCCCACCGAATAAAAAGCAGAAACGGGAGGATTATAGAACTGCGAGAGAAAATGGCGAGGAGAGTAAGGAATTGCCAAAGAAGAAGTTCTACAGACAGAGAGCGCATGCAAATCCTTTCTCGGATCATCGTCTGGCATAGTACGTACGCTTGCCATTGCCATTGTAAGAGGCTTCATTGACTGGTATTAGTCCCGCTTCCCCAGCTCAGATGGATTGGGCTTCGCACTACCCCGCCTATGCAGAGTCCGCAGCGGCTTCTGAAAGCACAGAAGAACCTTCAGCAGTTTCAGACTCTAGCAGTCTCAAGAAAATGAAGCAAGATGTTGAAGTTGCAGACATTGGTTGTGGATTTGGTGGTTTGACAGTAGCTCTAGCTCCCAAATTACCAAATTCTTTAATTCTTGGTACGAATCACTCCGTACAATCACTTAACACAATTCTAATCTTTTGTAACCAGGTATGGAGATTCGAGCACAAGTCACAGAATATGTACAAGAACGAATCAAAGCTCTAAGAGTTCAAGAAAAGGAATCTGGTCTATTTCAAAATGCTTCATGCATACGTGCCAATACCATGAAATTTATGCCAAATTTCTTCAAAAAACATCAACTCTCAAAGATCTTCCTTTGCTTTCCAGATCCTCATTTCAAAGCACGAAAGCATAAGGCCAGAATTGTATCGACCACATTAGCCGCTGAGTATGCTTACGTAGTTCGACCGGGAGGGATCATATATACTATCACCGATGTTGAAGACCTTCATAATTGGATGGTTACACATTTCAACGCACATCCTACTTTTGAGCGCGTTGCAGAAGAAGAGCAAGAAGCAGATGAATGTGTCAATATAATGAGAACGGAGACCGAAGAAGGAAAGAAGGTTACGAGGAATAATGGACCAAAATTTGTTGCATTATTCAAGCGTTTGGAAGATCCTCCTTGGTAAAAGAGGGGTGAAGCAGATACCAAAATATCTAGAGGGGATGTCATTTACACAAAAAATGTCTGCAGAAGCCAGCCAATGGGAACTTATGTTGATTCTATTTCTGTCGAGGGTTGCAATTGTTGAAGGTCAAATAGAGAAACCAAATGAATGTATAATTCAAAATCATGCCTACATTTCAATTCATTAATAATTGTCTATTCTCCCATTGTGAAAAGATTTATATGCTCGTCGACCGTGACTGGTCATATTGCATGTGAAATGGAATGGAAAGATTACGCGAGGACCCTGAAAGCCGAAAGCTACAACCATTGTGAGACCTTAATAGAGCTTCCAAAAAGTTCCCACCAAAAATGCTGTTCATAAATACAATTGCCCTTCACAGATTATGGCCCTGAGTCGTCGGGATGTGATCTTAGCTGGTATTGCCGTATTTTTTGCCTGGGGATTTGCTACCAATTGGATCCCGACCTTGCGCTGGATTGGATATGCATTTGTCGCAGGACTGATTGTACCCATCGTGGGGCTCATAGCTTTGCTACTTCTAACATCTAGAGGTTCCCAATACGGAGAAGAACACATTGTGCGCCGACCAAAAGGACCTGCATTTCTTGCGGCGACGAAATGGAAGAAGGAAATAGTCGCGTTACGCACACGACAAATGCATGTACGAAAGCCATTGGTTCCAGACTCCTTTATAGTGTCATGCGCCCTCGACGACTTCTTAGACCTCATACTTCGCGATTTTGTGGCTTCGTGGTATGGGAGTATCAGCAGGAACCCGACGTTTACCAATGAGGTCGACAAGACGATAAGATTGGCTCTTGTCAATCTGCGAGATCGATTAATGGATATAGATTTGGTGGAGGTTGTGACCACCCGTTTCGTGCCTATTCTGACAGGACATTTCAAGGAGTTCTACAATGCAGAGGTTGCTATTAGAGGCAAGAATTTGAATCGAAGTGTTACGGAATCTGATGAGTTGGACCTTGCGATAGCGGCGAAATACAATGATGGAAAACTACATCCTGCGGCTTCTCTGGCCTTCTCAGATACAAAGCTGGTACAACAAGAATATCTGCGGGATTTGACACAAAAGCTGTTGCCGGAGATTCTACCAGAGCATGCTATTGGGAGTCGTGCAGTGGGAGTTTTGATCAGGGAATTGGTGGCTTGTGCCGTTCTTTTCCCCATAATGCAAATGCTTTCTGATCCGGATATGTGGAATCAGATAATGGAGGCATATGTATATATCCCGGATTATCATAAATTTCGAGATTTGCGTTAACACTACATAGGGACGTTCTATGCTTCAAGATAGATCAACTGTGCGAAAACTTCGGGCTGCACTAGATGAGCATGCATCACCCGCTCCCAAATCAAATCGTACTGCGCAGTTTCCGAGATTGTCGCCGGGAGATCATGAAAGAAAGTTCGAAAAATTCATTCGCGCGATTAGGAAGACGAACAATTTGTCAGATGCTAGAAGGTTTCGAAGTGAGGTATCCAGTCAATTCAAGCGAGATGCTTTGAAGGATGGACAAGATCCGGTATACTTGCGACGACTTGATATTGGGAAGAGAATACTGGATGAAAGGGTTAGCCAATTGGCTGCCACGGGTGATCGCGGAGCTCTAGTCTCGCAACCAGGTCGTAATGGCGTTCAAGCATCAAAGCTCGAAAATGCGTCACTTGTGGATCTCTTACATGATCCTTCTGGTCTTTCATATTTCATGGAATATATGGACAGGCAGAATTGTATGTCTCTTGTACAGTTTTGGATTGTAGTTGATGGGTTTCGAAATCCTTTAGAGGATGATGGTGCAGAAGACGAGGAAGTTCCGACTACTATTGCTCCTTGGACTGATGCCGATAGAACGGATCTTGCTCAGATAAACGATTCGTATCTTTCTAAGCCAGAACTCAAAGTCCCGGACACTTCGAAACGTATCGTCCAGGAGTTTCTCAAGGCGGGTAATAAGGCAACTTCAAAACAATACTTTATGGCTAGGAGAGCTATATTACGCGCTCAAACCTCTGCACTGGAAGTAATGCAAGATAAATTCTTCCCGCATTTTAAAAGATCAGATCTCTTCTACAAATGTCTCACATCGCAAGAAGCTTCAAAAGTTCACCAACCTTCTCCAGCACCGTCACTTAATTTGGAGAATATAACGCGTAAACCGTCGATAGCTCCCAGATCAAATACTACTATGACAGTCAACACACGGTCCCCTTCTTTCTCAAGAGGTTCATCAAAACTAATTCCAAAGAGGTCAGATTTACGTCGAGCTGCCATGTCTTTCACTGATTTAAACACCCATCAGTCAGACCACATGTCAACTTCTCGGGCCTCTCTAGATGAGGAAACTCCCCTATTCGAAGATGACGACCTGGATAGCGATGCAATGGCAAATTCAATAATGAGTCTTGATCAAGAACCTGGCGTGATTGTTCCAGATAACAATGTTGTGCAAGCCATGGAAGCCGCGTTGAATACGATCATGGAGGATAATCCTAACATTGATGATATTCGAAGCTCACTATTTGGCCCTAATGATACTCCGGACTCACCTGTTCCAAGCGTTAATTCCACGTCGAACGACATCTCAAACAGGAGTTCAAGTGATCATAAGCGAGCGGATCTATTTGGCCTTGAGAATGGGAAAGGGGCTGACAGGCATGAACGTACGGAAAAGCCAAGTATAGCATCACTTGGACTTGTAAACACATCATCTAGAATTGGTGTATTCACAGATAACGATCTATTTGGGGACGAAGAAAGGTTTCTTTCCGATGAACATGACGACCCTGAAAAGGAGGACGATGAAGATAACCAAGATCAAGTCCACGAGGCAGCTCCTGGTGATTTGGGTCTAGCAGAGGCTATCACTCTTCTCACTACTGACATCGATCGCCTTATAGCTCAAGACGCTGTGGTTGATTCATTAACAAGAAAAGCTGAACTCACAAACAATACAGCCGAGCTCAGGATCCTGCGAAAGTCCAAGGCTAGTTTAGAAAGAGAGATTCGCCGTAAAGAGCTTCAGAGGCAGCAATATGTTATTCAGGAGAGTGATAACAGTCTTTATGGACGTTCCACGATCAAAATCAAATCGATCATGGTTGGAAAAGAGGACGACGGTCGAGAGTATGCTGTTTACGTTATTGAAGTACAAAGAAAGGCCGGAGAACAGATGCCAGCTGCAACCTGGACCATTACTCGACGTTATAGCGAATTTCATGAACTTCATCAACGACTGAGAATCAAGTATCCATCAGTAGGACATCTTGATTTTCCTCGTAGGCGAATGGTCATGAAGCTACAAGGAGATTTCCTTCAAAAGCGACGTGCGGCATTAGAAAAATATCTCCGAGAAATTCTTCTGTTGCCAGATGTATGTCGAAGTCGAGAGTTGCGCGCATTCCTTTCCCAAAGTGCTCTGGCTCCAGAATTAGAAGACGCAGGTGCCATCGACAATAAGAAGGATATCATGACAAGATTCTACAACTCAGTGACAGATGGAATGGAAGATATTCTAGGAAATATCCCAGTTCTAGACCAACTTTCAGTCGCAGGACAGAATCTCTTATCAGCAGCAACCAACCAGCTCATCACCATGCCCTCAACAATAAGCGAGGACCCTCTAACAGCAGCCGAAGCCGAAGCAGAACTGAACGCCTTCGAAGATAAGGAATTAGAACCCTTCGTAAAACCTATCTGCGACATCTTCCTCGAAGTCTTCGAACTCAATCGTGGAAATAATTGGCTGCGCGGCCGTGCTGTAGTGGTTGTTCTTCACCAACTCTTAGGTGGAACGATAGAGAGAAAAGTTAGGGAAAACGTAAAGGGGTTTATCCAGGATGATATGATCGTGAAGTATATTTCGATACTTAAAGATTCCATGTGGCCTGGGGGAGAAAGGAAGGTGGAAGGGAAGACCAGAACGATGGGAGAAAAGAGCAAGAGCAGAAAAGAGGCTAGTTTGATGCTGGCAACGCTGATACCAGATTTGGCGGGGAGTGTGGTAGGGAGGGTGAATGCGCAGGCGGCCAGTCGGAGGATATTTGCTACGTTCAACAATCCGAGGCTGAAGTAAGTGTTCTTTTTTTGCTTTTTAAAAGTCGGGCTGAGGGGTGTGGGTGATGATGAAATTGTATGAAATGATGTTAAATGAAGTGAGACAAGACTAACATTTACATTTAGTGCACATCTTACATTTACGCTGTTAGATGAAGTTATTGATGCTTTGTTTGGGGATTTGGGTTCGTAGCTGACTGGTTGCATTTGAGTGTTTGACAATTTAGCAGAGGCGTTGGTTTGATTTTACTGAATGCATCATTGGTATGGAGTTTGCAGACGAATATCGTATTTTCTTGATGAATGTCAGGTTCGGTAAATGAAACGATCGAGTGGTTATGTTTAGAGAGTAGAGAATGGATGATGTGGTTGGTGCTGTGGTGTGATGTATATACGAGAACTAGATTGGATTCATGGATACATAGTGTACTCACAGCTTACGTTACTCGTATGTGGGAATCGGTACCCGATGTAAAGTTGAAGTGAGAAGTGAGGAGAAGTGCAAATAGACTTCGAGATTGGAATGAAGATATGCGAACATGAAGATACTTTTTCCTCACGTTGAGAGTGTGAGACTCTTGAACAGGACGGATGAAAACTTGCGGTAATTGTGTTGTTTGTTACTGAGAGCTGGCTTTGTGCTGAAATCATCTCTTCTAGGCTGTGTGGGCAGAGATGCAAGAAGAGAAGCATAGATCAAGAGAGGTATATATCATGAGCTCTTGGGGTTAAATCTGAATAGCGAGAACGGTTTTATTCAAGTGAAACTAAATGTAAAAAGCTTTCCTTGATATGCTTTTCAGTTGTGCAATAAAAAATTGGGGCCACAGCGGCTCCCGATCTCTATGCGGAGAGATGTGAGGTTTGAAAATGAAAGAGCAGTTCCAGTGAAGTCTCGAGAGCTTTGTTTCCATTTCCATCTTGAGCAGATACAGATATGCACGCAGGAAATCATGTGAAGAAACACAAAGACAGCCTGGGAAAGGAGAGAGTATGGATGGTCAGTGAAGAAAACTCCCACCATCTGTTGTCCCATCCCATCTCGTCCCATCTCTTAGTCTCCACAAAAAATTCATCCATATATACCTAATATTCACTTTCATCCTTCTTCCTCCCAATCAAAGAAATCAAAACCAAAAGATATAACCTCATTACACTCCCCATTCTTTCAAGTCCTACAAAAATCTACCTCCATCTAACCCATCATTCATATTCACTTCCCCCTTCTCTCTTCTCCTCTGCCCCCAAAAATTCTAAAAGAATAAAAGGATCAAAGAAATCCCTCCCCCTCCAAACCAGCAAAAGTTTAGAGCGCGACGCTCTCAAACCTCAATGAACCGCCTAAGTACCAGCCCCAGTACACCTAATGTTGTTACACAGGTGTGGCGGTACCCCAGCGTCACTGTCCGATTCGAAGCCCCGCCAATTGCGAGTAGAGAAGCGGACAAACATTTTTTTCGGAAATGAGTGAACTCTACCGCTGCGCCATCGAGATGTTGGGGGTGCTTGTTGTGGGAGGCGAGTTTGGAGGTTATATTGGTGAGGTGGGGAGAGGCAAGGAAGGGGATGGAGATAGGGCGGCGGGGGATGAGGAGGGAATGGTGAGGTGGGTGGGGGTTTGCAGTTTACACAAATGGGCTTTAGTGAGTGTGAATGAATGGCTTGTTGGTGATGGAGTCGGCATGCGTCTATTTTGAATTGCAAGCAATGAAATTTGCTCAAGCCCAAAGGGAGGGTGATGAACATGGCTTATTATTGACAAATGTCTAATGAAACACTGAACCGTACCACATGTCGAACATAACATTTGTGAAAACACGTTCATGTCATATGGTAACACAGCAACACAACAAGACCACTGTAAGAACAAATCAATAAATTCTTCATCTAAGATAGACATTCCCTGACCTCATACCCAAATCAAAACTCCTCATCACTCGGCACCCAAATAAGCAATCCATCCTTGTCACTCTTCATTCCCTCCGTCGGCGCAATCTTCAACACCTTCTGGAAATACCTGTCTCTAATCACACACCTAATAGGACCAATCCATTCCCCTCTAACTGTCGGCAATAATCTAAATTTTACCGTTCTTCTCGAGAGCGGCACTAATTGAAGCGTGCTCTGTTTGACTCCTGAAAATGCAAATTGTTCACTAGGATCCATTGTAATTGCGAATGAGAGGAAATGATGTGAAGGATTTTCGATAGTGACATCAAAGTGTATCATAGATGGGATAGTCGAAGAATAGGTTACTGCAGCTAGAACTCTTGGTTCGCTACTTGAGACGAGCAGTCTCGGTACAGGTACTATACATGTATTTACGGTAGATCCATCTTTATTTCTACGCCATTTAATGACGAGAGATAAGTCAAGAGTGGCTGTGCCTCGGTCATCCAATGAGTATTTTTGCGTGAAAGTGTCAAATTGAGCTTCTTCGAGTTCATTCGGACTAATTCTTATGCCGCCTTCGGGTATTGTGGTTAGTCTCTTTGTGGAGCATTTGATAGCCCCTTGTAAACCGAGGATTTCGACATTAACATCTTCGACAATTACGTCTTCTGTTGCGAATGAAGCAAAGCGAGTCGTTAGACACCATTTTTGTGCCAATCCAAACGCTTCGCGATCATTGTCTTGTCCATCTTGATTGATTTCCAATGATTCCTCATGGGTAAAGAAGCTCGGCCAGGATTCTGGATGGATTCGAGGAGAGAAGTCATAGTTAGCCTCAAAAGGGTTCAAGATTGAAAGTTGTGCTGACATCGCTTGTGAGATAGGTGTTTCCAGATCTGTTACGAGGTTGTATGAAGCTTTGAGACTAAGATCATAGACTGCCGGCAGATCTATCGATGAGATGACCATTTCCACTGTCATAGAAGAGCCACTAGCAATAGTACCTAGTGATAGTTCATGATCATCTTCTTCAGGTTCACTATCGCTTGGTGAATTCGTTGTATCGAGACGTCGTAGGACAATATTGGATGGAATGTTTTCTCCCAGAAGACGGGCTTCTAGGTCTACAACAGAATCGGTTTCCTCTCCATTTTTCACTTCGAGATGTAAAGAAACAAGTTCATTTGTATAATACTGCTCCTGGAATTCGAGGATACGTAACTCCAGCTTAGGTGGTTTGGGAAGTACGTGAATGGATGATGGCCTGGTACGAACAATCTTTTTCTTTGTTCCACTATCACCATACCACATTTCAGTGAATGATGGCCTGTCAAATGAATGGACATAATCAAAATCGAAAAGCTCAGAGGCAATCGAAAAGGTGACCTTCAAGGCCTTTGCATCACCTGCTTCTCGCAGTAGATTTACAAATTCGAAAGCTTTAACCTGACCAGGACTGAAAGTAAGATCCTCATAGCTTGTCAACGTGTGTCGAGTAGGTGGATCTTCGGGATCATGGCCCTTCTCCACAGTTGATTCGTCAATCAAGGAAGTCTTCTTAAACAAGGCGCCAGCTTTCAAAGTCTCGGAAGATTCCGTGTTTGCTTTATGCCGTAGAAGAATGGGTTTCATACTACCTGTAAACTCTACGCGTATTTCGCTAATGGTTACAGGCGTCGATGAAGCTAGAGCTGAAGACCTGATTGCTAGTTGAGACAATGAATGCTCACCCACCTTACCTTCGGACTTCTCGAAAGCATATGATGCAGTCAAGAAGGATTGAACTTCCTCAGCATGAAGTACAATAGCGGGCTTCACCTTGACTGTGTTTAGGCCGTCTAAAGACTTTTCGATATTGTAATGCCAATTCGATTGACGAGCAAAGCCTATGTTGAATGTTAACAAATGATAAATTTTATCTGTCATGATATACTGACAGGTATGTAGAAGTTCCCAATCCACAGCAACAACTGTGCCTCCATCGCCGACCTTAGCAGCAGCCTTTCTCAAAGTCCATGCAATCTCCTCAACTACAACCCACCACCCCTCATTTCTGTACGTCATTTTCTGCCACAGGGCACGAAGAATTCGTAATGCATCATCCCATGCTTCCCTTTTCATATGTTCTTTTCCGCATTGAAATAGGAGCTCCTGCACTAGGCGGTGTTGTCCTCTCGCCTGAAATTCAGTAATGGCTTTGTTCAAGACGTCAATTATAAGACTTGCATGATCAACGCCTGTCCGACCTGGTAAAGGATTCTCCTCATGAGGTTGAGGGCAAAGATATGTATCATAAGTATAAACTCTACTCGCAATCTGTGAAGCGGGAGATGATCCAGGTGGAGACCTATCTTCCTCTGGTATTGCTAAAGCAAGAGCTCGACGAGCCATTAAATGTTTCGAAGCCTCGCGATACCAATAACCTGGATGGTGGAGGCTCTCCCATGGCTGTACCCCACTTGAAGTAGCTTTGTCAAGTGGTAAATATATGGTCGAGTTAGATTGGGTAAAATCCGCGAAGTTAACTTTCTCAATCATCTCAGCCATGACAGTTGCCCAACGAGCTCCCCATGCTTGCCAGCCATATGTTGATGAACCTTTACCTCTACGATCCACAAAGTCACGTATCCTATCCCGATGTATCTGCCATCTGCGGACTGCAGTTGATGAATGTCCATTCCACAGTAGACAACGCAGTATTCTGATTGCAAATACATCGGCGATGAGACGTCCTTCGTTGAACCGAGGACTCCATGTAGCAATTGTTTCGAGCACCTCTTCACCCAACAATGCTTCGTAGCCACTTTCATATGAACGAACAGCTACATCCATTTCCTGCCTGAACTCGGCAAAGACTCCAAGCTTAAAGTCATATCTCACATTCCATCCTTGTCCAGTTAATGTTTGTGAAGTTCCTGATGTGGGCGGAGCTGTTGGAGGTGGAACCACGCCTCTATTGCGCTTCCTTCTTGAGTGCTTGCTCAAGTCACGATAATATTCAACACAAAGTGGGTATATAGTAAAATAGATCGTATCGACAAATGCTTCAATTTCAACAGAGGAGCTTTGTGGAGGTAAGAAAAACAAGGAAGTTTTCGAATCAAGACCAGTTGCTTTACGAATATTAGAGAGACGCTCTTCTACATCAGGAAGTGGCACGCCGGGTGTCTCGCTCAATAATGCAACTATAAGCCGAGTTTTGTAACCCGATTTGTTCAAGATACTTTTTATATTGTTGATATCCGTTTTCAACTGATTATCATGTAAAGTTGCCAAGTTCGGATCAGATGTAAAGCTGTAGAATGAAAGATATGCGCTTGGTACGAGATCTTGGTGTTTGTCTAACCACTTTGTATCCAACAATCCATCTGGGAAGACCGTTGATCCAGGGGTCAGTGGAGATAATGGGGAGTGCAAAATAAGTCTAGAATTAGGGACAGGGCTCCCAGAATCGGGGGAATGCGAAGTATTCGTTGGAGGTGGAGCTTTGCGACTTGGTAATATATAATCCTATGAACCCTTCAGTGATTGACTCCAAGAAGAGTGGCCCATCTGTAGCTACCCGTCCAATAACCTTCACCCTGAACTTATTCTTCTCACTATGCTCGTGTCCGTTCCATGGTAGATTTCCCGCGTCACTCTTTTTGAAATACTGTAGAATGAAGTTTGCATCCTCTGATTGCAACGGGGCGATATCAGAAGTGATTAGCACCCCTCCTTCCTTTAATCTGGCATTGGTCGGCGATGGATCAGCTCCCAAACCGGAGACTACGAGCAATGGTAAATTATGCGCAATATATTGAGTCGCATACCCATCCATCTTGATGGTCTTGTGGTCTCAATAGCTCCATAAGACTACAGATGGAAGTAGTCCAGGATTCGTTGCCAGACAATGTTATTTCGTAAACATAGATTGGTCGATTGTGGAATGAATCGTTCGAATGCGAAGATAGGCAAGGCTGAACTCCGCGATTAACCTGGATCTGAACGCCGACTTTAGAAATATCGAACTATTGGCGGAAGAGGATATAGGTTAAAGACTGTTACTCAAATATAATATAATGATGTATCAATTTCAATGCTTGCGTCCTACTGAACTACACAACTTCACAACTTCAGACCATTGGTACTTACGAAAGGCTGATTATTTCGCGATGCACGGATCATCCTTAAATATAAGCACCGACATGCCGATTGATGTAGCCTCGCGCTGTACCCTCCCAGTAAGTACAAAGCTTCTTTAGATAACTTTCATCATTCTCGACTTTATTTCTATTGTACATTGTAAATTCCTCTCTGCCCATTTCTTGCCCTCCTACCTACTTCTCGATACAAGAAACTTGGGACTCATTCTGTTTCCTGTAGTCAAGGATAAGTAAACCGGCGCATACATTCAAATTTCCCACAAACTCATTGCGATCAAATACCTTTCATAACAACCCCGTACTCAAGGCACCCCAGATTCAGCTCTTGGATGCTTTTATCGAATGCGAACAATCACGGCATGCTCGTAGGACTCTAAGAATATAGCTGCCATAAAGATATTGTTCTCATTTACGTATCTCGAAAGTTGTCACAATGGCTTCGCAAGCTGCTATGATCGCGGATACAATCATTGCTATGAAAAGAGCAGTCAAGAGAAAAGCATATGGTATATACTGGTCTACACTAGAGGAATAAGTTGATCGATATATCTGATATAATTTGGCAGAATCAGATTCCGATGCTTCGATCGAAAGACTTACAAATCGAGGAAACAAATTACGAAAGAGGGCAAGATACGTGCAGCAAGGTCAATTGGCCCCGCCAAATGGTCGACATATATACAGAGAGGTAATGTCTGCACTTTGGGGAGAGTATTCACAATCTTTGTCTGATATTTATCCACCAATAGACAATTGAACATGCCGGCTACACGAGAGATATTATTAGTAGGAAACCCCCGCTTATTGACGAAGACGGCGAGAATATCGATAGCGACGAAGAAGATGAAGAGAAGATTTCAATCGCGAAGGCAGCAGCAGCAGAATTCGATCCATACGCAAATATAAAACTAGAAGGTTCGTGATTCCAAAATATTGATACTTTGGAAGTCTCGCTAATTCTTTCGAGTAGAACTCCTTGCACCTTTAACCTCTGCCGCCGATTTACCTGACCATCCAAAATTATCGCAGCCCTTTACATCGAAAGTCCTAACAGAATTAACAAGAAATGCGGGAGAGATGCTTCAGAAGGAAATGGCATCTTTATGGAAGATTAAACATCTCCTAACTCGACTCAGTGGCCATGATACTTGGATGCCGTGTGAAACCGTCGAAACTGATCATGACGCTTCTTTTTTTGAGACAGAAACGGAACGTCATCGGGCTCAGGTAAAGAGAATCGCAAAACAGCACGCGGATATGATGTCGAGAGTAGCTCTGGGTTCTGACGACGATAGCGTAGCTGCTTCAGGATTGATGATTATGGGTATCGAGAACGATGCTGCCTCTGGAGTCGCTGCCCTTCAGGCTCTGAAAGGGAAAGGAAAGGCATTGGATGTTGACAAAGATATGACATCTAACTCGGTAAATGGAGAAATTGCCGACACATCTGGCGCAAATGGCACTGGCAACGACTCAGAATTGGCACATGGTTTAACACCACCGCCAGACGATGTTGAGATGGACCAAGAGGGTTCGCAAGGGCCCGGGGATGCAATGGACATCGAGCCAATGGCTGAAGATAATGAAGATGATACGGTTATGAATGCCGTTCCTCGCCGTATGAGGACTCGCGCCCAAGCACAGGCGGTGTTCGACAATGCGACTCGTTCGAGGTCTATTACACCCGATTTAAACGGCGAGCCTTTTGTTCATCCTTATTTTTTGGCACCTGAGAACTCGTATCCTGATCGAGACCTTTATTTACCCCATGGAGAGGCTGACGAATTAAGAAGATTATTGGTACACTATATTCAAAAGCAAGAAGAGATTATCCGAGGAGCCCAGAAAGTGTACGACGGATTATTGAGAGCCGATCGTATGCGCCATTTGGTTTTGAAATGGACAAAAGCCGAAGGACATGTCGGTGACAATCGTGATATGTCAGATGGTGAGGATTGGTATGATAAAGATGAATGGGGATTAGACGAAGACTTGAAGAAAGGACAAGATGAAGAAGAGGAAGATGCTGCAACAACAGCTAAGAAAACTAGAACGAGACGACAGTGATCTGACATACCGAATCATGTCATATCATGGGGAACATTATTTTGGGTCAAGGGAAGGAAGGCAGGCGTAATGGGGTATGGAAATTGAACAGGAATCCAGGGGACAAACTTACTGTATGAAGATACCATGACCTTGGGGGGAAATTCATGATGGCGCAATTAGGAAAGATTGCATTATATTATGCATTCTGTATTGAATGCAACGATTGGGGTGAGTGGTACAATATGAACAAATCGAAATTTATAGGGAAATTTAGGTATACTGGTCGGTATGAAATGAAAACTATATTATTCAACATTTCATCGGTTATTATTATTATTACAAAGTAGGAAGGTAGGAAGGTCATGATTCTGGTCGAAATTCCATACTCAGGTATTGGTGATACACATGCTTATTAAGCTTCCTTTTCTGAGGTCACTCTTTTAAAGCTCGCTTCCAAGCAAAGACGTCATGAGAACAGGTAAGGGTACGAAGGGTATCCATGTAAGAGTTTAGTCCCCGGCTTATAGCACATTAAGCGAAAACACAGCAAAAACCTTCATTTCTTCAACTTTTCAACTATATAGAATCTCAATGAATGTTGAAATTGAATTATTCAAATTGATACATATAACAACTATTTATTGAAATTAAATAAAGAAAATGATTAGATTATTTTTAATATATTTTTTTGATAAATTTGTAGGGTTTTAAAGTTGAAGTTTTCAAAAAATTTAAAAAAAATGAGAAGAGCATTAACGTTATATGTATTACACTTTGAAAATTTTCAACTCTGAAAACCTACAACTCTATCAAAAAAAATATTAAAAATAATCCCTTTTATTTTTAAGATTTAAGAATTAGTTGTCTTTTATATATCCGATTTTCAAATCAATTCTTCAATAATTAAACAAATTATAAAAGAAATCAGTTTATATGGGAAAGCAGCCTTTTTACAGGGATTTTGTCACAAAATAGGGTGGTGTGCGATAAGCCGAGGCCTGAACTCTTACATGTATGATGATTTTGTTGAGCCTTTCACATGAAAGGTTTCGAATAACTTTTTGACAACCACTTTTGAAGAATCTCACAGAAGACAATCTGTCCATTTCTATTCTTCCCACAATTCCATCTTTTATGGAATAACCTCAATTATCACATTTCACATCTCTTCCTAATCACTCTACAACCATGACGAGTTTCCTAGGTAATAACAAAGGTCTGGTCGACTTTGACCAGAAAAGCCTCGCAAGTATGTCAATACGGAACCATCTCAGCAATAGCTTCACAAAATACTAACCAGACCTTCTAGTTGCGGCAGCATCTATTGCTTTCAATCCAATCTTCTGGAAGTAAGCTACACATTCCTCTCCTCTCTCACAAGAAATGACAGACTAACCCAATCTCTCAGCATCGTCGCTCGTCAAGGTACATTTGAAACAATCCCACTTATAGCCCAGAAGTACCTATTGATATAATTGCCCAATTTTTCAGAATACCATAACAAAATCCTCACGAAACTCTTCAATGGAAATTCAAGATATGGATGTTACTTCCTCGCCGTCACCATATTTTCCCTCGGTATCTTCCGCGATTTCCTCTATGAGCGCGCACTTCGCTCTCAACCTACTCATCCATTACTTCTCTCTCCTCTTGTCAAATATGCATCTTATGGACTTCTTCTTGCCGGTAACACACTTGTCTTGAGTTCGATGTGGGCTCTTGGTGTCACGGGTACATATCTCGGTGATTATTTTGGAATCTTGATGGATAAGATGGTGACGGGCTTTCCGTTTAATGTTAGTAGTGCACCAATGTACCATGGGAGCACAATGAGCTTCTTGGGTACAGCACTTTTGTGGGGAAAGCCGGCGGGCATCTTGCTCACAGTCGAGGTGTTGGTTGTTTATCTTTTGGCACTGAGATTTGAGGATCCATTCACAGCTGAAATTTATGCCAAGAGAGAAAGAGAGAGAAGTGGGAAGAAGGGTAAGAAGGGATTGTAAATCATTTGTGGGGGTTGCGAGGGACGAGTTGTACAGGTGTGAACGGACATGATAGAGTGCGGGGAATTAAGGTGTAAAACCGGGGAAGTGTGGATACGGAGTAGTGAAGGTAGATCATCGTGATGGCTAGGAGAGACAAAGCATTTTGCTATTTAAAAATAAAAATAAAAGAACTGAACGATAAATTTCAGATCAGGGGCTTATTTTATGGGTACGGATTGATGATTGAATGGAGCATATGCATTTGGAAAATGGGTTATCAAAAACGGGGTTCAACAATAGACGGGATTGGTTGGCATAGATATCAACTACTCTGCATCAAAAGGAATTTATGGCAGGGGAAAAGAAAATGGTGTAAATTTCTTAGATGATTATATTGAAACTTATATCTATTATATACCGTCTATATTCTATTGTTGGCTGTTCATTACTGGTTGTTGACTTTGCATTTCTCACTCATAAACATCACTAAGTCAATCAATCTATCAGCAACCACCCAAATAAATTGACAAAAAGAAAAATTACTCACGTTCTAGCCATCAACGGCATCTTTTCCCTCGCTTCCCTCACTCTCCCCAAATCAATCCTCGCAATTCCCAACTTCCCGCTTGCAAGAGTGCTCTCTTCTCCTTCCACATCCCCCGCACCTCCCATATCCAATATAACCCTCCCCAATGGATCAACAACCATACTATGTCCGTAACTTTCCCGTTTGGCGTTATGAGAACCGACTTGCGCGGCGGCGATGACATAAGATTGGGTTTCGATTGCTCGGGCGCGAAGAAGAGTTTCCCAATGTAAGAGGCCGGTGGGAATGGTGAAGGCGGAGGGGTAGGTGAGGATTTGGGTATTTCGAGAGCGGAGATGGAGGGAGGCAGTGGGGAAGCGGAGCTATGAATGGGAGAGAGGTGTTAATTTTTGGTTTGAATGGAAGGGGAAGGGGGAGGGGGTTTGAGAGTGGCACGGCTTAAGAAAGAGGGGAGGATGATCAGGAGAAGAGAAAGAAATGGAAGTGCCAACTTGGTATCGAAGATCGGTTCACATGATAATATCAACTACGATATCTTCTTTTCCAATCCTTCACTCAAAACCGTACAAACTCAAGTCCACGAAACAACCAAAAAAGTATGACTTACATCGAAGCAAATCAATAATCCCACTTTACCCACACACGTCTCAACCGGTCCTCCAACCTTCTTTCCAGCTTCCACACTATCACTTTCCTTCAACCCCGCAGCCGCATAATCAAAGAGATGGACTTTATCATATTGTCCCACTATGTCTCCAGACTCGGAAATCCAAATCGATCGATTAAGTACCTTGGTGCCAGAAGCATTTGGGACGTGGATCCCAACATTTATGGCTAGGGAATATTCCTTGGCAGAGGATTGGAGACCAAGAACAAAGGGGGATGTGCTCATAGGAAGAGCTAGGGAAAGGGAGGTAGGTGGTGAGCCGGGGGTGGTTATGTAGTCTGTAGCTTCAGGAAGGAAGAGTGCCTAGGGGTTGGTGTGAGATGAGTTGAGATGGTGGTCATAGAGATTTGAGGATCGGGTACTTGGAGCAAAGGAAAGGTAAAAACAAACTTTTGCTCCTTGCTCTGAGGCTTCTTTGGCAAGTTTTTGACACGTCAGAAGATTTTGCTGAATGTCTGCTGTGGAACATAATTGTCCTATTGCCTGGAGAGAGTTAGTTGTGTATCCATGTGGATGAGATGATGTCTTACAATGATAGTTTCTGAATTTTGATCTTGATCCATTTTGAAAGACTTATTATTCGAATGATACAAAGAGGAATTGGCGAAAGATCTCGTGTTCTTGAGAAAAGATACTTTATTAGAAGTGTGACGTGATATTGATATTGATATTGATATTGGTCGATACTGCTGACAAACGATGAAGCTTCTGATGGAATGGAAATGGATTACAGTCAGGACGGGAAAGTGGGATTGTGATTTCAGATGAAACATTATCATTCACTGATGAATGTCTGACAATTGTTATCTGTATACATTAGACTATTATGTATACTTAAGTAATATCAGTATTCTATTTCAATAATAAATAAGTGCATACACATCCAATATCTTCACTTGATATCTATTCTTGTGGCATTGTGATATACTTACTTCACCACCACCCAAATTGATTGGACCCCCCATTCCCATGCGGAATTCCGAGAAAATGACGTCCATCAAAGAAATCAAAGCGTCCGAACTTTTAATAAAACATTTTTTGAACAACCCCAAAAACCCTTCCACTCTCACAATACTGCAACCTGACGTGAGCAACTTTTGGATTCATAAAAGAATCCAATTCCTTCATCAATTAGCAACCGAAATGCCATTATAAATTTAGGAAAGCGAAATGTCAAATGGAGGAAATGCTGGGAAAAAATCCTCTTCTTGTGTGTATTTCTCTAGCTAGGATATATTTGCCCCGCCACTTCAAATATACTTTACTTGCAGACCGATTCAATTCAGTAAGAACATAAAACTAACATCATATTCCTCTTCTAGATTTCCACTTCGGAGCAGGATTAGGATCAGGAATTCTGTCCGCAGTTCTTCTTCAACCCGCCGATCTTCTCAAAACCCGCGTGCAGCAAAGTAACCATGCCTCTCTCTACACCACCATTCGCGAGCTCTCGCAGTCACCAAATAGCATCCGGTCTTTTTGGCGGGGAACCGTCCCCTCTGCTCTCCGCACCGGATTCGGTTCCGCCATTTACTTCACCAGTTTAAATGCTCTGCGACAGAATGTCGCGAGATCAAATCTGCTCCGGACGATTGGGGTCGTGGAGCAGAAGAGCATGGTACATTCATCCAGTCTACCCAAGTTATCGAATCTAGCGAATTTGACCACGGGAGCTGTGGCGAGAGCTGGCGCAGGTTTTATTCTCATGCCGATGACTATTATTAAAGTAAGATATGAATCGAATCTGTACGCGTACAAATCGATTGTGGGTGCCGGACGAGATATATTTCTCACTGAAGGATTTCGAGGATTTTTCTCTGGGTTCGGAGCCACGGCTATTAGGGATGCTCCATATGCGGGATTATACGTGTTGTTTTATGAAGAGTTGAAGAAGAGGTTGAGTCATATTGTCCATTCGTCGCCTCAAGTTGAGGGATTGGCTGAGAAGGTGGATTTGGGGTTGAGCAAAAATATGAAGGGGAGTACGAGCGCTTCTATCAATTTTGGATCGGGAGTATTGGCAGCAGGGCTGGCGACGGCGATTACGAATCCTTTTGATGCGATTAAAACGAGGATTCAATTGCAGCCGAAAAAATATACAAATTTGATTATGGCGGGGAGAAAGATGGTGGGGGAAGAGGGGGTAAAAAGTCTTTTTGATGGGTTGGGGTTGAGGATGGGGAGAAAAGCTGTTAGTTCCGCTTTGGCTTGGACCATTTATGAAGAGCTTATTAGGAGGGCCGAGTCGGTTTTGAAGAGGGAGCAAGAGTTGGTTGTTTGATGAAGGAGAGAAATGTGGAGGAGTATAGACGGACTCGCTACTCACATCATTTGACTTGTATTATTACTCTTCAATACCCCTCTGGAAATTGGGGTTATGTTACCAACATCACTTTTGCATGTTTTGCTTGATTGTTTCCGTTATTGAAGATAAATTATCGTCGACAATGATCCATGTCGTGGGTATAGAAGCTCAGCACATAAAAAAGAGATGAGAGTTCATCCAAGAAAAAAAAAAGTTCAAGAAAATCGTTAAAGCAAAACAGACTCATTAACCAATCCACTCCATGTATTCATCAATCATCTTTCATCATCGTTCTTCATCCAAACATCATATCACATCATCAATTTCTTATTCCACATCCCCCTCACAATTCCCTCCCCTTCCACCTTACCTCCCAGCCGCCCACCTAACAAAAGGACTCGGACTTCTACTCCCGCTATGACTATGACTATGCTTATGCTTCCTCTCAATCACCAACTGCAAATCATCACCCTTGTGATGATGTTTCTTCTTGTGACGATCCTCCACGACGTATTCCTTGACGTATTCGATGGTGTGTTGTTGATTGTGGGCGTGGGCTGGAGCACGTGTTTCGCGCAGTTGACGGGTGTGTGTCCAGAGGATGTCTTGTTCTTCTTCGGGGACCCAGCGTTTGATGAGGAGGAATTCGGGGTCCTGTTTGGAGGAGGGGAGTTAGTAGGTGGTGGGTGGTGATGGGTGAAGGGTCAAGGGTGGAAGAAGGGAAGGGGAAAAGAGAAGGGGGGGATAGAGGGGAAAGGGGGCAAAGGAAGTAAAATGGGTTAAATACCTCTTTATCAAATTCATACGAAATTCCATAAACCCTCAAAGTTTCAATCGACAAATGCTTCCTCGACATTCTCGTATACGTTGGTCTCGGAGCCGCAGGCTGGATTTGGTATTGTGGAGGATGTTGAACTGGTGGCGGCGGCGGAGGCATCTGAACCTGTGGAGGCGGGAGAGCCTTTCCAGCTTTCACCGCTCCGATTTGTTGTTCGTTCAAACCCGCTTTATGCAGATCTTCATGCAAACGTCTCTGGTATTCCTTCTCTCTCTCTTCCCTCTCGTGTCTCTCGCGAGCCAAGCGATCCGCTTCTTGCTTCTTGAACTTCTCGATGATTTCTTCCCGTTCCTTGCGCTCGCGAGCCGCCTTCTCGGCTTCTTCTCGCTTGTACTTCTCGATGGCTTCATCGTGTTCTTTTTTCTCGCGAGCATGTCGCTCCTGCTCCATTCGCTTCATACGCTCGTATGTATCACGAATTTCCTTATCAGCCCGCTCCCTCTCTTCCTGCGTGCGCTTTTCCTTCTCCATGCGCTTTTTTTCTTCCTTGAGAGAGAGCAGTTCGAATTCTTCCCGTAACATGCGTTCTTTCTTCTCCATCTCTTTCTCGGATCGAATGCGCTCCAGTTCTCCTTTCGTCACGCGCAACTCCACATCTTCTCTCAACAACCTCTCGGCCTTCTCTCTCTCGCGCTCGCGCTCACGCTCGGACTTATACCGTTCTAGCTCCCCCTTCGTCATGCGCAATTCGATATCCTCGCGCAACAACCTTTCATTTCTCTCCCTCTCACTCTCCGCTCTATAGCGAGCCAACTCCCCCCCATCTCGTACCAATCTATCACTTCGCTCCCTCTCCTTCTCCAACCTGATCCGCTCGAGCTCCGCGCGCGTACGCTCCAATTCAAAATCATCGCGCGTGAAGCTCGGTCGCCCCGAGGACGACGGACTATGGCTGTGCGAAAGACTCACATGACGACTGTGGCTGCGACTGCGATGCTTGCGTCGCCCTCCTACTTCCCCAACGCTCAAGCGGCTTCGCGCGCGTCGGGATTCGTAGGCGGATGAGGAGTCGCTGTCGCTGTCGTAGTCGTTGTAGATGCGGCGGGAATTATCAACGATGATGGGTTGAGCGACTGGAGCGGGAGCCACGGGCGGAGGAGGAGAAACGGGAGAGCGTTCCCGATGGCCGGTTGATCTGGAGCGCCGGATTCCAGAGGAGATCTCGGGGGTGAGATAGGTGCTCGTGCCGTAGCGGTAGGCGGGGACGGGTGGGTATTGCGGTCGTCGGTAGGGGACCGGGGCGGGGTCGCGATTCCGTGTTTCGCGGGAAATGTGGATATCCAGTTCTTCGTCGTCGTAGTAGTGTCGTGCCATTTTTTATGTTTCTCTTTCTTTCTTTTTTTTTAATTTTGGGTGTGATAATAAAAAAAGAAAAGTAGAATTCTCTTGATGTGGAGTTAATACTCGAAATGGTAAGTTGATATATATGCTATGCGATTTAGAAGAGTGATTTGAATTCTGGGGAGATGGGTTGGTTGGTTGGTTGGTTGGTCGGTCTGACCCCGCGATGAAGCGACCGAGGGGTTGGGATCTGTTGATTGCGACGTTGAGATAGGATGAAATGTGGTGCGATAAGCTTTTTGGAGTCCGTCTCCTTACGAGTTGCTTTGTCCTTCAAATAGAGCTTTTCATTTGGGGATCTTCAGTAGGATATCCCACAGCGGTTCTTTGAAGTTTGAACTGAACTACTAGATATCTAGTATATTGAAGAGAAGTAAAGAGAAGAAGGAAGGAAGGAAGGAAGGAATTAGTAGTAGTAGTAGTAGTAGGCAGAAAAGACAGGAAAAGAAACCAAGCGGATGTCTTGTCAGCAGGAATGGGCATGGGCTTATTTGAGAGTCTTTTACTGGATCGAATAGGGGAATTACTGCATCTGCATTTATTTAAGGTGTGTACCTAGGTGTGGTTGAAAATCCCCCCTCACTTCCCTCCGAGGAGCGGCTGAATGACTGATTTATTTGGACTTGTGATTGTGGTTGCCTTTCCCCTGTATTTATCTCACGTTTTACTCGACTGTTATATATACCTAGTATCTATCTCTGGATCATTTATGAGTATTATTGTTTACAGGTGAATGATCACGAACGGGTTTGTAGAATACCCTGAGTTTGTCTCCAAATATACATGCCATGGTTCAGAAAGAGCAATTCTCACTCCTGTTAGTTATCCCATGTATTCTTGTACGTACAGCCCTAACGGTATTAGTGGGGACGCTATTGCGCTACTGCATCTTTGAAGTCAGTTATATGCAGCTAAGCAGCTAAACCATCGAATCCAATTTAGCTTTCGTAAATTGATCCTATGGTGATGATGGGTTGGTGGGTAGGGATAGACGATATTCTTGGTATTGTAGGGTGTTAATAGAGAAGTAGGTACAAGTGCTCATGCTAATGTCAATGCTAATGCTTGATGTAAGATTGGATTAGGCTCATTGTAACACTATGATTGAGGAGTTTAGACTTTGACCACTTGAGGCTCTGAAGGATATTTCCCCACTGTAATGTAACCGAACGTTGGAAAATGCGTTTTAGGTTTTACGTGGAATGGTGGTTCGTTGGTTTGTGAAGAATCTGGATATGTATGAAGGGAAAGTAAAGGGTGGAGAGAAACAATATGGAAAACAAACGATACACAAATTGTTGGGTTGGTGGCTTCGCGATACGCTGTTTGAGATGAGATGCGATGAGATGAGGATGGTGTAAAGATTGGGCATTCGAAAAAGAGGGATTGGAAAAAGGGGAGGGGTTGGGTTAGCGCTTAGATTTCATTCGCTTGGGCTTTTTAGCCCCCAACTTTGGAGCATGTAGGAGTAGAATCGAGTTATATACCTTCGTTTCGGATCTTGAATTATTGGATGATGAGTTATGATGAAAGAGTAGGTAGAAATTAGTGCTAGAAAGATCGAAACTTGATGATGGCTTCTATGATAGGACCTATGGCAGGACCTATGGCAGGACCTATGGCTCAATCTATTTTGAGGACTGGGCATTTTGGTAAATGCTTGATATCCGTCCGTGTATGACAATGCCAACGAATAACACTCACCAAAGCCGATCTTGTATTTTATATCATCTCTTCACATGACACTGAATACTACCTAGTAAGTAGTTACCCGTATCAATTCAACAACTTTATATCCCACTTATTCAAGCACATCCAAAATCACGTCACTCTTGTTCCCCCCTCCTAAATGAAGTGAGAGAGGTTCAGTCATACACCACAAACTATTATACAATAGATAGAGAAAGTGTGATGTGAAGTTTTTGAGCTTGTTTGTTTCTACGGCATGTCTCTAAAGACTCGGGAGTTCATATGACTCCTTCACACAACTTATATTCCCTCTCCCCACACCCTCAAATCCCAAATCCCAAATCCCACTATCAGTCAGTCAATCATCCTTCCCAAGCCAAATTCTTCCAGAGAAACTACCCGGCCATTAACGAGAGCCGACTATCATACCGATCACAGCTTGTTCATAAACTCTAAAGTGTAAATGCCTCGAGAATGCGTCCAACATGTCTGATACTTTCCATCAAGCACGACCACCACTTTGAAGAATCCTCGTAATATTCTCCGTACTCTTCTCATACGTCGTTTCTAAATATTGTAATTTCTTGCCCAAATTATCAATATCGGATTTCAAGTCTTTAGTCTCGCGATTTAATCTCTTGTCTACATCAGCTGTAGGGCTGAAAACAAACCTATCCAATCATTAATGCTTGTTTATTATATCTGGTGAAGTGATCATGTGTTCCAACAAGCAAGAAAAAGTCAAAAATGACTTGAAGTAAGAGAAAGAGTAGGTGGAGATGAAAGTTGGAAAGAAGCCGGAACAGAAACAGAAACAGAAGTAGAAGGAATATAAATACATTTTACCAACTCCTTCATATACATTGGTGTCAGGTGGTAACGTGGATACTTCGGTGGATGTGAGTTCGAGTTTACGGATTTCGCGTTGCTTGAGGGAAATCTGAGATTTAACGACACTGATTTGTTGCTCGGCTTGAATGGCTTGAGATTGAATTTCGTTGACTAGCTATGGAAATATTAGTGATGTCCTATTTTGAGTTTGATATAGCAAGGTTTCGGAGGGAACGGGAGGGGGAGGAGGCTGGAATGGAATGGAATGGAGTGTGTCTTCTTGAGTTTTACCTTTTGTAAAGCTTCGTTGGAGATAGACATCTTTGTACAATATGTATGTGTATGGAAGTGGGTATCAAAGAGTTGGATTTGAGTTTAAGAATGTATCTGGTTCTTCACAGTTTCCCTCGATATATTGGCTTCGTTGAATACTGGTAGCTAGCTGGCTGTACAGTCTGCTTGTTTCAATATGCGTGGGGAACTATTTTCAAAAATATCATGTGGTTTACTGATAAGGGATTGCGATAAGAAGGGCGGTGAAGGGTGAGGTTGATGGCAGAATAGATGTACTGAGGTGAGGTACTGTCTCGAGAATATCTCTATCAAGATTCTCAGTATATATTGAGATTGATTATAAGACCAACCTTGGAACAGGTACATACCTGAGTACATACATACATGTATTCAATACCTCAGTTATTTGTACCTCCCTTGTTGATCTGATCCATGGCTCTCTAACGACATACATAAATATGATCATCTAAGGCTTAATAGGTATATACCAGAAGAGAGCTCTCTGGAGATTCTACTACTATAAAGGGAGCATGGAGAGTATAGACAGTATGAGCAGCATAGACAGCATATCCAAGTATATATATATAGTCCGTAGCTCAAAGCATTAATGTAAATACTCCTAGTGCGTGCCCAGGTAGATATCACAATAACCACGTTATACCTTGCTCTCCATGTATAGCTAATAGACGATATCGATTAAGCATTTACTACTTTACTACTAGCACCTATCTACTACCCAGGTATCACTTCTTCCCTTTTACCTTGCTTGGTTCTTTCTCTCTCATGATTGATCATTTACCCCTTCACGTGCTGTTATATACTACACATGTAATAATACGGAATATCTCTTCCAATAAAGTCAATCTCAACCCTTTCTATCAATCTAGTTCCCGTAGCTTCCGGTCCAGAAAGCTCCAAATCATCGTATTTGATCCACCTTGACTGGAATGACGATTTGCATTTTTAAGCATTTCTCACATCCGACGAGGGTCGGCCCTTCACTTCCTGACACACTTCAGTACCTGGAGAATAGACTGGTACTTTAATAAGTCAAAAGAGATCTCATCCAATGTATGTGTGTGTGTGTGTGTTTGTGTGTGTCTTAGACCAATCTAGATATTTTCAATCTTTTTGATTGTTCATTGTTCATTGTTCAGCTCAGTATTCAAGATATATTCAGTCTATCATTATTGTCTCTCATCGCTGCAATATCAAATCAAAGACCCCTCCCCCGCCCTTGTGCGATCAACCATTGGATATTGAATATTGGATAACTATATATCCTCTCACGACAGGCGAACATCCCAAACAAAACCCCCCTCCTCTCTGATTGTCACAATGGGCTTCCATCTCCCATCGATACCATATCCTCCCGCGCGACCAGAAGAAGGTTATTGGGCTCCTGTAACCTCTACCATAAATTGGTGTGAAGGCAATACCTCCCAAACTCAGTCTTTACCTATTCTCATCTAACCTTGAATGATAGAGGATTATTATGCCACTATATACTCTGCCGAAATCGTCAATACTCTTACCAACCTACTCTTCATATGGCTGTGCATCAAGGGCAGTCGGAACTGTTTGAAATATGATCATGATAGTGTATTCTTGGTCGCCTTTCTAGGTTATGGAGCTGTCGGAACAGGTGAGCGTGTTGGTTGATCTTGACATGAAGCCAAGCTGACATGGCTAAAGGGTCATTCTTGTTTCATTCAACCTTGAAGTGTAAGTTACATTTATCCTATGGAAGTATCCAATTATTGACATGATGCTGCTTCAGATCCCATGCAACTTGTAGATGAGCTTTCTATGATTTATACTACATGCTTGATGTGTTATGCGACTTTCTCCTTCTCTCAATCCCGCATCTTCAGACAAGTATTAGCATTTAGCTTGATATTCTTGTCTGTATTCATAACGGTGAGCATAGATTCGTCCTCAGTACCCTCACGCTTCCATGCTAAAATAAAAATATCAATAGCTTTACTACCATTACCTTCAAGACCCGGATTTCCATCAGAATGCATTTGCGCTTCTCACAGCTACCGTACTATTCCGTTCCATGTATGTGATGGAAGTGAACATACGTCCTTCTCTTCGAAAGAAATATGCTACCACAGAACTTTCTCACGAACATCCGAATACTTCTCATTCCGATCGTCTAGCAAATGAAAAGAGACAATATGAAATTCTCAAAGAAATGTGGTCGATGGTTAGCTTAGGTCTTTCCATCTTTCTGGGTGGTTTTGGTATATGGTCTTTGGACAATCATTATTGCTCAACGGTCAGACAATGGAGACATGAAATTGGACTCCCATGGGGGTTGTTACTCGAAGGACATGGTTGGTGGCACTTGATGACGGGCATTGGATCATACTTCTACTTGGTCTGGGGTATTTGGCTACGACATTGTTTGAATGACAGACAAGATGAATATGTTTTGAACTGGCCACGTTACTTCAGTCTTCCGGAAGTTATTACACGCCCTGAGCATAGCAAGATTTGGAATGGAGCAAGGAACGGACATACAAAAGATGAGTCTAGAAAATCGGTTTGAAAAAAGTTATTGGTGATGGTTGGTTATGTATCCGAGTCAAGAATACAGTACCTCTCTCATAATGTTAGAATAGAGTGTGGAATCGAGGATGAGTAGATGGTTGTCTCATTGGCGGTATAGCAGCATGAATATTGATACCCTTTCGTTTCTCATAGAATATGGGTTGTTGTCAACCTCAAACTTTTACCATGGATTCATGAAACAGTATTGTTTTTGTTGTTGTTGATGATTTCTTTTCTTTTCTTTTCTTTTCTTTTCTTTTCTTTTCTTTTCTTGGATCTAAATTCAATTGCAATTCAAATATCCACCCACCAGTTCTGATGAGACCAATGACAGAAATAGCCCCGACCCCCCACGAAAATATAGCCTTGCCTTGCCCAGAAATGTCATTGCCAGCCTTGCGCAGATCCAACAGGGTTATTCCGCAATGATGATTGGTTGGATAATCAAATCGTGTCCAGTATCAAGGGAAGAGTCTCAGCCACGGCAATACGCAAGCAAGATCCAAAGTGAGTATACATTTTAATGAAGTATACGTACTTTTTTTTTCCCACGGATAAATATGCGAAGATACCCAAGATATATTTCGCAACATTATCCATCCAATTGAAGGGCTGCGGGAAGTTAAATTTACTGAAATCAAATCCAAAAACTATTTTGTCCTACGAGGCTGCAACCATTTTCTATATCTGGGTCATGGAATGCAATGTATGATCTGATCATATTCAACAATCAACGGAAGCAACGTGTTTCAATTCGGAAGATTGAGAAATCATGACGAGTCCGGCGAAACAAGGTTCCTCGAGATGGGGGTTCTTGTCACAAGCAGTAGGAGGACTGGAATCAAGATTGGATATTTTATTGGCAGAAGGACAGGAAGGTCAAGCAAACAAACCAACTCCCGCCGCTGGCAATACAAGTGCTGCAAAACCAGAGGCAGGTATGTAAATTCATTCAAAGTCCTTGGGATCCGCATTGATCTGACAGTTCCTCTAGCAATTTCTCGAAGCGCATCAAATAGTAGTAATAGAACAAACGATCGATTACAAGAACGTCTAGCAAGGGCAGTAGCTGCAAAAAATACACAGAAGGCTGGCACACAGTCAACATCTTCGAATGTTCCTTCGAGGACTGGAAGTCCAATTACGGTCGGGGAAAGTCCAAGGCAGAGTTTAGATGCGACTTCTAATCTAGGAGGGGATGAGGCTACGAAAAGAGTTTCTCAAGACCTTGGGTCCACTACAATCGCGAATACTATTGAATCAGATACACCTGCGGTACCTACGGTGGAAGTTCAATCGAGTACTCCAGTCGTCGCACCAACTCCAGAGACAACTACAGAGCCGCAGCAAGCACCACCCAATGCAGTTGTTGCCTTGAAGACCGAACCCACGTCTCGTTTGTCAACAGATTCCACCGCCTCTAGTATACCTAGGGTATCTATTGACTCTATTCCACAGAATGAGACGATAGTCAGTTCATCTCTTGACGAACCAACAGCAACTACACCAGCAACTGATGCGGTTCCGACATCAAAAAGTCCAGCGCAACTCGAGGCAGCTCTTAGTCAATTACAGTCAGACTATGAAACCTCAGAATTACAAAGACAAGAGGAAGTTCATGGTTACATAGAGCGCATTGATGCGCTTCAAGCAAAACTAAAATACTTAGCAAAAGAAAGTCTAGAGTCAGCTAACAATGCCAAGACTGCTGCACCATCTGGAAGTCTGGAGAGAAAACTGGCCGAGAAAGAACAGCAAGTCATTTTACTCATGGAAGAAGGACAGGCTTTGTCTAAGAAAGAATTAACTTATATGACCACCATTAAAAAACTCCGTGCCAAAATTCTCGAGGATAATAAAGAAGTTGTGGAAATCAAAAAGAAACAAGAAAAGGCCGAAAAGGAAGCTGCATCTCTGGCAGAGCGCTTGAAACGAGCCGAGGGCGCTGAGAAGAGTCTCAGTGAAAGGAATAATGTAATCAATCGACTTAGAAAGGAACTCGATGCAGTCAAGATTGAGAGGGATACCAAGGATACCGTCATCGCCAACCTCAAAGATCAACTCGAAAATGACGCTGCTGAAGAGAAAGAAGCAGAAGCAAAAGTTGCCAATGAGGCCTTGCAAGCCGAGAAGAAACGTGTTGCTGAACTGGAGGATGATATTTCCAATCTCAAAATCGAGAAGCAACTCGTCAATGATAGAGCACAAATACAGATTAAAGATCTCAGAGAGAAGATGGATAGAGATGCTGAAAATGCTCGGATTGCAGCTCTTGAAATGAAAAATGAACAACAAATGTTGGAGAGTAAATTAGAGATGATGAGAGCGAGAGCTGAAGAGGTTTCAACTGGTGCAACTGGTGATGCACAAGCGAAACTTCTACGTCAGATCGAGACTTTACAAACACAATATGCCGTTGCCAGTGAGAATTGGCAAGGTATTGAAGCTTCATTGACGGCACGTGCAACTAGCTTAGAACAAGAGAGGGATGAGGCGACTAAGCGAGAAGCTGATGTTAGGCGAAAAGCTCGTGAGTTGGTATGTACTAGTGTTCAATTATTGCCGTGAAATATAACTAATCAAATCTAGACACTCAAATCGAAACGTAATGAAGATGAATTGGAAGAAACAAGGTCGAAATTACCTAATTTTCAACAAGAACTTTCCCAACGGACTGCTCAATTAGATGATCTCAAGAAGCGTGTTGAAGAAGCCGAGTCCGCACTGGTTTCAGCCAAAGCCGAATTCGAGGATGAGAAACAGACATGGAACTCTGAGATGCAACAACGACTATTAGAAGAGAAACAGAAATGGCTGGAAGAAGTCTCTCTTAATGGTCGTGGAGGTGGAGAGTCACCTGTAGCATCAAGTCGAAGAGGGTTGACATCGGAATACCTGGGTCTACAAAATATGCAATCAAGAAGACCATCAGCTAGATCTACAACCGGTGACTTGGTAACGTCAGAAAGATTCGTAGGACGTCGTCAATCTGGACAACCGACATCGAAATCGCCAGATCCGGGAACTCCCGTTAGACATGACTCTACGGCTTCTTTGACACATTCTTTTTCATTAAATTCTATTGCAACTAATGGAACGGGTGGAAGTGAATTTAAACCACAAACTCCAAGTCTTCATACGTTGGATCATGATGATTTCTTTGATACCCATCGTTCTTCTTCTCCTCAACAAACTATTCATGATATTATTTCGACTTCGACCGCTGGTGCCGGTCCAACAGTCCAATTGGTTGAGAGAATGAGTTCCGCGGTAAGAAAATTGGAGAGTGAAAAAGTGGCGACGAAAGAGGAGGTTGCTAGATTAATTGCTCAGAGAGATGAAGCGAGAACAGAGATTGTAGCGCTGATGAAGGAAGTTGAAGTTAAGAGGGGATTAGAGGAGAAAGTCGAGGCGTTGGAGGAAGAGATTAAGGGGGTTAAGGAGAGGTATGAAGTTACGCTTGAATTGTTGGGAGAGAAGAGCGAGGAGGTTAATGAGTTGAGAGGGGATGTGGAGGATATCAAGGCAATGTATAAAGAGCTTGTTATTAAGAGTGTTGGGTAGAGTGGAATTAAATAGAGGGGAAAGGTACTAGAGTAGTGAATCCTTTGAGAGGGTCCACATACGTGTGGGATTTGTATCTTTAGTGAAACTTGGAATTCTAGTCAGTCTATCTAGATACAAAGTTTACGCGTGATTACGAGTTTAGATTGCGCAGTGTGGTGTGATGGGGCAATGATCGAATGCGATGAGTTGAGTTGGTTTGAATAGGGGGTATCTTGGTTGTGATGATATGCTGGGCTGGGCTGGACAGGCCATGTAGACATGTGTGGATATATCTACTTATGTATATATAGTTGGAGATGAAGAATAGAGTAGGGATGATGTGATGTGATGTGATGTGATGTGATGTGATGATAGATGAACTTCGGGGAAAAGGAAGAATATCTGAATATGGATATGGATATGGGTGAATGAGAATGAGAATGAGAATGAGAATGAGAATGAGAATGAGAATGAGAATGAGAATGAGAATGAGAATGAGAATGAGAATGAGAATGAGATATATTATATGATATAATGTGATATGATGTGATAAGTTTTCTTCCTATAGACTAGTATTAGAGTGAATTGTTTATGAGCGTGAGTTTGTTTTTTGTATTTGTGATGGAGATGGATGGATGGATGGGTGGATTATGAAGTTGGGATTATGAAGTTGGGATTATGAAGTTGGGATTATGAAGTTGGGATTATGAAGTTGGGATTATGAAGTTGGGATTATGAAGTTGGAATGACGGGTGGGGAGTCAGTCGGTTGAATTTGAATTAGCATTGACTAGGGACGATGGGGATAGGAATGGGGATGGGGATGAAGGTGAGGGTGAGAGAGAAGGGAATATTCATTAGTGGAGAGGAAGTGGTGATGGACAATAATAGATTTGATTCGATTTGAGTCTTGAAGATGCTTGGGTATGAAAGATGGACATTCTCATGAGATGAGAATGCTGGGGATGGCGTGATAAGCTAGCTGGAGACTAGGTTCTGATTCTGATTTTGATTTCTGTGTTGTGTCATGTTATATTATGTTAGTCTATCTCTTTTATTCTTACTCTTGTGGTTGGAATTACAATTTGTGACTGATCAGTCGTGTTTGTGTTTATATTTGTGTGAGAAATATTGAGAGATGCAAGTTGTAAAGTGTGACATGAAAGAGATGAATCGTTGTTTCTTCCTGAGAATGGTGGGTTCTATGGAGTTATCATATTTCGATTGCGATTGCTTTTTATTGGAAGTGATCTGACGATTCTGAGCTGCTGTGGTGTGAAGTGAAGTGAAGACTCGTAGGGTATGGGCAGAGGGAGAATTATGTACCTACCTATCTACCTGCCTGTGGATTTCTCATAGTCGCTACTCATACGAGTAGATAGATAGACAATCTTTCCTTTATGTAACAATCTACTTTTCTTCCAAGTTCTATCATCGGGTTGGAGATTTGATTTCTTTGGCATGATTTGATTTGAGTCATTGGGTAGTTGGTGGGGATAGAATGATATCAATGTTGTGAATTGGGTGGGAAAATCGGCTTTTTGCGAAATGATTCATGCATTATGATGATTGTTGATTGAGGTTCATTCTTTCTTTGATTTTTATTTGTGAATATGCTTTCTGTGTAGATGTGGTTGGAGATGGTTGAGATGAGCTGGAAAGACCTACATAGTGTGCAAGAGTCCTTTATGTATATATTATTAGAGAGTGAAATTTAGTTCACGTACATATGCATGTGTGGCGGCGGATTCTTCCACGGAAATGGAAGACGGTGGCTAGAAAATAGATGACTGAGTTATATCGAGGCTCGTATGTGTGTGAATTTGTATACAGGAGTGAGCTCGGAATTATGTTGAGGTTACTTGAGATCTGGGATCTGGGATTTGGGATTTGGGATTTGGGTCGGAGAGGGGAGGGGGAGAGTAGAGAAAGGAAAGGGGAGAGGCTAGATGCCAAATTTCAGACGCTAAAGCACCGGGGAAGTGGGAAGCATGAGGGGAGGGACGAAATCCTAGATTAAAAGGAAGATAGGGGTACAAAAGAAGAAAAAGGATTACAGGAAGTGGCAAAGATGCATTGAATTATTGTCTGGATATCTAACTATTTTGAGTTGCTGTATTTCTCTTTCTCAATCTCCAGCTTTATTTCTGTTTACAAAGTCATTCGTCATTCTCATATGAATATGTTGCTCAGGTATGATATTGATAGTACTATGTTGAAGGGTTAGCTTTCTTTCATTGTGGTAGAATCTTTTTTGGGGGAGCTTTTCCGTATCGAACATAACACAGCTGGCTTGAAAAAGGTGTTATCGTCATACGAACACTCTACTAGTTATCTGTTCGTCTCTCCTTCTTCGCGGAATGGTTGAAAAGGGGAACGTGATTAGCAGTGTAGCGCTCCTGTAAATAAAACGAGCCATAATGAAGTAAGAAGAGATGAAAAACATCAACACACTCTCAGTCTCCAAATTTAGACTCGATTCCAAGCAAAACTTTCAAAAGAATAAGTCGCTCTTCGTCCTTGTTGCTGACAATGACCAAGAGCTCATGGCAATGAATGTTAGACTGTTGGGGTGACTTCTTGCCTTTAGCTTGAGAATCCGTGATGTACTTTGCCATATTGCACCCTTATCTTTCGTTGAAAGGCTAAAATGAGCATCTGACAGTTAACACCCTGAGAGTGCTTAACTCGGAATGGATTTTCAACAGCGTAACCTTGCCATCAATGACAGCGAGTCTTCTCTTCCAGAGCAGATGAAATTCTCAAAGCACATAAACCGATGTTTTACTAGTGAACAATACCGATTCTATATTTCATCACCGGGACCACATACAACCACTTGGTTTTATTATCATAAACAATCATTATTCCATCCAGTCCAATATTAAATCCAGTAAACCTACAGAGGAGAGTTGATTGATATTGTCATTCGACATCCACACCGCGGGTCACATAGCTGACTAATCACAAACCTCACCTCACCTCAAAATAAATCGATAGTCTCCATCCCACCACTCATTTCGCACTCGAAGCTCTCAAACTCCACCATCTACAAACTACATACCTTTCCACTTTCTCCTTCTTAAATTTCCCTTCCGAGCTTCCAAAAGAACCCGTAAAAATGGCGCAAAAAGGCCAACAAAGTTCGTTTCCTCCCCTCCTCTTCTCCCCTCCTCTTCTCCCCTCTGCAATGCTCTCTCTCGCTCCTTTTCTCCCCCCTCCCCTCCAAACTTCCAGCTCACAAACCTAACAAAAAATAGTCGATCTCACCTCCCTCACCACCGCCCAATTATCTCAAGTCAAGAAACAACTCGACGACGAACTCGAACATCTCACCTCTTCCTTCCAACAACTTCGCGCTGCGCAGAGTAAATTTAGAGAATGTTTAAGAAGTATTGGTACAGGTGTTGGAAAGACTGTTGAGGGTAAGTTTGTTTGCGGTTTTCTTCATTTATTTTTAGAGAAGAAGGAACAGAAGGCATGGTAGGGTGGGTAATGGAAAGAGGAAAGCGAGGCTATAAACGGGAGATGATGAGATCGAGTTGGGAGGAAGGGGTTGTCAGGGCGGGGAACACAAGAGATTGAGAAATTGAGGGGTCTTGGAGATGCCGAAGAAGCTTTACCAGTCTCACGATTCAAAAGACGAGCAGAATACCTTGCGCAGCTTCTTATGTTTCTAATCTTCTCCTCTCTACCCTCAATCACCTCGATCGTTTCTCCAGTTTCACAAGCCGAGCTTACACCTATGCTACACTAAGCTAACAACCCCTCCCAATCCAATAGGCAAACCAATCCTCGTACCTCTCACAACATCCCTCTACGTCCCCGGCGAATTAGCAGATACCGAGAATGTAATTGTAGATGTCGGAACTGGTTTCTATGTTGAAAAGGTACGATTGTTTTTTTATTCTCCATTGTCCTTCTTCCTTCTTTCATTATGCCTTTGCACTTCATATATTCCTTCCTTCCCATCCTAGAAACCACATGTACCTTAAACTTCGTCGAAACTTACACACAAACCTTAGAATACCAAAGATGCAACCAAATTCTACGAAGCAAAAGTTGAAGAAATTGGTACCAATTTGAAGGATTTAGAAATTATAGTCAACAACAAATCAAACAGTCTACGCGTGGTTGAAGATGGTATGCTTCTTTTTATTTTTGGCTACAAAATTAATGAATTTTTGACTAATCTCTAAGTACAGTTTTACGCCAGAAAGTTCTTAGCTCAACTCCAGGTGCTGCTTCAGCTTCAACATCTTGATATCTCTGCGCTATGGATAGAAAAGAAAAGAAAAAATGAAATGCCAAAACTCAAATAATCTCGTAAAGAATTCAATTCGTTCGAGACACCACTAAAATCGGAACGGTCAAGTCGAGGAAAATACCAAGTCTGAAGAATTCGCTGTAGAGTGCAGGCTGTATTTAGGCAGAGTGGAATTCCGATGATGATTGCTCTCATTCGAATATGGCAGCAAAAAGAAATAAGAGAGGGTTGATGTAATCAAACTTGAAAGTGAGATCGGAGAGGTGATTCCTTCGAAGAAACTTGTCAAGTAAATTCAAATAGTAAAATTATGAAAGCACTTGGTGTGTAGTATCGATCTGGCGGTTAAGCTCTGCTTTCGTTCGTTGACTGATGGAAACTCAAGAGGAGTTCATCGAGCTCTTCAACAAAATCTTCGAACCCCCCGGCTGGAAAGAAGTTACTCATATCTCTCTGCCAGTCGCGGTCCATTGTCGTGTGATCATTTGCTTCCATATCTGTATCCCAAAGATCATGAAAAACTGTGACTCCGGCACAGACATCTGGCTCTGCTACAGTGCTCAAACCATCCCAGTTTCTGTTGATGGTAAATTCAAGGCAGTAACCACCCTTTTGGGTCTTGAACCTATAGATGCTCTGAAGTGTAACCTTCTCGACACGTAGACCAGCCTGAACACGGGGGGTAATTCTAGGATATACGAATCCATACTTGTCTTTACGCTCCTCCATTCTTCGAGTGTTCAATCCCGTGCGAACATATGGTTGCAAGCAACTTTGAACCAAGTCTTGAAATGAGCTGTCGACTACGGTGCCGGCTGTCTCACTGATGATTTCAATAGTCCAATCAACTTGTCTATGGGTGTCTCTATTAGTAGATGATCAAGAAGTCAAGGATCATCGACTTACTCAATGTCAACAGTCACAATCTCCACGCACTTGTTGCGACGTTCTTCCTCAACAACTTTGACTACACCACATTGGTATCCGCCATAGACCGTGTCAATGTCTGCCTCGATCTGGAACATCTGGCCTGATGAATTCTGTACGACGAGGATCGCAACGAACTTCGGCTTCACGTCCTGCAAGTCGTAGTCTGTGCTGCTCCAAACCATAAACTTGTCAAGTTTTGACTTCACATCAGCCATCATGTGAATGACAGCTTGAGGATCAACACTAAGTAAGTACATGTCAGCTCGTGAATAAACTTCTGGTATACCGTAAACTTACGCTTTTTCGAATACGCCCCTAGCTCCTTTACGACTCATCATCTTCGTAAAAGCATTCCAATCTTGCTCGCCATCAGTCAAGACTGTTTGCCAGCGTATAAGATGTAGCTCTCCAAAGTGTACTCGCATCTGCATACGGTCTTTGATACGAGTAAGCTCGTTAAGATACTTGCTCAACACCGTACGGAACTGCTCGACGGTGGCTTCTACTTTTGACGAGCGACGGGGGGTCTGTTTGTTCAATTCTTCATTGGAAGACATCTTAGAGAACTTGATACCAGAGGTACACTTTTGGTCTTCAACAAAGCTGATAGATGCTTCGAGGAGAGTAGACTCAGTAGAAAATCGTGGTGGTACAACAATAAAATCAGTTTCTTCCATGTTAACGCGAGTATGGGCACTATCAGCAGCTTGTCGAATACCTTTGATGACTTCAATGATGGTGGTTTGAGTGGATGGTGACAATGCAGAGATTGCTAGCCAGCTGCGAGCACGATTCCACTGGATAAAGACTTTCCAACTGGTCTTTAGATGGTCGAGATCCTTCAGTTGTTCGCCAAATAAATGCTCTGGATTTATTCCCTTCACTGGCCATTGATAGAATCCCTATAGTAAATCAGTGTCTGCAACCAATTGAAGCAATAGATTGAGGGGACTCACAACCGCTGAGAATACCTCTCCGTCAAGAGGTTCCGTCAAGAAACGTGCTGTGTTGGTGCGCGAGCTTTGGTCATTCTCAAGTTGCAACTTCTTGGCTTCAGTCATGAGACCAGCTGGGACGGCCCAACCAGTGCTTGAATTGAGACCTGGCTCTCTGGCTTTTTTTACCGGACGGCGAGGTAATTCCTGGTCGGCACGATGGTTATCTGAAGGTACGTGGCCAGAAGAGCCAGTACCATCGCGAGAATGTCCTCCCCGAGGAGCAATCTCGACCAATCGTCCTAATAGTTATTAGTATTCTTCATGGAAATATACTTGTGAATTGTGTAACTTACCGTTACCACGTCTCGTGGGTACGGAATGGTGCCCGCCACGGCCAGCATTGCCCCTCGACTTACCTCGAGTGACTCCGCCACCGCGGTGGCTGCCATTTCGACCGCTACCACGATCAATTGTTCCACGCCCGCGTCCACGAACATTGCTGTCGTTGCCACGACCGCGCCCACCTCCACCGGTGTCGCTTCCTCTAATTACCGAAGTCGATCTAGGAAATTCCTGTCGGACGACAGGAGGTCTTACTTCGACATTATTTGCCGGCACAGGCACTTCTTCAAGATCGCCCGCCTCTGATTCCGCACACCAAGCGGCGGCATTGTAAGTCTCGTAACTAGTAGATATCAGCTGTATATTCGATTAAATTAATATGATGAGAACGAAACTATGCATACGTAGCGAGCTTGTTCGAAGACATCTTGTCGATCTGTATTCGATACTTATTTCTTTGAGAAGGAATACGACGAAGAGTGATTGTAAGAAGTGGCACACGATCTAGCACACATGAAAATTATGAGATGATCAGACCAGTTGTGAAATGTGAGATTGAACTAATTCAAAACAGAAGTAGAGTAGGATTGAACTGCGTGGAGGGAAGAATTGAAAGTTTGATGAATGGTTGAGACAATTTGAAGAAGAGTTTGATAATAACAGCAGTGATGTCAAGAAAGAAACAGTTCCTCGATTGAAGAAGAATAATTAAGAATCAGGAATTGGGGCTGTTGTTGTCAAAAAGAAATTGAAGAAGGAAGTGGGAAGTGAAATGGGAAATGGTAAGGGATTGAAGGTGGCGAGATTTTAAGGTTGACAATATATCCTATAGCAACCAAAGAGGAAGGAAGAAAGTCACGCTCTTTCCGAATGTCAAATTAGAAAATTAGGCGAGTGAAGAATAAAATGATGGGAACTTCCTTCTTTCTCAAATTCACCATTGATATCTAATGTAAAGCGGTGAAGAGTCAGAGGGGAAAGAGTGAAAAAAGTGATTCGAATTGCCATTTGTAGGAATTAACTCTGATCTTCGAATATATGACGAGACTTCAAGTAATAACACTCGTTTCAACTTCGAAGTTGAAATGTGAATAATAAGAAGTGGAAAAGGTTGTCTATTTCTCTTACCTCAACAGTCCAATTTTCAATGGCTAAACTTGCCAATTGCCCTCTACAGCGGGGGAAACCGGCAAGAATCCAAAAGAAAAGAGACCTATTGTACCATCAGTGAATTGCTATTGAGATGCTGGCTACTTCTCCGAGATTACGCAAGTAACGGAAATATTGCATTAACGATGTGAGTGTTCTTGACTTTTGCCTTGCGTACTTCAACAAGAGGATATTGATAACTATATGAAAAGAAAATGGTTTCAAATGAAAGTCACTCTTGAAAATCCGTCTCGTATGAAGATCTCCCGATCGAACAAACGCGCATAAAGTGTTATGTGACTCCAATGCATATGCATCTCTCCGCGCCTAAGCACAAACGCTCAACATGGATCACTTAGGCCACATGCATGAAAGAGAAGTCCTGAGACATCTGGCAAAGGGTATCTTCTTTGCATCAATCATTATGTTTGACTTTGGTCCAAGTCCACTCATACAAATTCAATTTGTAAACTTTGACTTCAAGCATGCATATGTAGTCCACAAGATATAAAAGTTTGATGATTGACGGTCCATTTATTACCTGCCAGGTAGTCTGGCTTGGTAAATTGAATACAGAGATGCACGTTTGTTGATCTCTTTTGTATAAAGTTCGAATGTGACAGAAAGGAATTGTGCAAGAACCTACAACAGAAGTATTTGCTCTCTTACCTATATCTCTCATTAGTCTATGGTTTCATGTGGGATACCCAGATCTTGTTGTTTTGAATCCTAGGATTGGAATGGTTGAGGATTTACTTACCAATGGCTGGGAGAGAAAGTTCTCCTCCATGGCTTGTCACAGCCAAAAGAATCCAGAGTCCAAGAGGACATCTTTCTTTGGAAAAGAAAAGTCATTGTAAGCGGTCATATAAAGAAGATTCTTTGAATGATGGGACATATTTTTGAGGTATGTTGATACATTGTGATACAATGTGGAAAAGTTGCGTTCGAAAATAGCAAAATGATAAGGATTGTGGGAAGAAGGTTCCTCGAAACCATAGACAAATTATAAACTCAAGATTAACTTGTTGTTAGTAGCTTAGCGTCGGGGAACACGGGAGATCGGCCGCATTTTGAGCCACTATCACTATCTTGGGAGGCTAGAGTAATATGGACCATACATATTGTTTGTCACCCTTGAGATGACCCTCTGCCTCTATTTCGAGATGAGAAATAAGAGATGAAGGACTTCAAGGTCTTGGAGTTGCACATTTAGTAGGCACTAGGTATGTATCGTGTATTTACAGTAGTTCCTATACATATCAATACAACAGCAATGGAGTATCAATTATCAGTCCATAGATATCAGAAAGGCACACGTGTTTATAGCTGTTTGTAGCAAGACCGATGTGCTGGAAGATGATGATATTGATTTTCACAGGGGAACTGATGATGATGCTGGATGAGATGAGATGAGACCCCTGAAAAGCCATCAATACCGTATACGTAGGGACGTATGTTCTGAGGTAGTGTAAAAAGCTTTCCCCGCACTCCACTAATTTCAGGTACAAGGTTAAATAAAACATGGAATGAAATGTTCAAGCTTTACATTACCTAAACTCAAAAAGGTCAATCAACAACACATGCCATATTTTTGGTAATCCGATGAAGAATACCCATATTTAAGATGTCACCAACTCCAATACTACCTCCCTCAAAGGCAATACTTCCTCCACCCAAGGCAATTTTACCCACAGATGCAAAAACACGATTAAAGAAAGCTGGGAATGCTAGAAAACGTTTGGTAGCTGGCCGTACGGTGAGGGAGGATTCGGATGAAGATGAGGACTCGGACGAAGAGGCTGAATGGCAATGGATATACGACGGCGAGAATTACGAAGAAACCGCTTCACCCTCGCAGACCAATGCTGAAGGAGGCAAAAATTCAGCAGCTAAGAGAACGCGTCGACTTTCGAAAGGTACAGGAGCTAGAAGGATTGTCGGTGCCAGGGCTGGAAAAACGGTCTGCAGGATTGCAGATTGTGTTTTGATAAATAACGATACTTCGAATACAAATTGGGTGGGAATTATCTCAGGGTTTGAAGAAGATGAGGGTTATGATGAAAATGCCGAATCATACCATGATATAATGAAGGCCAATATTTGGTGGTTCTGTAGCCCAAATGATATTCACAATAAAACGAAGAAGCGATCGGATTTTCTAGAAGTAAGTAGATCCAATGCTTACATCTTGCTTCTTGTGGCTAATTACTATAGAATGAGCTCTACATCTCTTCTGATCTCGATACAATTTCACTGGCGACCATCAATGGCGTAGCTACCATCCTTTCAGAGGAAGCATTCAAAGCCAAATTCCCAACAGGGAAAATACCTAGAAATCGAAAAGAAAATGGGAAAACATTTATATGCCGCCGAGGGTTACACAGCAAATCTGTCACATATACAGAGGAATTCGTATGGGATGATGTATACCATAACACGGAGGAAAGTGTTGAACAATTGATCGAGAAGATTGAAACTAGCCTACCAAACAATAGGAGAAAGAAGGTTCTCCTTCCTAATCCCAAGAAGAATAAGAAGCACGACGAAGATGATGAAGCAAGCGTGGCATCTGAACATGATGAAGATTATGAAGTGGATGAAGAAATCTTAGCAACACCGAGGAAAAGGCAAAAGACTACCAAAGCTATAACCCCCCGAAAACCACGCACACCCTCCAAGCTACTTACTCCCAGTCACAAACGGTTCGTCATTGGAAATTGGCCAAGAAGATTCATGCTGACAGTATTTGTAGGATTGTCGTTAAGAAGCCACTAGAATTTACGCCTTTGGGAATGCGTATGCTCTCACCATCAGTTAATGCTTCTCCATTTCAAACAGCTCGATCGCGTCTTCATGTTTCATCCGTTCCTGATACCCTTCCCTGTCGTGAAGAAGAATTCTCATCAGTATACACACATCTTGCAGCTGCTATTACAGATGGTACTGGCTCATGTATATATATCTCTGGAACTCCGGGAACCGGAAAGACTGCAACGGTACGGGAAGTTGTTGCACAACTTAATGCATCTGTCTCAGCCGATGAATTAGATCCTTTTATCTTTGTCGAGATCAACGGAATGAAAGTCACAGATCCGCATCAATCATATGCACTGTTATGGGAAGCTCTCAAAGGAGACCGTGTGAGTCCAAGTCACGCATTGGATTTGTTGGAAAGGGAATTCAGCAAACCATCCCCAAGAAGAGAGCCATGCGTTGTTTTGATGGACGAATTAGACCAACTGGTAACGAAGAACCAAAGCGTCATGTATAATTTCTTCAACTGGCCTGGTCTGAGACATTCCAAACTGATCGTACTTGCTGTGGCCAATACCATGGATTTGCCTGAGCGTACTCTTTCCAACAAAATCTCTTCACGTCTCGGTATGTCGAACTGTCCTTCCATCTTCGTTCGACTACAGCTGACATTGAATTCTAGGTCTAACCCGTATAACTTTTCCCGGCTATACACACGAGCAGCTCCAAACAATCATAACCTCCCGTCTAACCGACGTTCCCGCCCACCTAATCCACCCCGACGCAATCCAATTCGCTTCTCGCAAAGTCGCCTCCGTATCCGGCGATGCTCGTCGTGCCCTTGATATTTGTCGTCGTGCCGTCGAAATCGCCGAATCGGAATCACTCTCCATCCCGAATACACCTTCTAAAACACCGGGCAGAGAAGAAAAGAGGGGGAAAGGTGTGGTTAGCATAGCGACGGTCAAGAAAGCTATAAATGAAGCGACGACGAGTCCATTGCAACAGTATTTGAGAGCATTGCCCTTGGCGACAAAAATGTTCTTGGCTGCGTTGGTATTGAGATTGAGGAGGGCGGGGACAGGGGAGTGCCTTGTGGGAGAGGTGGTCGATGAGTGTAGGAGAATGGCGAAGCTCGATACAGGGGGCAGTGTAGTGGGGTTTTTGCTCACGGGTGCTGGGGCGATTGGAGGCGTTAACAATGGAGACAGAACCAGAGGCAGACAAGCAGGAAAAGGAGCAAGAGTTCAGGGGATGGGCGAGGCGGCAATGGAATTAATGGAGGCGGGGGTTATAGGGATAGAAGTGAGGAAGGCCGAGAGGATGGGCAAGGTTCGGTTGGGGATTGGAGAGGAAGATGTTAAGGCTGCTTTTAAAGACGATCCAGAGATCAGGGGCTTAGGGTTCGTGGGATAGGGGTGGGGGGTGGAGTAGCGAGAGTTTGGGAAAGGAGAATGTGTCGAAACAGGTTGAATTGGGATATAGAGATAGATAGAAACACGGTTAAATTGATACCCATCGCTATCATACACAACAAATCAGGATGGCGTAGTAATATAAAGAAAGAAGCAGTAATCCAAAGATGGAAATTCCCCCAAAAATGGTTATCATTTATGTAGCAATGGTATATGTATGCAATAAGTATCTAAACTATTACGCACGCAATTTTATAAAACGCCAAACACGCCCCCAGCTAAACTGCCTTGTCTCGTCTAGCTTCGCCCAAATACCTTCCCATTGCCTTTTTACATTTTCATATTATACATATATGTATTTAGAACTTTCGTCGTCCAAGCTCTGGTTTCCATTCGAGGGGGTGGGATTCCGGGGTTGCGAGTTCGTCCTGTTTCCATACTTTTACTATTGGGGGAAGGGGTAGTGAGCATTTATTTCTTATGAATGGGGGCGTAAAGGTTGCTGAGGGTAAGATGGGTAGAGAGAGGAAGGCAGAGGGGAAGGAAAGGAAATAGAGGCACATACTAGTTTTATCCGCCTCTCCCGTGATCAATCTCAACCCAGTCTTATCGAATAAACTCGTGAAAATTCCCGCCTCCGCATCCAAAGAACCCGGTTGGGCGATAGAATCCAGCGCTTGATATCTATGACCTGTTTTCCAATCCCAGAACGCCATCGATCCATTGTCTCCTCCGGAGAATAATACGTTGTCTTCGTTAACACTGAGTGTATTGATGATAGCATTTTGACCGTCGAAATTTTGCATAAAGGCTCCCTCGGGACATTTCCATTGTTTGATGCTTCCTGCGCTGCCACTTGCAAATGTGAATTCTTTGGGATGGATGGCGAGTGCGCGAACACCTTTTTTGTGGTGGGTGAGGGCTCCCATACTTTTTCCAGCTGCTAAATCCCATAGGCGGACTGTGGAATCAAGGGAGGACGTAATGACTTGTGGATCAGCTTCTTGGCACTTTAGATCTGATACTGTGCCTTTGTGTCCTGATAATACGTGGATGTTACTCCTGGTCCTCATATCCCATACTCGTGCTACACCATCTCTTCCTCCCGTAACCAGTACATCCAGAGTAGGATGTAAAGCCAAAGTATAAACACCACTCAAATGTCCATGATAATGTCGAATCACCTTGTTAGTTTCCAAATCCCAACACTTAACCATCTTATCCTCTCCACAACTAAACAAATATGGATGCCGAGGACTAACTGCCAATCCTCTCACAGTTGATATATGTCCCGTCAATGTAAGTTTCAATCCTCCAGTCGCTAAATCCCATATCTTAATTGTACGATCTCCGGCCCCAGAAGCGAACCAGCGATTCTCGGGCTCAACAGCCAAAGCACGTACCCATCCCAAATGTCCAGATATCACGCGCATAAGTTTCCATGGGGCATGCCATTCGGGTTTTGCTTGGACGAAATTCTGTTTGCGCACTAAACTGCTGGATGGCAGATTACTCTGAGCAGTAGATATCGAAGGACCGTTCGCATTGGGTGGTGTATCTTTACCGCGGATTATAAGACTGGTGCTACTTCCAGCCCCAGAACTCTCAATTCGTGATGGGATTCCTTCGATCATCTTCATAGTGTTATTGTCTGCAGCAGAGTCCCCATCTGTAGCTTGAACCTTGGCCTTCTTCCTCCTGTTCCCAGCAGCGGCAGCTTGTTTTGCAGCCAAGGCAGCTGGTAATTCTCGAACATGATCGTATTCGGCGTGGACTCTTCCTACTAATGCTAATTTGTCTGCGGTTTCTGTAGATTTTGGATCGGGGATTGATTCTGTATCTGCGAAAAGAGAACGTGTTCGTTTGGCATTTTGTTTTATTAGAGATTTAATTTGATCGTCCGAAGGTAATGATGCGACTGCGGTTGCCATAATGAATGGAGGTGGTTGATGTTAATAAGTTGCGCGTGTGAGGAGTTGCGATTTGGAAATTTATCGCGATAAAGCTTCAGGAACGTGAGCCACGAACCATCAAGCCACCGTACTAGTCACCACACTAGCCACTGAGTCGGTTATTGGCTGTTGCTTTACATTCCAGGCTCCTCCTCCACGCCATCATATGATATCAAAATAAATTTAATACAATATTTCTTCTTTCAATCAGTCTTTCATCAAAATCATATTGAATTCATTGAAACGCAATGGAAAAGCCATCAGAAGATAAATACGCCATTCATCAGGCTTGTCGAGATGGTAGAAGTATGATACCCTCTTTCCTCCTCTCATCCTTTGTTACTAATAAGAATCTAGCTGCTATCGTAGAGTCCCTTCTCAATGTAGGAGATCCCCAGACTTTCTGCTATGGAACACTTGGTTATATGCAAATATGAGTAGTACTCACAAATTGTAGGCCAACCCAAAACTCGCCTTCTTGAAAGATGACGACGAAAGATTGCCTATTCATTGGGCAGTTTCTTATGGACATTTGGACATTGTCATATTACTTTCCAATGTGAAGAATTTCGATCCCGACGTACAGGTGTGCATACTCTATATCTTGCCTGTCCAGGCTGGGGGTAACGTTGTTGATATAAATTGTAGGATGGGTCTGGATGGACACCTCTTATGATCGCTGTCAGCCTTAAGGAAGGCGATGATATTGTGAATTTGTTATTGAAGAAAGAAGCTGAAGTAAATGCCAAGAGTATGTTATGACCTTACTTTGTTGTGGTTCTGTTCAACTAAAGCCCATCATCTCTTAGATTTCAGCGACCAGGTATGGCATTCAAACTATTTTGAGCACCCCTACGAACAACCATCTAACTGACATATAGACCGCTCTCCACTTTGCCACCTCCAAAAACAATCTCCCAGTAGCCAAACTTCTACTTTCGCAAACGCCACCTGCATCCTGTAGAGTTAAGGACAAGCGTGGACAGTATGCAATTCATCGTGCAGCGGCTATTGGATCTACCCCATTAGTTGAGTTATTGTTGAAGAATAAAAGTCCATTGAATCCTACGGATGTCGCGGGACAAACACCACTTCATCATGCCGTTGCTGAAGGTCACGGTACGTCCATTTTGTTCACTTGCCTTCATATATCAGATTGGGAGATATCCCGATTTGTTTTGATGATTTTGCTACGAATCTTTCAGCTTACTAAAACATACATACAGGTGACACTGCAGTAGCACTTTTGAAAGCCGGCGCGGAAACAGACAAGAAGGATGTAGATGGTTGCCTTGCGTTGGACCTTGCCCCTGACAGTCAGGTTAGTGATCGTTATTCCCCCCATATTATACCGTACCAAGCTCAAGATGTTTAGGTCAAGAAATATATAGTTCAATGGGCCGAGATGGAGGGTATCGATTTATAGCATGCCGCTGGTAGTAAATTGGTATGATTGATGAAAACAATGAAATCCAATTGCATCTCATCCCCTTGTTACTAAACTTCTATTGAGATTTCAGTTCCTAGTACCAGATTTAGAGCCTTGGTCAGGCAGTGCCGGGGTTGAATTTGATGTTGAACATTGACGTTCCTCTGAACTAAACACTCGTTTATTCTGATTCATCACCCGCTGTAAATCTGCAATTCATGTGCCATTTTCTCATTTGCAAGCAAGTCAAACGTTGTCAGAACTCACTTCCTTGGGCGTAACTCTCAAATGAAGTAGACAGGTGACTGTAGGGTGAATCAAAAGTCTACATGGCAATTGCAATGAAGTGGCACTTGATTCTTTCTTCTCAACTCAAGTAAAACGTTTTCATTTATGTTACCTCTCTGTTTATACACATTCGTCAACTTCATTGTACCCAACAGCTGAGTGAGGATGAATCACACCGACGAAGGAATGACAGCTCGGAACCGATAGACTGTGCCCCACTCTTGCAGATCAAGCTTTCAAGTCCCTTGTTAATCCGCTCACTCATTGGTTGTATATCCCCACTGCATCCCTGACTGATTAGATTGATAAGATAAATATTAGTTTGAGAATCGCGTCGTCGTAAGCTGCGTATGCGTACCCGCAACTTTATTTTTATTACTTATTATTGCTTGTCGTTGATTGTCTTGGCCCTTGGAATCATAAATACTAGAGTGTTGACCGTCCTCCTCTGGTTCGGAATTTTTTCACCATTTTGGTCATTGTTCTTTCTGACTTGAAGGATAGTAGCTGATATGAAATCGAGAATGCTTTCACCGTCTCTAATTCTCGCTCCGCTATTACCCCCATTACTTAGCGCTAGTGCAGTGCCTGATCAATCACCATTGTTACTCCAAACATCCAATGGTCCTAGTATAGAACATGCCCGCGCAAATGCACCTGAGATCTTCAACACAATTCATTCATCTATGCGACAATGGGGTTCTTCTCTAAAACATAATGGGATGTCCTTTTTCCCAGCAACTGTACCGGAAGGGACTCTCTTTTACCATGGAACCCACACACCCGAGCCGGTCGAGGGGATGGAATGGTTAGCTTTCGAAATTGAGCACGCGGAGGTATTTGCACGTTCTAGAAGAGGTCGTGGTCCTGGGGGGCCCGGAGGTCCCGGAAATCATGGTTCAGGTAAAGGAAAGGGTCCTGGTGAGAAACCTCCTGGAGGACCGGGAAGAGGTCCTCCTCTGCATGCAGGAATGGACAGTCATCCTAAACCCAAAGCCAAGCATGATGATAATGTTCACGATTCTGATGACAAAGAAGAAGATAGCCATGGTTATCTCCACACCTACCGTACTTCCAAGCCTCTCACCAAACTCATCTACATCGACGGAATGTCCGCCGGGAAGACAAGTATGGGAACTCTTGATTCTACAGACTACATTATTCGCAATCTTTCTCCCACTTCAACAGAGCCAAACAATGATTGGATCCGTGCAGCTGATCTTTGTAAGATTGGCGAGGAGTATGGTATTGAAGGAATTCTTCGCATGGAAGCGGGATTTGAAATTATCCTCTGTAGTTTCAAAGATGGGCTTGAGTTCATAGGTGCCTCTCAGAGAGACGGCAAATCTGGAGGGTTTCAGAACGGGGAAGATGATGTGGGACATTTCGAATATGTGAGGGCTCTGGTTTATAGGTACCAGGGCATCATGGGGGGAAGAGTAGAAGTCGATTATTCTTCTATGATTTCTGCCTTCTTTTATCCTCTCAATATTACTAACCCCAATCCTTCTCGTTCCGAACTTCCTAGATTGGTCGAACCTTCCGAATCAGGTGACTTGGAGAGAATCCGCTCTGATATCCTGGAATTGTTCAAATCTGGAGAATACGAGAATAGAGAAACAATCAACTGGCAAAATGTCGTGGATATGATTGTTACAAGGTATTCGGATCGTCTCAAGTTTATGGTGCAAAATGAGACGTCAGAAGCGGCATTGTTATCGGAAATCAAATTGCTGTCGGACGCGCATACAGATTACAAGAAGATTGATATTCCTTCCTCGATTGAGAAATGTGCAAATCACTATCTAAGACCAGTGACACCGAGAACGGAGGCAGATCATTTGATTCATGCTGCTATCCTCAAGGTGTCTCGTGATATTTGCAGTACTTTGTTTGAAGTCAGAGAATTAATAGGTAGTGATGAAAAGGGTGCAAAAGAAGAGGAAGGAAAACAATTGATCAGAGAATTGATCAATGAATTGGATTGGACCACCTGGCTGGAATGTGGAAAGTGCGGTTATGATGAGGTATGCTTTGTGGCAATCTGGCCCTGGGGAGGTTTGGAAGATCACGTTTCTCCGGGTTGTGTTAAGAGGGGTGATGTGGGTGATCGAAGGGGATACTGGGATTGGGGACATTAGTGTCGGGGGTAATTTAGGAGGAGGCTTGCTACCCGTAGACTTTTGATTATTCGATATAGGAGAGTGGGTATATGGGTGGATTTGCATGATAGTGACAATTCACGGGACTTACATACGATTGAAATGGTAGTTGATATGTTTCAGTTCCACAAAGGTCGGAAAACTTCACCAATACTTTCGAGCTACTTGGTACACTACTCATTGTTCCCGGGGGTGCCAAGTAGATCTTCCATGCAGTAAAGCCACGGAGTTCTCACTCTCGTGCGGAAGGTCTGATTAACTCATCTCTTCTTAATAATTTGGACATCGTCTTTCTCCCTAGATTCTGCGTAGTCATTTAACATACTTCAACGAAAATAGCGGCTCTCGTGTTGCTATAGATCATTTCGCCGTCCATCCATCTGCAAGATAACAGCAGCAGAACCATCGGCAAGTATAATCACTTTGATGCCTTTGTAGTACTTGGTTACTTGTATGACTTTCCATTTGGCATTTTGTCTGAATATCCTCTCATTTCATCTGACTTCTCTCTCTTGGATGGGCTTGGTCTGTAGTGATCTCGGTTTCAGTCAGCGCTCGAGACCACTTCGAGTGGTCTTACAATCTTGATTGCTGAAGCAAATTTCTGTATGTACTTTATGTTGCACATGGGCAATCACGTCATTTGCAATTAGACTTAAGATACGTACGTATCGTGTGGTTGCTTTCAAACAAACGCGGATTCTGTGGATTATGGTGATATTGGGGAAAGAGTTTACCAGGCAAATAACAGGAACATGATGAAGATTGTCTAATCAGAAATCTTGTCACAAGACTACGTACAAAACATAATGAGCATGAAGAGAGAAGATTGGTTGTGAAATTGGTAATATTTTAATTCGCCGTAGAAAACAATACATCGATGTCTAATTCGGACTAGAATCTTCTCCAGTGAGCGCCCGAACTTCTTTTTTACAACAACTAGAATAGAGATGATAATTTTTCTAGTAACTTTGCAAGAGTTTTACGAAAGAACTAACTTTGGAATCGTGCCATTTCGTCGACCAGGACGGAGATATCAACGGCGCCTAAGTCTTTTTAAATTCAGATCTGCACATCACAATTCCGAAGGGCAGATTCATCTTAGGACTCAAGATCGCTAGAATACCGTGATGTTACGAGGCAAGACATTGTTGGATCAAGCCGAATTGAAGAGCTTTCGCGAACGTGATCAAACGTCTTGAGCTCCAACCTTATCGATGGCAGGAAACGCGATCATTTCTCAAAACATCAGTGCTCTAGCGGGGCTGCAATGCCAAGGACTCGAAATGTTCTATGGAAAAGGTTTAGCGATAATCTAGGATGGTATTTGACTCCTGATACGGGTCTTGGTGGAGCTTATTCTTTTCTTTGAAGGACAGTTGTTTAGGACTTTACTCGTGCCAAACAAGTCGTATCTTGTAATGCAATCGAGAGGGAAGCCATAAAATTGGAGGGAGGATAGAAGCAGGTGATTTTGGATCAAAGTCTCTGGTCAACTCCTGCATGGAGGTCCTGTCCTTGATGGCCATGAGGGAAGGCAAATGAACCCGTAAATTCTCTCATTTGCGCAATCGTCTACCTCACATTGCCATTCATCTCTTGTTACAGATGTTTTTCCCCACGAAGATCTCAGACATTTTCTAAGCCATTGGTGTAGCTTAGTTGTTACGAAGTGGTTCGGAGGCTGGATCCTATCTCGCTGTTATTGAGACCAACGTCAAACAATCTGACTGGCAAACACGCCATGTGCATTGTTACTTATGCACCGAAGCTGTTATAACATCGTGTGCCGTCGCCTTGCATTTTTATTCTTCAATATCTAACCCAGTAAGCCGAGGGCGGCACCGGTTCAAAGATCTGAGTACAAACAGTTGAAGTTCCATAATCCGCCCTGGGCGATCGAGTAGTCTTGAGACGTATATATTCGAACTCCCTTCGTCCCTCAATACTGTAACTTATTTTATTCATGATTGCGGGCGAGTCTTCAACTTCACACTATTTATTATTTCACATCTTGATCATCAATAATCCCACCACCCTTTCGGTGCCGGACTCCGTCCAATTTGGGTGAACATCCGAGCACAAGCATATCGGTAGTCCGGCTATATGCAACCTTTGGCAATATACCTATCTACGTGTCAATTATTCACAATAACCCCTCTATGTTCGAATCCCCATATCTAAGAAATTCATTTCGCTTGAATGATGAACTTTCAATTTCACAGCCTTCTCAACTCATTTTACTCACCGGCTCACCGCATGTTTATGTTTGATTTATCCATTCTACAGTCGCAGATCAGGCCTGCTTATACATATGGATAACATGCAACTCCGTGCATGTATCAGGCAACATATCCTTATTTTCTCATTCTTTTGACCTCTAGTACTTCATATGGCCATTTCACAGCCTCTATTCTCTTGTTTCAAGTGCGAAACGCTTCTTGCAATTTGACAACAAGATGTTCGCGACAAGACTCCGTTGTAGGAAGTCCTCGAACTTTCCATGCTATCGTCCTTGAAAGCTATCGTTTCTTTGACATGCTAGGTCTTCGAATCCTTGGCAATTATCGAGCCAGTTTTCAATCTCGTTTCCTCAGTACGGCTTGGAATCAAATTCCTGATGAGTCAGTGTGGTGATGGTACGGGGCGCAGTGTCGTTGTTCTTGTGTCACAAACAAGCAGAATATGCTATGACTCTGCCTGGATGCCCTCAAAAACACCCCTTTGAGGTGGCATTTCATCAACCAACCATTGAATTTTGGATTCAAATCCATAAAACTTCGCCTCCTTACTAGCTTCACTGGATTTGTGTTTCCTAAGGACCTATCTATTACGCACTTACGATTGACTAACATGATCGCAAGATCTGTACCGCACATGGTCAGTCTTTAATTGTCTCATTGACGTCGTCGTTCCTTATCTACTTCATGCACCACCTACTCCTCGACACTAAATATTGCTGATAAGCCCCTCTCAAATCACAACAAGCTTTTACGGGACCAGTGCGAGTTTTCTCTCCTGCCGGGCTCTTCATAAACACACATTTCTCCACAACAACGACCTGATTGTTCAGCTCTTATATTTATTCAGAAACGAACCTAGGCGCGTTCTTTCACTACAAATGTCACTTGTCTGATTATCACAAAATATCTACGCCGATTCCATCAGGTTCCATTACATCAGCTCCCTACCCGTTGCGAATTCCACCGAGACTATTGTCCACTGCGAGGAGGTTGTAGGACATTTTTCGAAGCTAGGACACGCAAGTAGCTTATACAAGACTGAAGTCACTGGCATGGACTTCGTGCAAGACTATTACAGCCATCCATCGGCTCAGATACCGTCGCAAAAGAAAAATGACAACAATGTTGGACACAAAGAGAGTTGCAATTCTGATGTAAAAGTCGAACCATATATATCTCCAAATTCCAAGCATCCTTTTTATATTTACGGTGACGTGCCTCATGACTATGGGTTTCTACAAAATCTAGAATTGCCTTTACCTAAAAGTTTACGCACTTCATTGCCTATTCGTTCTTTTCAAAACGATGTGGCAAGCAGTGCCTCTCCAGCCTTTCGGTCTCACGATTTAGGAGACGTTGCAAATCCGGTATCGAAATTCCAACCTTTCACATCTCCTCCTTCCGATCTTGAATCTTGTACGCATCTACTTCAAGGTGCTTCTGAAGGTCGACTCTATACCAGAGTCTATCAAGGGGGCCAGTTAGCGAACAACTCGATTGCGGAACTCAATTCATACCGAAAAGCCACCATGGAGGGTCACTATCAAACTAAAACCTTCTCATCTCCTTATGCACCTGTAAAGTACAATCATTATGGTTCTTGTTCTGCCGTTTATTTCAGGCAAGATGGCTCTGAAAATCATCTGGCACAGCCTTCTCAACCACTTACATCATATCATTCAATCACAAACGCGGTACCTTTGGGCATGGCACCAATCTCTTCAAGCACAAACAGATCGGATGTTCTGACTGTGCACCCCACTGATTTGTGGAAAAATCCTCCTGGAGTCCCGGGCACGAATTGGAGTGGTGCTGTTCTGTCCCACAAGATGTCGCATCCATCGAATATGTCCATTTCATGCCAAGAATCTCAAAGCTATAACGACGCAGATACTTCTAATGAGAATACATACGCCTCGAGCTTTCGTCCCTCTCGTGCCTCTCAATTACCCTATACTCAAATCGCGTATCAACAACGTGGTTCCAATCACATAAATACACATTCACCAACACTTTATTTTCCCTCAAATGGCGTCCAGATTCAAGGAGAAGTCCATAATATGGGACGAAACAAAAGCTCAGACATCGATTATATACTTACTGTAGCAATTGATCAATTCTGCCCGAGAAGCTTTCCAAGCATATGTCTACATCCCCAGTGTCAATGCAAGCGAACAAATAAGCCCAAGTTGTACAGTAGATACAAAGACTGGCAAGGCCATTTTATACGTGCTCACCACAAGCAACATCTCTGCGGCTTGCCGGATTGTCCAAATAGCGAAAAGAGGTACGGCACAAAAGCAGAAGCCAAGCGTCATCGGCTCTCTGTTCACCATTTTGGTGAAGCCGATGCTAAACATTGGAAATGCCAGGTTCCGACTTGTCAACGGAGTACTAAGGTGTTCACAAGAAGAGACAAGTATAATGATCACCGTTATAAATGGCATGGGCAATTCCCATGCCAGTATCAAGGATGCGTGAGAGGGCTTGACCATGGATTCAGGGACCAAGATGCACTTGATAAGCATCTTCGAAAAGAGCATAGACGAGGCTGAGGTGCTTAGTTTCTGACCCTTTTTTGTATATATAAATCTGTATGAGTATATCAATCTGCTTTGCCTACCTAACTGCGAATTCCAGATTTCTTTACCTCGAAGTGTTTCCTGCTTTCCTTGGGGTACAGTTGCACATGAATAAACTTTCTAAACTGGGGAAAATTCTGTGTGTATCGAAGCTATGATCTCATATACGGACAACGTACCTTCTGGCAACCACTTCAATTTATTAGCAAGAAAACACACTTGAAAATGCGTTCAATTTCTGCGGCTCTGGCTCTATCTCGCTATCTACAACTCTTGATGAAACCTGAATTTGCGTGAATCCAAAATTCGAATCATCTTGCGCGACTATCTACTGTTTCAACCCCGTGAAAATAACTCGCAGATTGATAAGAAGTCCGAAAGGCTCGCAGCCTCACTATTCAGCGCCTGATATCTGGTGGCTAGTTCTTCCGTACTGTAGAACTCGGCAAGATTAGCGCCATCTTTCACCGACCTTGCTAAAAGTTTCCTTAGACTGGGGTGTAAGCACGCCTATGTCAGTTAATTTTCTAGTGTACTTCTATCATGCGGCTTTTCGTAAGTGCGTTGGAGAAATTCTCAATCATTTTCGTAGTATTTTATGCCCCAAGCCTCATCAATCAAGACATGAATTCAGGACATGCTAGCACCCTCTCTAGCCTCTGGTGGAATGTCAGGCTTAATCACTTTTAATTTTTAACGATGCGCTCATGCAATTACAGGGGCTATAATGCCCCATATGCAATATCAACAGATTCTGGACAGAATGGCACGTTGACTGTAGGCTGACCGGGCGAAATGTACAAAAAAGGTTATGCCCCGTTATGAGCCTATTGGGCTGCCTGTCGCAAAGCTTCATTTCTGAGATCTGCCTTTATTGACCGCAATCAAGCAAAGAAAATGAGCTATATGTTTGGGGCATTTCGTCCAGATCGCCCTGGGAAGGGCGAAATGCCTAGTTTCGACAGATGCGGTCATCATGACACCGTTTGGGAATTTCTGGAACTTTGAAAGACAATTGCAGTAGGCTAAATTCTAAATTCTATTCTTATTGGTGCGCCGTGTCATCCTAGGTGCTACTCATCATCGCCGTCATGGTTTGTTTCTTTCTCTGTTGGGCGACTCTTTCGCAAGCACTGGGTATCCAGATGCTTCTATCCACCGAGTTGCTACGCCTTTCTAGCCCAATAAAATACGGCGTTTCGAAATATATATATAAGGGATCTTGATGTTGGCACAATATCACTTTTTCAGGGAAAATCATTGTCGACTCTGACACGGAGCGAAATGTTCTTGCAGCAAGTCTTCGTGTATTCTTCAACTCTCGTTTGGCTTTATACATCTTGAAAAATATCCCTATCATACACTGTCGCCTTGAAGTCTGGTAATTCTGATTCGCCCAGTGCTAAAACGGCAGATTGCTAAGATTTTGTCCCCAGATCACGATACTGATTCGTGCGCTGGGTAGCTAATTGATTCAAGTATGGCTTGGACCGAAAAGACTCTGAGGGTTGTACAAACGGAGGGAGATATACCTATTTTCCAAAGATGATACAGGTACAACTCCTGCATAATCTCATACCACATATTGCAGTCCGTCTCTCGGCTCGTATTTTTTTGGAAAAACGATCTTCCGAATGGGTTTACGTGAATTCAGATGTGTGTTCTTTCCGGAATTTAATGTGCGGGTAGCGTCGTACTGTTTTGTCCAGACTTTTGAATCATAGGCTAATCATTACACAGAAATCTTTTAGTGGGGATAACGCGAATATTCCATTTCTTGTCGGTTGAGTTCAGGGGAAACGAGTCAGAATGGTACTGGTATAGACTGCTTTTGGTGAGATAAATGCAAAAAAAGCAATACGAACCCTTCATTTTTGTTTCCTTCTGAGCCCGATGTGCTTCAAACCAGAGCCTTTTTAAGCTCAGGGCTGGCTATCTACTCTAGCGTTTTAGAGAGCCAAAATTTGGAGCAAAGCTCTCCCCTATTCCAGGTGGCTTATCTGCTTTATCTGTATTCCATTCAGTAGCTAGACTTGGTCAGAACCTCAATATTATACAGTATTTCTAGAAATTGGTTCCTCGTCATCCATTTTCTCGTATCTTATGAGCGAATTCCTGACAATCTGCCTTGCTTTTTGAGGCTTCTGCAATGCGCCAATAGAATAGACAAGGTATTTAGATTGCCCCAGAAGCTGCCCTATTTGCCCTAAATATTCCCCATACCAAATTCACGATCTTGATTGGAGGTATGAAGCACTGCTTCTTTCGGTGAGCTTGACTTACTTCAACTTACACTGTAGGTTCGGAGAGCTTGATGCTCTTGGTGCTATACCCTTGGGTTACCCCAAAGATGCCCTAACTCTTCCACTTGGACCTTATATAATAGAATGGCCTTAAAATCCCTTCGTTCTAGGAATAAAAAAGAATTACTCAACGTCTTCATTCTTTGGCTGGCTGTGAAAAATTGAAACGCCATCGATTTTTTAAGGATATCTCGTGATTTCTTGATTTTTCTCAAGCAACATATAGGCAACATGAGTTATCACGAGAACCAAGTTACGCGTCCCACTTGGGAGGAACAGTACATCCATAATCCTGCTCTAGATCAAGAGCCAGAAAGTCCGGTAGCGTACGCTTCTAGCCTTCCACCAAGATTTCAGCATCAGGATCCAGTCATTATCCAAGACTATACCACTTTTGCACCTGCATCTATTACCAAAACTGCCATTCAACCTACGGTTCAGGTAAATCAACTATATGCGTATTCATACACCGATGGAGCTGTGCAGCACGGTAAGCAGACTCAGCAATCTGACTCCGGATTCCCGAACTTTGATCGCCCGACCATGTCGGTGGGCATCGAGCCTCAGGAAGCTTGGCCTTCTGAGAATCTTTATCAGCAACAGGTTACTTACACACCCACGTACACACCCACGTACGCACCTTTTGGTGAAATTCCCATTGAACAACCTGCAGCCAGTCTTACCCCGAATCATCAAACGACTACGCATATCAATGCCTGGTATGATACGGATGCGAGTTCAGACGTCTGGAGCCCGGGTATCTGTTCACATACAAGTTGCCTTGTAAAACCTTCAAACAAGCAGAAGGACTACAGAGAATACTCAGATTGGCGAAGCCATTGGTCTCGGGTACATGAAAAGCAACACCAATGCCTAATTGATGGTGCCATGTTTGGGACGGCTAATGAGCTCAAACGCCATAGTGAAGCTAAACATCAAACGGGAGCTAAAAGGCATTACTGTCACATTGCAGGATGCCAAGCTCGTGCGAGAGAGTTCAACAGGAAAGACAAGTTTCGAGAGCACAACGACAGGTGGCATGGACCTTATTGCTGTCCTGCTCCTGACTGCGATCGAGGATCTAACAATGGATATAAGGAAGAAAGATTGTCGATGGATCATATGCGCAGTTGTCACAATGCGTAAGACTTCTTATAAAGATACCGATGAGAGAAATGATTTATGGCCGGTAAGAAGACTTCTTTGAGCTGAAGGAATGTATGGCTAACATCACATTTTGTATCTTAGAATTATATATACGGGTCTACATATATAAGGTGCCCCGGTGGCAAAGCGCTAGGATTTTATTCTGTGATGATTGATGATAATTTTGTCGCTGATGAAGGTTGTGTTCGTGTTGAAATGAGCTTTTTGTTTTATATTAAAGGGAATCGTGTTTGTTTGCTGACGATACCCATGGTTTGAACACGATGTTTAGAAATCAGTCTTTTGGATTTCTCGTTGAACTACTTCGCTGGACTTTTTGATTTCCTCAAACGATTGCATATATATAATCCTTCTCATGTATCTCCAAGATGATGTCGGTTCATGTCGTGAAAGTTAACAGGCCCCACCAAGAAAGCTTGTTTTGCTAGACCATTGTGTAGGACTACTTGTGGCGGTGGCCGAACCCAGCAGAATTTCGGGATGTCAGCAGATGTTTTGAGCAGTGATCTGGTGGACTGTATATGTATAGTGGATCAACCTAGGTATCCGCCAGTACCATTAATGTATTGAGACCCTTCCAGTATTCGATTCTCAAGAGACACTCTTACGGTAAGGTTGTGAGTGGGTTGATGTTCTATTCCATATTATCGGCAAACGGCGCCAGTTCTAAACAACAAGACTGTAATCTTTGCAAGATAATGAGAGTAAACGAACGTATTTCAAACTTTGTCTGCACCAAGATTTCAGATACCTGTCCGAATCACACTGCAGCGCAAGCTCTAACACAACCTAGATAGGTCCACGTATTAAAACCTATGAAGCCGATAAGCCACTCATGTTAATTCATTGAGTTGTCGCTCAGAACATACTTAGGTAATGCAGATTGGTGATTTTGGGGGAACTGGTGGTCCGAGACCTACTGCACCTGCTAATGTAGTGCAAAAAGCAAAACCCACGCTAGCAATTGACCTCACTCGTATCTCGACTTTACAATATTGACGCCAACAACACTCTGGGTACTTGTACAGCTATCGCAGCGGCCATAGTATGGTGATGTTATGCAAGTAATTCATTGCTTTGGCATAACTCAATGTCATTCTGCCAGAAGAATTGCCAGGGTTCAAAATGTCCGAATTGTGTGGTACTTCCCCCTGCGCTGGCCAGGGTCTGGTATGATGACTGCTATCGAATAAGGAATCGCCTTTAGCTTCACTGGTATTGATTACAATGCCTGTATGGGGTATTGTTTTGTTGCTACGATCAGAGTCGTAGTAGTGTCACCAATCGCTGTGCTTCACACCATTCGCGCGGTTGTGATGGACACGAACATTATTCCTTAGCATTTCGCAAACAAACTTTGCCCCTAGCATGTGTTCTGTTGCCCAGATCAATTTCGAGAATAGACCTTATATGTCTGACCGATTAGGATTGATATTGTCGAACGTCTTGGAGACACTCAAAACCGAATTGCGTTGTTGCTTATGGGGAAGCACAGCTTTTTATGCGTGGCTCGCCTGTGGGCTCGGTGACCTAATCCTCACATAATCGCCCAAGGCGCTTTAACAACGCGAGACAGAGAACAAAGTAGATTTCTCAATGTTTGGCAGGATTTGATCGCCGCAAATGTGTTCGCCCTAGGCGATTCAAAGAAAGAAGTATAGAAAGGTAGAAAATCCGCTCGTCTAGAATTACAACACTTCAAAGCTCTCGATTATTATTGACCTGAGTCTCATGAGTTAAACAAGACGGATCAATTCGAAATACGCGAGCTTATCAATGTCACCGGTATTGCCAGTATCTCAGATTCGGATTCAATGAATAACCTGGGTCCACCACGCGTTTTCGTTGCCGAATAAATCAATTGCTACAGAAGTACATTCAAGGACAAATTTCTTTAGACCGCAGCGCGAAATCTTGTCATTTGACAGATTGCCCATGAATGCCCATCATGTAGAATCGCCCGGATACTAATGCCCGCACCGGCAATCACAGGAACGACATCCTCATTCAACATGAATTCGACCATTCACTACTCTTTACAACGGCTGGTTCTGATCCGAGCTTTATTGGGCAGGCGAAGAGAAAGCTGTAATGTAGGAGGTATCTTCTATGACTCCCCTACCTCAGCCTCGCCATATGACAGGAAAGGTACCGGATTTATGAGATGTTCTTCATTTTGGGAGTATTTCCCAGTCTATAGATGCAAATTGTTTATTCCATCCTAGCATTTGTTTTATTCCATTTGATCCATTGAAGTTGCTACATCACAGTTCACCCCGCTATCAAATTTTCATCTTCAATGTTCAATCCTCACAATCACCAGCCTTTCCCAACAGCTTCTGATAAGCCGCCCTTTCTCTCTATGTTCTTTTGCCTTACTTTCCTATCATACATGATTTGCACTGCCCAGCGTTGAGATTTATCCATATTCTCGCAATCATTACTTCGCTGACCGACTTTTGATCTGCGAGGCCCCAATTGCCCGGATTCTGGATACAAGTTAATACCAGTTGCTGTTCATCTGAGGTAGACATAAAGAACGGTTGAAGCTTTCAAATTGCCCTCTAACAAGAGAGACACCCACAGCCATAATGCTCAGCCAGTTTTGCCCATAACTTTAAGAGTAGTATGAGGTGTACAAGATCTTTCTTTTGCCTACATAATATCTACACATAAACTTTTAGGAATTTATAAGGAGACTGATGCCCGCCACAGACTTGTGTTTTCGAATTTTGATTTAGAAGTATATCTGGTATGGTAAGTCCTGCACAAAACTTCATTCAATAAGAACGATAAGCCTTCGGTGAGTCTTGTCAATGAACACTATTTGTTTTGGGCATTTGAAAGTCGTTTCTTTACTAATAGTGAATTTCCGCAAACGTAGATACTCATTCGGGGGTGTAGAATACTATTTGCGAAATATTACCTCTGTTTGGCAAATCAGCCGTGCTATTAATCCCACAAGTTTTTCGGAAAGATCACCTAAGATACCATAAATAGTCATGCTGTGTAGGGTGTGTGGTCTCGGGGAAGACCAAGGCTGTTGTCAGCATGTTGACCGGGATTCACCTCCCGAAACTCATTGCATGACCACCAACAACATTTTTCGCCCTCATAGCTGCTCAAACTTAGCCCATGAGGTCGATATTAGCAATTTTTCCTATTATCCTCAATCAGTGGATGCAAATCCCAGTGGAAGCGAATCCACACACCAACGTCAAGAGCAAGGCATCGCCTATTCCAGTTGTTACGCACCATCCAATCAATTGTTCAGCACCTCAACGGGAAAAGTCCATGATTCTCCATCTCTCTCTTTCCACCCAGGAACCTCCATCAACAATGTGCATTCACACGGGTCAAGTGTTGGCTGGATGAAACAAAGCGAAGTAGGCGATGAAGCAATTCAATTCAGTATTGCGAAGCCAGAGCGGTCAATTGAGCCGGAAGTAGAGTGGCCAAGTTTGGGGAATCCAGATGCGCAACGCCCTTTCAATATTACATACCCCTCAACCAGCAATCTCGCTTTGATGAAAAGCTCGCAAGCATATCCACCTAGTGGATGTGATTTATCAGGGTATGCAAACAACTGGGAGCAATATCAAAGTCACCAGAGCAACCTTGTGACCTCAGGAAATGAAGAAATACAAGTCGCTATAGAAGATGGTAGCAGAATAAACCAGGTAGATATTGTTTTGAGAGATCCTAGGCTTTCTGACACATCGGAGGCTCATAATCCTTTCGTCAATATGGCCCAATCGCAATATTTCCCTTCATATTCGTACCAGAATTCTCAAATCCAGGAACCTTTTACCGTAGTCGCCACAAATCAACAACGAGCAGATTTGGGCAACCAAAACCAATACTCACCATCAGGCGCTCTAAGCCATGCGTGTCAGCTTCCTTGCAAGTGTCCACATCAAAAATGCAAGAGCAATAACACAAAGATTTTTAAAGAGTATTCTGACTGGCAAGCTCACTGGTATAGAGCGCATGAAAAGCGATTCTCGTGCCCAGAGTGCAATGCACTATTCGGCACAGCTGCGGAAGTCAAGCGTCACTCGACGGCTATACATGTAGATGGCCCTAAGGAATTTACTTGCGAGATCCCACGTTGTGCTGGCCGATCGCAAGAGTTCAACAGAAAGCATCGCTTGAAGGAGCACATGGAGAAATGGCACGGCTATTACTACTGTTCTGCTATGAATTGTTCTCGGGGTCCTGGCCACGGTTTCAAGGATCAGGCATTACTGAATGAACACCTAATCAAATCCCATGGCCATGGCGGATCTAGATAAACATGTTGTCAGGAGTTTTAAGCGGCAGTGAACCTTAAAATTGACCTTCCATTGCGGAAAGAGATCAATGATGTCAAGCATCAGGCTCAAATCAGACTGAAAGAACGGTACGCAATCACAGCGCCACACCCTCATGAACGTTACTAACACTTTTTAGATTTATGTATGTCAAATTTAAGCCTAGCCTCAACTCACGATGTGAGAAACAAGATCGCATGAGTGAGCAAATAACTCATGTTAGTCGATGTCTTTAATTTGAAAGTCAGGATCGACACCGATGTCGACACCACTCAGACATTCAAATGTGCCATTGAGTCAATTCCTTGGGGGAGGGAAATTTGCATTAGATATTCACATACTGTTTGGCAAGTTTATGGTGGATTACGATCAACGGTTTCTTAATGATGGGTTGGAAGTTTTTGGGTCTTTGGTTTCTAATGTCTTGAGCTTCTATGTAAATGGTCCTTTAAATTACAAAATCTTCACGCTATTCTTATCCAGCCCACCTCTACCAGATTAAAATGTTATTATGCAAATAGTATAGTTACTGCCAACTAGGATCTATTAAGATGACTTGGACGAGGCTGGAGCACCCACTTGATCAATCCGAATTTGCAGAGTTGGCAAGTAGCCCAAATATTTAAAGCCATACCTTTCCCCTCTTAGCAAAACTGCTCAAGATGCAGAGAATCTATTCATTTCTTCTTACTTTCCAGCAATTTTTCACCTGTGGCCGAGTAAAGATACTCCTACCGAGATTAAAAGCCGAAGATTCTGCCTCGAATATTACCTTGCGAGCAACACAGCCATGTCTCGAAGAAATTTTGATCAATCAAATTGCGACAATTGGGGATACGAATCAGCCTCACACAGAACATACAGCACTTGCAGTAGTGCATACGGCGATGGACAATGCCCCAATTCCCCCAAAGTTCCAAGGTCCTGCCTCGACACTGATGTACACGGCAACGTCGTATTGAGAGAATTTACCAGGAGCTTTCCGGATCTTATCGAATTGGATTGTTCCCACTCAAATTGGGGCATTGCTCAAATTTTGTGAGTGACCACTCCCCGCATGACGAGCCTTATTGTGCTGACAGGGCATTTTCGCTAGTCCCAATGAGGAATCGTTCCAGAATGCCCCAAACCTCCCCTTTTCCTCAGCCGATTGCGAATTTTCGTTGCCTAATTCTACATGCGATCCCAAAATCGAAAGCTCATTTGTTCCGATGATTTATGATTCTCAAATACTTGGGAATTTCGATTTTGACGATTCTTGGTTGACTGGCGGCATCTCTTCACCGTCGCTTCCTTATGCTGAACAATTTCAATTTTATAGCCCGACATCGAGTTGCGAAAAGCTGTCAAACATATCAACAGAATCTGGAACATCGTCTCAAGATAGCAAGTATGCTGATATTTTGGAGTCTAATTTCTGCGGACCGGCTCAGTGTCATTGGGCCGGATGTACTTCAAAGGCAACATTTTCCACCCCAAAAGCTTTCAATAAACATCTAAAGAATATACACTTGAGACCCTTGGTATGTGACGTTGAGGGTTGCGGCTATCAGAAACCATTTAGAAATAAGTATGACTTGGAACGACACCGACAAACTGCACACGTTCGTGCACGTAACCACGAGTGTCCATTTGTGCACTGTGGAGACATAGGTTTCGCCCGCAAGGACAAACTATGGGTCCATATCCGGGAATGTCATGATAAATCATCTACTGTCAGTACGTGTCCTGTCATTCACTGCGGGAAAAAAGTTGAGACGCCTGTCTCCGAGCACATACAGAAAGAACACGGAAGTTTTGAATGCGGGTTGAGCACGTGTGGAACAAAGCAAAGTCGCTTCACGGATGTTCAGCTCGAAAGTCATTTGAGAAGTGCGCATGGATTGAATTCTGGGGAAGCTTCGAAAGCTGTTGGTGCGGCCAAGAAAACTTCAGATAAAACGATACGAAGAAGGGAGCTCTACACAAAATCAGAGATAAGAGAATGTGCCATTTGCAGTCCCTGAATGTTTGCTCGAGTGGATTTATCTTATTCGGTGTATGGTGATACGTTCATGGGTGGTGCAAACTGTAAATGCAGGAGACGAGACTTTATATGGGTACAAATGTGTTTATTTCATGTGTCATTTTACTGGGATTTCTTATATCTGGTCACTTTCTTATGTTATAGAGAATGCGATGGTCAGCGATAGTTTTAAAATTCTGCTTATATCGATAGCGTATTACATCTTAACTTTCCCAAAACTTCACATACAAAGAGCCCGAATATTGGGCAACTTAGCACAGTCGTCTAAAAGCTTTTACCTTATTTCTTGATAACTTATATCTTGAAGGTTTCACACTGGGTCTGGAGACACTGGGACAAAAAAGAATTGTTAAAAATGGTATATCTATTAAATTTTTCAACGTGTCTGCAGATTCTCAAATTTCTTTTATATTTTACAGATCTTGTGTGTTGTTGTCAGTATTGCAGGTGGTACATTGGCAATAAAATGTGTTACATTGAATTATTAATATGATCGATTTCTTCGTTTATATTTGATGTGTCAAATGCCTATCCCAGTTAGATAAACACCAAATCTACAGATGCCAGAAGAGCATTTGACATCATGCAAAAGTTTGCGACCTCCCTGCAACAGGTCTTTTAGTGGTGGATCCAGATTCGATAGTTGTTTTTCTATCCGGAGATTTCTTTTCCAAAGGGTTCCTAGTATCACTTCGTTTGGGAGGGTTTTCCCTAGAGTCGCTCTGCTTGGAAGGTGTAGTTTTGGAGCTACCTTGGCTAGGAAGTTTGTCCCTGGAACCACCCTGTCTGAGAGGTCTCGCCTTGGAATCTCCCTGGCTGGAAGTTTTTTCCCCAGAATTACGCTGACTAGGAAGCTTATTCCTAGAACTAACTTGGCCGGGAGGTTTAATCTCACGGCGCTTTCCTCCGGTCTGTCTAGTATCGGAATCTTTAATCTCCGGGTTTCTCTGTAACACTTTTGGTGCACTGCTAGGCCCATTTATAGGTTCAGAAACCGTTCTGGTTGGTTTTGGCTTTCTCTTATTGAGATCATATGCCCAAATGAATTCTTCGTCCTCAGTTAACACAGGTCTACCACTCACCGGGCAACACAGCAAATGATCCTTTCTCTTGGAATCATATAGCCATCCTTTCGTAGGATCCACTATCACATCAGTCGAAGATGGAAGCTTGAAGTCCACATTTAAGCCTCTGATCTCGTGAGCAAGCCTAAATATATCATCTCTGAGGCCTTGTTTCGCGAAACCGGATATCCAACTGCCGTATCCTGTGTAGGTTTTTCTGCTTATCCGAATTTTTGTGCAAGCTTCAAAAAGTTTCAATTTTGCCGATATCTTATTGTCGGTACTGTACAGCACCCCCAGGGTTTCTTTGATCCTAATTTCGTTGAATTGTACACTAGTGGGGCGATGAGCCATATCGGCGTAGTAACTAATGTATTCGGGATCTTGATATCTAATTGCAGGCGCCTTCTTCTCTCTCTTTGGAACAGGTTTTTCTTTTAAGCATTCATAGAACCATACATAATCGTCGGACTCAGTGCACATAGTGACTTCATTCGTCACAGAGTCCCTAACAATTTCAGCGCTGTGGACGAGCTTAAATGCGAAAGGTGCGCATATTTTAAGTAGTTTGCCGTCTTCTGTTAATACGGGTTCTATGGCATGTTTTCCAAGATCAAGAACAAGAACTTTTGAAGTCTGTATAATCGTGGGCCCCATATTGTATCAATCGAGATGTGTATAAATAGCAAATGAGCTGTGGTTCGGTGTATTCATTCATTGGCGAATTGATTCTCATCCCGTAATAATCGAAAGAGTGTACGGGATGCTTAAATAAAAGATTTTCGCTGCCTTTTTTCTACCCAACATGTTGCTGAAAGTTCATGATTGTAATACAAACAAGGTCGACTATGCAAGGGTTTCCCAAATTTTCTTTATCGGGAGGTCATTCATGAAGGCCATAAGAAAATGCTTCTTTATCGTACCACAAATCCGGGAACAAAATACAAAACAAAAGTGGCCTTGTAGAAATTTTTGACCTATCTTAAACCTCCAAAGAAAAATGCTTGCGAAGTTACCTGAAATTTGTGTGTTGGGGGCCAGGTTGAGCAAGCACCAGGCGCTTGCCAACGAAAATTGAACCGAATTTGGAGGCCATTCAGTGAAGATCTAGACCAATGGGAAGGCACGATATATTCTGAAACAGTGGAATAAAGAATGACAGGAACATAATGATGATAGCAGTGGTTCTTACTTGTTGTGGTGGCCGCGGGTTGTCACAAATAAGCGCCACATCTCATCTCGGCGTTAACATATGTCGTTCAACATGTCACTGACGTAAACGAGATAGCATTCAAAAAAATTGAATGCGATAAAAAAGAGGTTCGGATTTTCGCTAATGGTAAATAGACACCTGCTTAGTATAGGGAGCTACATATCAAACCTGAAGTATCGACGTCTGTAGGACTTACTATAGGCCTCGGAACACGCGTGAGCCCATGAAGACAAGTGTGATATGAGCTACCCACTACTATTTTCTGCACACACACTTCCCTGGGTTATATTCACATAGTATAAATGAAAACTATCATATAAATTCAGCTCACTGGGCCCAAGACATAAATCTACACATGCAATTCCTTGAAGTTTCTCATGCACGCTTTAATCCAAGTCCAATTAACAGAGTGGAAAGCTTAAGTTTCTTTCTACGTTTGAGGAGTTGAAGTCCATTGCCTTTTCCGCACTCGCAATCTCAGGGTGTCCAATTCAGACCAACAGACTAGATGCAAGCTATCAGTATTTTGAGTATTTCAGTTGAATATGGAAAACTAGTTTAATATTCCGCAAGTGCGAGAAGATAGCGATGAACGCTCAATCTCAATTCAAATCTATGTCCAACTGTTTATGCTTACAGCTTTTTCATTCTCCTTCGCTTGATCCCGATATTTCATGATGTACAAACTCACAGGCAAAGTGGAATAGACCAACCAGCCCATCATACACGTGGTCTCACTACACTACCTCGCTCCTCTCGGAACACGTAAAGGCCCGCGAACAGCCTCAATTATATCGTTGCTTGTATCATTCTTTGTAAAAAAAAAAGAGAAAGAAAAAAGAATTGCCTGACCGAGTCATCATCAGACATGCTAGCTTTCCAAGGAGGTCGTCTATAGATATCGAAAGCCCCAAAAAGTATCCAAAAACAAATTTTCATTTAACACTGCATTGCATTCAAGATAAATTGAGCGATTGAAGCGTTCAAACCGACGATACAAATTTCCATGGTGAGAGTTAAAATTACGGTATCTTCTGTATCAAGATCACTCTTGTAACATCAAAGTCACTGTACGTTGCTCTATCACACGTGATATTCAATAGATCGAATTTCATTGCCTGTTCCTTTTTAGAATCAGAATGAGCCTAAAGACTGGGCAAAAGCTCGTCACGCATTGTTGTGAGGACTCTTTTGACATTGTACTAGATTGAAACATCGAAGGCCTATTGCATCAATTCAACTGGGATAAGAATAATCCATCGCCCGTCTTAGATTCGTATATACTACGATACTCCGGTCAGTGTAGGAATACCCCGGGGCTTGCACAGCTTTACCGAATCTAAGCGTCGAACAAATCACAAACATGTTGAGTAACTTTCTTGCGCATCATTCCTCACCTTTCATCTTTCCTTCTATTTTTTTGTTCTTCAAGAGAGGCACCCCATTTAAATCCCACCATTTTTAGTACACCGGGCAGCTCCTATTTGAAAAAAATTCTGTAGATTTGCCCATTAAAACGGAGGTCTACTCAACCCCCGCTGCAGCCTTCCCGCTTCCTGCTCTCTGCCGTTAAGTCTGCATATGTCCGGGCAGGCGTAGGCATAGACACCCCGGGTGTGGTAACACCAACAGTGGGGCTACCATGTTGCGTGAAGTGACTTTGATATAGAGCGTATTCATCTTGTCGTGTTACATAAGATGCCGAGTCACTGGACTGATGTACCTTCGATTGCAAGTTCCTTGGAAACACGGTGTAACCATGTGTGACATTGGCGTTTCTCCAACAAAAGGTGGCTATTTTACATATAGCCAGAAAATTATGGGTCACTTGAGTGTTATGTTTCAATTGTTACAGTGGCTTACAATGGCTCGAAAGTTAACAAGCTGATGGCTTTCATCCAACAGTCGTTCATGTAGCGCCGTGTCCAGGAAATACTTTCAGCCATATGTTGAAAGTAGTTTTGAGTCTTCTAGGCCTTTTAAAAATTGTTTATTCTATCTTATGATATACCTTAGAAGCTTTATCGATCACTATATATTGTTTACATATGGATTATCGATATGATTGCTCCATGAACGCTACGACAACCAATTTTCATAGAAGCAGCTCAAACATCACATCTTCCCAATCAAGATTCCACGCCCGGTGGTAAACACACATCCCCAGCATTCAGCATCATCGAAGCATACATAAACGCAGCAGACTGCTGAATGGCCCCGAGAATCCCCGCCTGTCCCAACACAGCCTCAGCAGCCTTGAACGATGGCATGTCTAACGGTCCCCTAGTCTGAGCTAGTTTCACAGCGACTTCGTAGACAGCCTTCTGACGAGGTGTCACGCTTGACGGACAGTCACCCGCTAGCATGGCTGCAACTTGCGAGGCTGTTAGGCCTGCTTTCTCAGCCAAGATCTTGTGCGCATAAATTCCATATGTCGCTTTGGTGACTGATAAAACGCCGAGAACAGCACATTCAGCTTCGCTGGAGACTAGCAGGCCAGCTAATTGCAAATTCACCCAAGGCTGTGCAATCGTTGGCGTTTAACTGATTTCAATATTAATTTGGCTATTTAATCAAAGCATTTCCAGGATAGTACCAACAGCAGCATGTTGAAGGGTCCTTGGAGTGATCCATCTGCGTCTTCTGTGACAATAGTATTTTTATACACAGCCTTTGTGATATTTGCCAGATAATTGTATTGAACAAGTTGATCCTCATCGAGATTATCACTTGACGGCGTGAGAGGGGGAAATCTGATGGCTCCTGCACAAGATGAAGATTTCATATTGCAGGATCGAGACGAAGCGGAATGGGATATTTCAACGGATACGTCAAGAATTGAGGACACGCAAAGTGTAAAATTGAGAGCAATACTCACATATTTGACTGGAACGAGCCATTATGTCGAGAGATGGAGGCTATTTAGACTAGAAGTAAATAGAGAAATCTGACATGTACATAAGAAACAAGTGAAGTATGAAGGTCACACGTGCATACAAGATGAGAAATTTGAAGAAATTACACTGTGATTCGGTCGTCAAGTAGAATCACCCCTGTTCAGTATGTGCGGTCACGGCGCAGGATCACTAGCAAATCTCTCGAAAGCTCCACATTTGATATAGGGATGCTGTCGTAATACATTTCACTAGTATATAATGAACTCTTTGAGTCTGCAAATGAGCCCAGGGGTTAGCTAAGCTGATAACGAGTGTGTCAAATCGACCTCGGCTAACATGAGATACACGTTATACCAAATGCTAGAGAAACATGATTGCATTACATACAGCTATTGAGTGAGAGACTAATCGTTATGACATTGAATGCATGATTGTTCTCTTTTTTTTTTATGATAGCTCGCTTCAATCCATGGGGGAAATGTATCACTAATATCCATCTCAGCCAATCATACCGCCCTCGAGGCTTAAAATTAATCAAAAACTGCAGAGGGTATCGAACTTTTCCTTCAAAACAAAACACTCAAAATCATCAGATCCCATATATTTGTCAAGGATATTTTTTCCTTCTTAATTATGTGCAAAAACCCCACTTAGATATATGCAATAATAACATATCACATGTTGTGTATGGTGCAGCCAATACAAGCGCAGTCATCGCCACAGGGACAAGTGTCCTTCTCCCCAGGGCAAGGAATATCTGGAACGCGATGAATAGTGCAGCCTAAACATTGGCAATCATCACCGCAGGGACAGCTTTGAGTTTCTCCTCCACAGCCATCTTCCGCGCTGAAGGGATAATTTACGAAAAAGAAATCCGACGCTGAAAGGCTCTGTTCTTCTGCAGTTCCGGAAGTAGTACTAGATGGAGTAGCAGGAGGCGGAGAAGTAGGGTTCTCCTTGATAATATCCTGTGTCTGGATGGAAGCAGGTGCAATATTCCCATTCGAGTTGATACGCCCATGTGCGTGACCATTGCTGTACAGGTCCGGTTCGACCCGCATCGATTCCCAAGCTGAAAGGACGTACTGTCTTGTCGCATCGTTGTATGGATGAGCTGCACAGCCAACACATTGGCAGCCATCGCCACAACCACATGTATGAACGGTTTCGGGATTTTGGGCCATTTGAATTGGATCAAATGACAAAGGCGCGTTAGGAATAGCTGGTTGTCCTTGAACATGTCCGTAACTCATATCGTGGACACCTTGGCGCCAGGCGGATGGCTGTAGTGGATTTTGATAAGAACCATATGTGGCAGGATATGTAAATACGGTAGGTGGGTATTGTGAATATATGGCATTATTCATCGGAAATCCATTTTGCGGTATTTGTGGGTTCATCATGAGAGTATTCGTTTGGGAGTTTTGAGTCGATGAAGGCTTCTTCTTTGAGGAACAACAACTTTTAGGTTTAGGTGTAGCTTGCGGAGGTTCTGACATCGTACTGGCATTCGAAGAAGTGTGGCTGTGGGTATTTTGTTTGGGCGCACAGCATGAACCACTACTCGTTGCGACATTATCGATATGAGGTGGGGTTTCTGGAGTAGATGGCGCACAACAAGAACCACCATTCATTTTAGGAGTAATTTGACCATTCTTCACTTCAGTCGGTGTTTCGAGAGGATCTTCCACAACTTGATCCAAGCTGCTGAGCCCATTCGTAAATCCGTTTGTTCTTACATCTACTATCGGTCCTCCTAATCCATGCAAAGGTGGAGGCAGTTGAACAGGAACGGTGCCATATTGTTGTTGCATGATGGAATATTGTGGTGGACCATACCCATAGGGTTGAGGAGCAGTCGACATGTGATATGCATTTGGGGGAACAATCTGCATTCTTTGGGTATGTTGATCGAAGGGAACTATATTGACTTGGTTTAAATCCATACGTTCCAAATTCACAGGATCAAATGATTGCTTCCTACTCGACTGTGGCTTCGATGCTGTCTTTTGTATTTTAAATGTGAGTTGCGTCGGGGAAGTAGGGTCGGATATGGAGTTGACTCGTTGTATAGGAGCCGGAGGAGTCGAGACAGGTGTATCGGTACCACAGTGGCATGCTTGCTTCCTTGGAATAGCAGCAGTAACACTCCCACAGTTACATGGTTGATCTTTCGAGTGAGGGCATGCACTGAGTGGTCTTCCGGGCTTCCTCACCGGCACCATCAGTCTCTCATTCGCGTGTGTACATTTTGTTGATCGATGACCTCGAATACATGGCTCACTGTGGTGACTTTATGTTAGCATATCGGAGACAATTGGTAGATATGTAAAGTATATAGAGGTGTGCGTGTGTGTGAGTATATATATATATATATATATCTTTGGTTGTGAACCACTTCATGTGCATAAATTGATGAACACAACAAGGATGAATGGGTCTCAACATACCAGGCCATTTTCAATCCATTGATTAACGGCATCTTTTCACAATTGAATAACTCTTGTAGTCGATCCAAAACTAAGTGGGCTGACCCGAATGGATAGACTTGAATTGAAGTGCAGGTAAATTCTTCCAGACAACCTTATCTCGATGTTGATTGTGTTCCGGGAATCACTATCTGCATGCGCAACGACCGCACAGAGGGGAAATCGGAAAGATGATCAGCGTCTGACTTGTGCGACTGATACGGAAATGGTTCCTGCGTGTTTCCGAAGAATCTTGAGTCCCCAAAGTATGGTTCGCAGGAGGGGGAGAGGGGAGGGGAGGTTTCAAGATGGAGTAAATTGTGCTGAATCGATATCATGAGAAAAAGTCGAGGTACTAGTAGGTAATATCGAGCCAGTGAAGAAGAGTTGAATTGAGCTTGATTTATTTTACTTCGGGTATAATAGGGTAATAGGGTGAATTGAATATTTCTGGTCCAAAGTAGGGAGGAGAAGTGTTTGAAGCGATCCGAGCTGATGGTAGAATAGGTAAGGTAAGGAAGGTAAGGAAGGTCAGGAAGGTCAAGTCAGATCAGATCAGGTCAAGGTAAGATGTTAGATGTGAGATATTAGTAACCATAACAATGAGGCCTTGTTTGTTCTTTTGACCAGTTTTTACTGAGGAATTGTTAATTGATTGATTCTTCTCGAATCTCGAATTTGTTTGTTTCTATTCGTAAGGACAGGAAGGTGATACAGTTGGAGCGTTTGAATAATAATAATAATAATAAGGCTTCCCAGAGAATATTGAATGGAAGGAAATTGGGTTACTCATGATATCGTAAGATCTCAATATGGTAGGTAGTAGATGTCGCGTTGACGGGGGAGTATGTAGTATACTAGGTAGTATGTAGTATATAGTATAGTGTAGTGTAGAGAGTAGTAATAAGTATTATACTCGGTATGGAGTGCGTAGTGGGGTGACTGTGTGAATATGTCAATATGTGAGTGTGTGAGCGTGTGAGAGTCAATATTGAATTGAAAGATGTGCTCGACACCACTCTCTACTCTCTACTGCTTTTGATTTGCTGCACTGAAGCGTGTGGAGGAGTGAAGAGAAGTGAAGTTTGGAAGAACCTTGCAAATCAATGAGCAAGTTTTGATTGGTGGCATTTAATGGCTGTGCGTTGAATCCTTTCCTTTTGAACACTCAATACTCAAGTGTTTTATGTTCTTCCATCTACACTACATCGACATCTACATCATCAATACGAGATATACCAATAGCCAGCTTTCTCTTATTGCTTACTCCCAGTAAGAACTCTTGTAGGAAGTACCCCGTACCAATGTCTATCTTGGAATCGATCTTCACTACCTGCTTCATACAAGGCGAAACAATGGAATCGATTTGAAAACTTGGAAGGCTGCGCTAACCTTAGTACTCGGAACAGAGTTGAGATATCAAGACGGTGTCTAACGTTGATTGTCTATCTGTCTTTCACTTACCATAAGAATGTCCACTCAACTGATAACCCCTTATATCTGGGGGCAAGCCCCCAAACCCCCATAGCTCGCTTCGCTCGAAGATGTTTCCTATATAACAAGTAGGTATCTAGCATTCAGTCTGTAAAATGGTCAAATAATCTAATAGTCTGCCACCACGGCAGTGGCTCCCGGAGGGCCAGCGGAGCGTCATTTGTTTCATTGATGTAAGTTTATTTCCAAGATATCTGCTGTCAAAAATATTGTGTTTTTTTTTAACTTCATCAATTTCATTACTTTCATCCCAATACGTAGACGTCTACTAAGTACCCTCTACGAGTACCTATGTACGAAGTATTCTGTACTTGAGAAATTCTATCCATCAAGGTCATGTAGATCAACTACTAGAATTGTAGAATTGGTGAACTGAATAATACACTAAGAGTAAGCCATCTCGGCCGTCACCCGTGCCCGCATAAAAGTTAGATCTAATTCAAACCTTCAAGGGACCATTTTCATTCTTCATGCAAGCCACAACCTCTTCCATCACTCAATCACTCAATCTCTCAATCTAGGTAGGTATCAATATAAAAAGACAAGACCTGCGTTCGCTTATCTTATCAAAAAGTACATCTATTGGTTGCTTCAACAAGTGGCTGTATATCTGGGTGGCTGGTTTTGAATAAATGTCACAAATTTTGCATAAATCTACTAGTCGACCGTGGAAATCTGCATAATGATGGTGGGGTAATATGAAAATATATTTTGCAACGCCTACTCTCCATCTCCAGGTGGGTATCGTAAATTCCAAAACTTTAAGAGAAAAAGAAAAACATCCAAAAACATCCAGAAACAACGAGACAACGAGACGACGAGACGAAGAGACAGCGAAACAACTTTAACTCAAAGTAACAATTCTCTCCTCTTCCCAAAAGCAAGCTTTCATAACGAGGTAAGCAAATTCGACCAAGTACACAGTACACATTGGGGTTGTGGAGCGAGTCTCCTTAACTCTATCTCCTTCTCCATCTTCATCCCATCCATTCATTCAAGCATCATGTTTCACTCAGAAACAGGTTTAGAAGTTGACTTGGAATGACTTTATTCAATCTGATATCGTCAAACTGTACGGATTTCACCAAACCCTCTGACAAATCTTTCATCTCAAGCACTCCTTACTTTTCGCCCTTCTCTCAACTGTCCCATTTCCTAACTAACACATTGACCTCGTTTCGCCTAAGAAGATTTCGCACAAGCATCATAACAAACACGTGATCACTTGCTCTGTTCTATAACCTATCATGGCTGATTCGGATTTCGAAGATGGTCCCGATCTATTCGCCGAGCCGGAAGATTATTATCCTCCATCACCGAAACCCACCACAGAAACCCATACGCTGCTTTCCGGTCAGACACTTACTCTGCATCTGGTCGGTCACAATCCACTCTGGGGTCATCATCTGTGGAATGCGGGTCGCATAATATCCAACTATTTGGAAAAGAATCCTTCTTTGATTACTTCCAAATCAGTATTAGAGCTTGGTGCAGGTGCAGGTCTTCCAAGTCTTACTTGTGCCTCTCTACGTGCCAAAAATGTTGTGGTTACGGATTATCCAGACTCGGACCTCATCGATAATCTCAGAAAGAACATTTCGGTATTCTATGAGCAATTCCCTGAACTGAGAGTAAATGACAAGGAAAGCCTGGTTGCTGAAGGTTATTGCTGGGGCGCTGATCCATCTCCGTTACTCTCACTTCTACCTGTAGAAGAAAAGGAGGCTGGATTCGACGTGCTGATACTCGCGGATCTTCTTTTCAATCATTCCGAGCACGCGAAGTTGTTGGATTCTATTAAGAAGACTCTGAGAAAGAGTAAGGATTCTACGGCCTTGGTATTCTTTACCCCATATCGACCTTGGTTATTGGAAAAAGACATGGCATTCTTTGACTTGGTGCGAGAGGGAGGTATGACTGTTGAGAAGGTCTTAGAGGAGAAGATGGAGAAAGTAATGTTCGAAAAGGACAGAGGAGACGAAGAACTGAGAAGGACGGTTTTTGGTTTCGTTGTGAAGTGGGCTGAGGAAGATAGTAGTTAATCATCAGATAATTGATTCCGACAGCTGAGCAGAGAAAATTTAGAAATCAGCCGGCCAAGCTGTACTTCGCTGCCCAATCATGGCAGATTAAATTTTCCTCCCCATCAATCACGGACATTGAATACTGCAGATGGCAGCCAATATGGCCTGCGATATATGCGACAGTCTTCATGCCACGAACAGCCTACTGTTGGCCTATATTGAATTGGGCATATCGGAGAATTCATTGCTGCAGAGTGGAACAAAAATCGCCGACAGTTCTACTACCACGAATGAGTACTGAGAATTCCGCATTTGCGCAACAATCATTTACATACACCCAAACCCCACCTGCTTCAAACTGCCAGTGTATTCCCACTATCATCAAATAACAATTCTCAACAACAACTTGACTACTTGCATTAAATTTTGCACATCACGAATTACGAATGGAGGGGCATGGGTAGCATAAGCATGAGTTCCCGTGGCCGCCGGTGTCAAGTAGATCCAACTCGACGCAATGAATTCTGATCCCCCAAGTACATTTCTCTACTAGCCAACTCGACTACCTTCCAACTATAAACCCTGTCTTCCTGCTTCCCAGCATCTCTCATGAAATAAAGTTCCATCTTTGACGGGATTTCCATACTATACTCTTGAATCTTCGGTGATCAATCCGTGGGAGGTTAGAAGACGTGACGGAAAAGGAAAACAGGGTTTCTGTTTTCTGGAACACCGGTGATAATGGTTCGCTCTTTTAACTTCTACTTAAATCCTTCTTTGATTGCTGTCTGGATCTTTTGAACTCTGGTTCTGTATCTAAAGAAACCACATAGAAATGGGTCCGTTGTAGTTGGACTAGGAACTAAGCAGGGAGAGATGGCCGCTTTCGCTTTTCTGGTATTCATTCAAGTGGGTGGTGAAAGAGTGTACTAGTTTTTCAATAAAATTATTCCTACCTACATGAAACTTGTGCATTCTACATAATATATGTAGTATACGTGTTTTCTAGATATCAATACTAAAGGTTGGGTCGACAGATTGACAAGCAACTCCATCTTGGTTTTCCTTGTGGGAAGATGGAGAATGTTGCACACATATCAGACGTCTCCCATACCAATGATTATCTCTACAGTCCGTCGGTGGTCTTATAAAATATTGTCAATAGAACTATGCAGTACCCGGTTTCGATCCAGTTCATGCCTCTAGAACGTCATTGAATATACGATCTATTTGCAGTTATCGAAAATCTTATGCAAGCAACAGAAACAAATCACTGAGGTCTGCTTAGAATTATTGTTGGTTCATTGTGCGAACATGGACAATTATTATTCATCTCATCGAATAATTCGCAGGCATAGAGGGGTAACATGATGTCCGCATGCGTTTGTAACGGTAACAGTCACATTTTGAAATATCAAGATGACGATTTTTCCCAGGTACGTGGTCTGAGTTCTTCAGGAATGCAAGTGTCAGGTAACTGTCAAGAAACGATTTTGCAACATGTTTCTCATCAAAAATTGACTGATCTCACATTGCAAGCGTTCTCCTTGGAGTTGTTTTATGGTTTTGAGTGAACATTTCTTTGTTCCAAAACAGGTGGGTATCCATACGAAAAACGTATTTCCGTACCAACTTTCTTGGAATGTCCAAAAAAATATTTCTTTGTCCTCAAAACTCTCGAATGGATCTTAAATACGACTCTTACGATACATCTTCGACGTTGGCCTTCTGTTTCAGTGGTTGTATCAATCCAACTCGCACGAAATATGACATTCGCATGTTCTCCGTCGACGAGGAGTACTTCCAGTGATTCAATTGTTCCCGATGAAAGGATTGATAGATCAATAGACAGATGGCAAGTCTCTCAAGAGATTGCTTAGCTCGGTGTTCATTAAAGGTGCTCGATCAAAGCAGATATCTGATTCCACAGCCAAACCTTTGCCTACAATTAATGCGGATTTTGTCCCTAAGCCAACCCAGACAGCAACGACATCAAATTCGGCACATCAGAACTCGAGCAGAGGAGAGGCCTCTTCCATCTCTACATCCGCAAGCGAATTTTTGAGAAGAATAAGATCAAGCCGGATAAGTCCTAATGCGGATAGTCCTCTTCGAAGAGAACCTCTATCGCCTTCCAGCGTAGTGTTAACTGATGCCACATCGCTTTCATCTCCACATCAACAAAATCTCAGGAAATGCCGCACATGCTCCTATGAACCGCCGGCATCAATCATTGATCATGGAAAACCACCGGGGCGAGCACCTCTGACTGCAAGGTACCCCGAGATATTCACCTATATGGGACGAAATGGTGTCCCTAATTCTGCTCTAGCTTTGACAAATGATATTGTGAGAAACTTAAACGAAATATTCTACCTCGAGGGACAGTTCAATGAACATACGAGGATCATAAGTCGATTGGACGACGAATATGAGTGTGTTGAGATGACTTTGAAAGAACTGAATCAACTACTTTCATTGTCAGGTACCACAGTTCAAAGCGATCGAGATGCGAAATCGGAAGAATTTAGATATCTTTCCAATGTCTCCTCGCGTATTCAAGAACAAAAGCTAGAGTTACAGGAAGCTGCGGAACGGGAACATGAAGAAATAAGGGAGCAAAGATTTATCTTATTTAACATGTTCAGGGACGTTTTCAGGGATCGAAATCTTCTGGATATAAAAGGAAAAAGTTCCCGACAAAATCGGTTATATCGCATGACAACCACACAACTCGTACCTCTAATTCCCACCTGCAGCGAAGAAGCTCGAGGGAGAGTCGAAAGGGAAAAACGAGAAGCTGTGGATCATATGAAGGACATGGGATTTCGTCTAGAAACAATGCATCATCGACTTGATAATTGGAAACAATATTATGAAGAGGAATATGCAGAATATGCACGAGCGGTTAAGAATGGAACAATGGAGCCGGCGAGAAGCTTCTTCGATTTGACTCTATTGCAAGAACATCAGGGGGTGATTGAGGGAGTCATCGAGGCGGAGAACGACTATGAAAAAGCAAGGAGACGAGTAAGAGTATTGGATGTGGTGCTTAGTGATATTTATCAGTCCAGCGGGTTTGCAGATTGTCCAGATGATGGGTACAGGATTTCGATGGAAGAGGCTATGGTTGGTGATGTAAATAGAGGGTGGATTTTAGATTGGATGGAAAGCAACGATGGCTCAGTAGAATATCAGGTTGATGAAGACAAATGGGAAGCAAAATCGATTGGTTTGGATGATAGTGTCAGCGTGGTTGCGAAAGGGAGAGAGAGAAAAAGAATTGATAGGTGGGGAGAAATGTGTATGGCAATTGGGAATGACTTTCCAAAGTTGCCGAAAGTGGTGCATCATAAGCCTGTGTCTAAGCCCAACCAGAGTGCTTCGATATTACAAATGAATGATCCAGGTAGCGGATCCTAGACTTGCTGCTACTCGGTCCATCACTCTTATATATCTGATTCTGCACATGGTGTGTAGACAGCACTTCTTGAACCGGCCACAATCTACTATTTTTTTGTCTCTAATTATGTCATGCAAAAGGATTCCAAGCTCCTAATCTTGAATGTATTCAAACTGTGTAGTAACAATATGTTCACTTTATTGTCGACATTATGAGTATCTAAGACTCGATACACACGTTTGTCATGCGAAAAGAGTATATTGCGATTTACTAGAAGCCGCCGGTTTGCATTCGAGAGTACTTTTCACTGGGTAGAACAAAGGAATCAAACTTAGCTAACCACAATGAGGGAGCCAAAGAAGAATCAGCAACGTAGAAGAATATCTATTATTTATTTATCTTTGCATGAGAAATCTTCTGAGAATTTACAATTCTATCAACCATGTTTGGATGACTGATCAGCTTCTGTGTAAAGATCAGGCATCTGTCACAGTTTTCCAATTCGCTATTATTTCGGATTGAGAGAGGATATCAACTGAGGGTATTATGTAAGTATCTAGGGACATGGACGGATTTTTCACTTTTGCACATACTGGTGGGATCAAGCAGAAAGGGACGACTATTTGAAATTTTCTGTGCTGCTGTATACCAATAAAGCCTCATCGTCCTCAGACTTGACAGCTGGTCATAGATCTGATGGATAATGGCTGATGTCAATCTCGTTGGGCTTCCCATTTGCTACGGTATTTTGCATCTCGGTTAGCCCTTTTACCCAAGCTCCGTTTATGAGTAGCACTCATGCGAGCAAAACTGACGCAGATTTTGAGCGAAATGAAGAATGGTCCCCTAATATCGAATTTAATACTATCAGAGGCCCAAGGAGATTGGAAATTCAAGGTCATAAATCTAAACGGTGGGATCTAAACTACTTCGTTGCTCATTCTTGCAGTCATATATATCTCAATCAAAAATCGATCGAGAACTTGGGCTAAGCATGTACAAAAGTCAGTTCGCTTAGATTGAGCAGGATGGTTCTGGCAAGAAACCGTTGGGAATGATAAATTGTGCATCGGTGCTTTTTGATTGGATATCAGTGCCACAACCAATTTAAACATATTTAACAATATAGAGACTACGCAATGTAGAGAACATTTATGGTCGTGGAGCAGCCGCGGCAGCCTCGGCTTCTTTTCCGAGTCTCTCTACTTCTTGCCAACCCGGACCTGGATCAACCCAAGTTCCGGCTTCTATTCCTCTGCTCCTGACCATTACATATTTGGCAACTTCATCCGCGAATTCGAGAATATCAAATTCCTCCGCCCTCCCGAGGAAATTCCCTTTCTCTTGCTCTCTGGGTAGCCATTCCTCGTAAAATAGCTCATATGCTGTTGGATTTTCATCACCCAGCAAATTTAATGCCACCTCTCGTTTTGTCCTTTCAGCTGCCTCTTTTTTCTTGGCTATTATTTTTTTCAGGTGTGATAATCTCTCTGCTTCCAATACACCGGGTTGAAGTAAATTTTTGAGCCTTTTCTGGGAGAAACTATGTTCTATTGCAAAATCATTCTTCTTCCTCGGGATGATTTCGTCTCCAATCCATTCAGGCAATGCCCTAAACAAGTCCATATTGAGCTTTCTTTCTATTGCCGGCCCTTGAAGTTCTTGTAACAGTTCTCTAGCGGATGGTCTTTTCTTATGATCAAGCACTAAGGATATTTGAAGCATGACTTCAAATTCTCCACTATACAGATGGTCGATGGGCTGGACCCTTCTGGGATCCATTGTGATCAATGTCTGTTGTTCCGCTGTAAGATCTGCAAAGTTTTGGTTTTTAGGAACCGCTATCTTAGTGGTTGTTTTGTTCCGCGAAGTTAGCGAGTATATGATTGAGCCGGCACGCCAAATATCGCTTTTGGCACTCCACCAATTTAATTCGGGGGGGTTGTGCTTGTAATCGATATCGGCTTTGTCGACGATGTCCTCTGAAAATCCATCTCCGAATTCAACAAAATTTGCTGCATCGAAGTCTCCCAACTTTATGTCTGGATATACATAGCTCTGCGACCCGCCCTCGGGCCAGGAGAGATATACATTCCCGGCGTCTAAGTATGGCATGATAATTGACTTACGCCCTTTGTGTAAAGGATCGTTCTCATACTTCGGATGATCATTGTGAAGGAAAGCCAGAGCATCAATAACCTCGTAATAGAGTTTCCACAAGAATGCTTCGGGTGGCCGTCTTTGACGGGCGTTGTAAACTGCACGAATTTGTTTGACAGTGCCAGCGTCACAAAGCCTGTAAAATTGGGCTAATATGAGTTTGCCCCTTTCATCGCGGTATTGATGAAAAGCTTCAAGCTGTTTGATGGTTTCATGGCCTTTCTTAATAAACCGAAGATAGGCTTTTATTTCGGTTTGGCGTTTAGCGTTGTAGCTTTTACTGGCGATCTCGCTGGGTGAAGTTGCTGCGTCTTCGCTAGCTGGAGACAATGGGGGAGAAATCTTATCGCCTGTCTCATTTGATATGACACTCAGCTTGAGGTCGAACTGAGGTTCCATTCGACGCTGCGTATCTGTGATTCCAAAATGAGTAGTTTTATCATAGCTGCGCAGGAGGAAATCAATTTGAATATCCTCAAGGTGCAAGGCAATTTCTGGTCTATGGGGGTTTTTTCGAAGGTTGAAGGTAGGAATGGCGCGTAGATAATTAACGGCCTTGCTCTCGATTGCCAATGGTGGAGCCATGATATTGATAGTTGTTCAGTATACGAGTTGTTGCATGTCAAGCATGGATATGCAAGTTCGATGATTTCTACGTTCTTTGAGGATAAAGGCTATTCAAACATTGAATGAACGACACACCTGTCCTCAAAGAACTTAGGTATGCGATATCCGGAAATGTCGAATGTCCTTTGTTGTTTTATTACTACTCATCTTGAAATATTCCCAAAACAATAAAGTATTATACATGAGGTATTCATCTCGACGATCTTTACTAAAGCACTAAGTAATATAAGATAATATAGAATATGAATTTTAATCTACTTATCTAGATAATCTATATATACGAGGGCGTATTTTAAATTAAATGTCGACTTCTTGTAAGCAAGAGTATTAAATGTTTTATAAATAATTACTTCATATAAAGATCAATATTATAATAATTTTTATATTTTCAAAATATTTTTAACGAACTTATACTAAAACTTTAACTTAATATTGAATTATAAAAAATATAGAAAATGAAAATATAATCTTATTTTTCCTGTAAATATATAGACTAGCTATTCGATTAAAACATACTCTTATATACTCTATAGAGTATATATAACAAACACATAGAATAGTAGTAGTATAGCTTATATGATCGAGACTCTTAAAAAGTATAGTTCTCTTAATAATAACAAAATAGCTTATATAATCCTACTTTATATTCTCGTTAATTCAAATTTCCTTTTTTTCAAGTTTATTCAGTTTTAAACTATTCATTTATATCAAAAACTACTTTTCTCATCTATCAATATCTCTATTAATATAGAATATGATATAATAAGCTTCTTTATATATAACTGAGATTGTTTTGAAACTATAGATTTATAAACTCAAACCAATTAATTCTATAGATTATATAAATACAAGTATTCGATTTTCATATATATAGCTTGATAAACCTCTTCTAATTAGTTATAAATACTATTAACGTTAAAACGAGGTCGTTTTTATTTAATAAAAAAGAATCTCTTATAGAAACTCTATAAGAATATTTCGACTTAGTATATAAATCTAAATGAGTAAAGAAAAGAAATAAAGAAGAAACGATAATAATAAAATCGATTGCTTAAACTGAAAGGAATAATCGAAATGTATTTGAAAACATATTTAAAAGTATATTTGTAAACAAAAATATAAGTATCTAAAGTATATTCGTTTGAAATATTTTTCAATATAAAAATTTAAATTAAAAGCTGGATTGAAATTCGAAAAGAAATCTATATAATAATTCAAAAAGAAAAGTTTAGAAAAAGATTTAATAAAGGGATTTTATAAAAGAAACTAAATAAAAAGCTAATATATATATAAATAAGATTATAAAGGAATTACAA
>PQXK01000026.1:0-208541 GCA_004786245.1 Botrytis hyacinthi
TCCTTCTCCTTCTCCTTCTCCTTCTCCTTCTCCTTCTCCTTCTCCTTCTCCTTCTCCTTCTCCTTCTCCTTCTCCCTTCAACTCAAACAACTCCCTAAGTCGATTCCATTTCCTTTATATTTACTACCTTCAGCTAGATGTATCATTCTTCTCTTCTCTCATCCCTTTCCTCTCTCCTCTTTCCCCCTCCCCCCCCCTTCATTTTCTAAATTTCCGAAATCCAGATTTCAATCTGAAGCTTGAATTTGAACTTGATCCCTATGATTACTTTTATCTTATTTCTCATATCTTATTCCATTTCATTACTGTATTCTATCCCATCTAAAAATTACCTTACATTATACATTCCATTTCATCATATCCCTCTCCATCCCTCTCTATCTTAAAATATCCCACCCTATATCATCTCATCTCATCTCATCTCATCTAATCACTTCATTTCACATATCATATACCATACATCATCCCATCCTATCTCACTCCTCTACTCTACATTCATCTCATTTACCTCATCCTCTTCTATCTTATAACTTTGCTTTATATAGAGATCGAGATTATATACAACAAACAAAACAAAACAAAACAAAACAAACCACTAAAGCAATACATACCCACATATATAATCCAGAAAATAAAGACAAAAGACTACCCCCTCCTTTCTTCCTCCCTCCATTTCCTCTCCCCCCTCATTCTCTCTCGCTTATCCTCCTTTTCTTCTCTTCTCTTCTTCCTTAACCCTTCCTTCCAAGCATCCCACTCCAAGCATCCTCCTCTCCTCCTCTCCTCCTCTCCTCCTCTCCTCCTCTCCTCCTCTCCTTACTTCTTTCAACCCTACTCTCCCACACTCTCTCATTCTCGCCTATTCTCTATTTTCAATCCTTCTTTCTCTTTTCTTGACTATTCAACCATCCCTCCTTCAAACCTTTTCTTCCTCCTCCTTTATTCTCGCTTACCCTCTCTTTTCAAACCCCCTCCCTCTCCCCCTCTCCCTCCCCCTCTCCCTCCCTCCTCCCCTCTAAACCTCCTCCCCCCCAACCCCAGTAACCAAAGACTACCGACCAAACGCTTATAAACCAACCAACCAATCAACCAAGTACCTAATCCCTAATCCCTAATCCCTAATAGATAGCTAGTAGCTAGTAGCTACATGATCAAGTATATCCAAAAGTTTCATTTGAAAGTTTCACTTGAAAGTTACATCAAGCCAGTATATCCAAAAGTTTCACTCAAAATTTATATCAAACTAAACATCTAATTATGATATACATACACACACACATACACACACACACATTCACAAACCACCAAACCACCAAAACACTTTTTCCAAAAAATATATACCATCACCAACTTAAGCCTCTCTTTAAAAAAGATGTATATTATTATGTGTGTATATTATGTGTGTATATTATGTTTATTTATACTTATCCCATCTTCACTTATTCATCATTCCATCTATCCATGATTCATCCCATTCATTCTTTATCCATCCATCTCCATCCCATCCCGACTCACAAACCCCAACTTACACTCAAAAACCACACACAAAAACCAAATCATAAAAATCAAATCATAAAATTAAAAATAAAGTAGAGAGTAAAGTAAAGTAATATAAAACACACAAGTGATCTAACGAACAGAGAAATGAGAGATGAGGTAAAGTAACCAGGAAAGACACAAACATAGTCCATGTCTCTATCCCTATCCTCTTACCATCAACCTTCATCTCGCTCATCACCCATCACCCATCATCTATCCACCCACATTAAAATATCTACCGTAATGCTTTATAACAATTGAACGCCTTCATATGCAAATCATTCCATCCATCCATCCATTATTTTCGAACCAACATGAATCTACATCAAAAATGCTATTTCATGTCATACCATGCAATATATACAATCAATGCATCATCCCCTTCCCTTCCCCTCCTCTCACCCCATTCAAAAGGCCATTTGACATATATACATGCCTTGCCAATCTTCAAAAGTTCAAACTAATTCATCTTCTTTTCCACACCACCATAAACTCTATCATCCTCTCCCTCCGCCTCCAAAACCTGTTTCTCCATCTCCGCAACTTGTCTCTCCCACTCCTTTTGTCCCATCTTACTTTCTTTTCTGAAAAGTTCCTCATTTGGTTTTCTGTAACTACCTCCCAATCTATCCCAAAGTGTTGTATATTGACCATAATTATAATTGAAGTAAAGATGATGCATCGTATGACAAGCGGCGCCATTCAAAATTGGACTATTGGCCACATATTCTCCATCATGAATAAACACTGTCCAGACTTGTACGAAGAAGAAGAGACCGAGATATGCGAATTTTTGAAGTGGGAAGATAAAGGGAAAGACGTGGTAAGGGAGAGATTGCATCCAGCCATCTACGGGATGAAAAGCAATTGAAGCGTAAGGAGTTGGCATAATCCATTTGTGATGTGGTTTATGAAGTGTCTTGTATACGGAAGGGTGATGAAGACCGCGATGGATGAAGTAGACGAAACAATCTGTGAAGAGGAGGAAAAGTGGAAATTGGAACCAATTGTACCACATACCCGGTCCTTCAGATGTAAGATCGTATAGTTTGGAATAGCCTCTAACTTCTGCGAGGAAGAAGGGAGTGGTGAGAATGGACATCAAGGGCATCGAGTTACATGCTTGAGAGATTTCCATGCGAATTTGATTTTTGAGGAATTTGGGATGTTGAAAGGTAGTTTTATCGAAGACGAATAGGTACGAGAGAGTAGAGATTGTAAAGTAAATGGCTGCACCTGCAATCCTATATTTGGATTAACATTAGTATCCGCTCATAACCTTTCCATCTTGGATCGCATTGGAAGTGAAGAAACATACCAAGTAATCAGGAACAACGAGAAAGCTTGTCGAAAAATATTATCTCTATCCCATTGACTGGTGTACGCCGCGTCTGACGGTTCAAACTGAAGAAAAGAATTTGAAGGATGATATTGCCATGTTGAAGCCGTTTTCGGATCGAGTAGTGTACCATTAATTTGTTCTCCAATGGCATTCAAGAGGATGGGCTTTGCGGGTAGGAGAGCGGAATAGAAATGATCGAAGAAGTATTTGTCGGTGACTTCTAACGCGATATCCATGGTTTCGGAATGTCTGCAATGCAGAGATCTTTTTGTGAAGAGACAATTATCGATGGGAGTAGGAGAAGTATATCGACTTCTTGAAGAGCTTCGACAAGGTGGAAAATGTAGGGAAAAAGGAAGCCAAATGAATGGATTCTATATTTCCTTTCCTTTCCGTTCCGTTCCTTTTCTTTGCTTTTCCGTTGAGTGAATTGGTATTGTTGTTGTAATCACCTAGGTAGGTAAATTACACACACTGTGAAAGATTCGAAATGTAAAAGAAAGACTTGGTGAATATATCACCAGCGAGATATCAAAGGTATTAAAGAGCAAGAGGGAAAAGGAAAGGGAAAAGGAAAGGGAAAGGAAAAGGAAAAGGAGAGTGGCGGTATGTTTTATTAAATTGATTTCGAATGTTGATGCGACAATCGGAAGTTTTGGAGGAGAAATGAGGGATGGGATATGTACTGTGATATCTACTAGGTATAGATAAACCATACTAGGTAGGTATGGTAGTAGTAGAATAGTAGGGTAGGTATGAGTATATTTCAACTTTTTTCTCTAATCGGAAGACCCTCTTTTTCGTCTTTTCTATGCAGGATTCAGCTAGTTAGTAGGTAATTCCTGGATATAATAACTATACGAAGTACGAGGTAAGATATAAAATATACGATTGATCCGATCCGATGTAACTATTTTAGAAACTCGGGAATGTGGATTTTGGGATTTTCCATTTTATGATAATTGACTAATGATAGGATTTCTTCTAAGAAATATCAATTAGAACTAGCATAAGATCTCCCTCTCTCCCTACCTAGATAATAAGGGGGTTTTTATAAAGAAATAAAAAAAAAGAAATAAAAACCTCAACGAAAATCCAATGAAGAAGTTAACGTATCTACAGAGTACAAATATCTCTAAATATCTCTAAATATCTCTAAATATCTACTAGGTACCTACCTACTAGATAAATATTCTTCAAATCCCGCACGAATCAAGACTCAAGAGACATTCATGATATTCGATCTGATAAAATTAGCTTCTTTCCATAACCTAGTAATCACACACACTCTCAGTCTCTCACTCAAATAGTATAAGTCTTCTCCATAAAACCTCGAATCTCTTACGAGAATCTTTCGTTTGTGGGTTGTGCGATTATCATTCGAGTCTTGTCTTCCAAGGGGACATGAGATTGTCACCCGCAACAGCTCATACCGATCCCGCGTTCCTTGTAGCTGGTACGCATTTACAGGTAGGTACGAAGTACGTAGGTCCCTAGATAGTACAACGGATGTTCTTTTCCTCCACATCTAGACAAAGGGGCCAGCCAGCCGCCAGCCAGCCAGCCAGCCAATTATCCAAGCAAAAGATTCATCATGATATGAATCATATGATTATCAACATCACAAGTTCCGATCTTTCCATCTTTCCATCTCCATCTCTCATCCTAGCTATCTTCCCTATTCCCTATTCCCTATTCCCAAGCTTCCACACCATCCCACACAAAAGATACGAACAAGAACGGCATCTTTGGTTTCCGGCGCCCTGGAATCAGCTCACTCATTCGCACTTCAGAGTGATCGGCCTCGACCTGTACCAGGTAATGCCTGACGCGTTCGGATATTTTCTCTCAACACATCATCTCATTGGTGCATCGGTATATGGGTGCAGCTTATCTCCGTCTGTATGCGATTCGATTGTACCTGCTTTTGGGGAGGTGAGAAAGTTGGGGATTTTTCTTGGTGGTTGAAGGTTGTATTGGATGGAAGAGATCTAATCTTATCTTTGGTTTGTCGGTATGTTACTGTGTAGATGTACCAGTATTCATTTATGTTTTTTGATTTCTTGTAAATGTGGTTGTGAGACGAGGTGAGTTGGGATGATATAAGTCAAGATGGGATCAAGGGAAGAATCTTGGTCGGTGTCAAGGATAATATTTTGATTGTTCAAGTAGGCAGGTATGATTATTGTAATCGATTGTTATATCAAATTCTGTCGTCGCTGTTGTTTAATGTCTATTGGGCCAATGATTACCACATTTCAAGTAAGTATCCTTAGGAGATAACAGCTATACCTCCTTGTGTTAGGTGATCTGAGATGAAGAGGAAAGAAGATCCCACACCACTCAATCATCGATATCATATTTTCACTCTTTCACATTTCATCTCGCCATCTTGTCTAACATCTAGGGATAGCTTCATGTAGAGAAGCCGAAGACTTGGACTTTTTCAGACGTATGATATTTATATTGACTTTGTCAATCATTGATACTTGAAACTAATAAGAACCTACCCAGAGTTCTTTCTCGAAGCAAAGAAAGAGAGCCCTTTGAATGGATAGTTATCAAAAATAACTTATGTCAATTATAAAAATCTACGCCGATCTGTCACAATTCTGTTTCTTCTTTAAAACTTCTAGAAACACCTTCCTTTCTATACCCCTCAAAATCAAGGCATCCAAAACTCAAATCCCGAACCCCTATTCTTTACCCAACTCCAGCCACTCTACGGAGTAATAAGTTGCCACTCACATGTTCTTTCCCCACCTTCATCACCTTTCCCGTAACCGGCATTTTCGGTTAAGAAATTGATCCGGGCCCGTCAAACATGAATGCTTTTATGGCGCAAAGTATTATCCCGTCCGAAAGGTTACACACATATCTCCTTTGTCTCTCCACCCATGTTTTCCTTACCGATGATTGATACAATTCCGAGTGAAGGGTTAAGGTATGCTAAGTACGGGAAACCCTAAACGTGTTATTGATGTACAAGATAGTCTGAGGCGTTTAAATCCAGGGTGGATGAGGTCTTCCCCAATAAGCACACGTATGCGCAATCATCACCTTTGGTTTAAATTTCGAAAAACTTACGTGTAACGATATCTTACAATGATGTATTGGCGTGCGCGTGTTGAAAAAGCTTGATAATGAAGTGGTTATTTGAGTCGACAGTAGTAACAGTGCCAGCTATTCCTTAGTATAGTCGTTAGTCTCAAAGTCAATTTAATGGATTCTCTCCAGAACGTGGCTGTAGACGTAACATCTCTAGCCTATTCGTGATGAGAAGTACAAGTTTGCGACGAAACGGGCAGCATCTTCCTCTCTGCATATCCCGTACCTACAGTGGCGTCTTGCTGATTTCCAGGATTGTTTTATGCCTCATTGAGAATAACTTGTGAAAGCTAATGCCCGTACATGCATACATGGGGGGGGGGGAAAGATAATCAATCAATCTGCCTAGTACTTTAGTCAATAACATGCAAGCAATTGAAGCCTACTTCGTTCATACTTATGGTGCGCCTGTTGGTGATATAGGAATGGTATTGGTTGCATATGGCCAGCTGTGATACTATCGAGGAACAAATGGTTCACCAATGAGGTTATTCCTAACGAGTTCGTATGAACTTGACTCCTCAGAACCAGGGATTGTCGATGTTGATAGGGCTTTTGCATTTTGGTTGATGAAAAGTTGGATATCTAGTAGGTATATCGACCGGTAAGTATGAGATATTGTCCCGGTCCATCCGATATGAAGCATCGGCAATGAAGAGAGGCAGATTTGGTTTCAATCATGAATCGGATGTTGAATAAAATGTAGTTTCTCTTTACCTGAGCAGTGAACAGTGAGTGTATAGGTAGTACTTATTCACATGATTGATGGGAAGAATGACTTTAAACTCCGATTAGGTAATTCTGCCCCTTCAATGTTATTTTTGCAGCGTGCAGACACTGAGTAGGAACCGGTCTTGGATTATTTTTAATTATTCTACCCACAGAGTTACAGACTGGGTACAGCAGTACATACCTATTACCTACCCTACCTACCTGGGTCCCTCTTCGCTTCTTTTCGGAAGGCGCATGCTTTTTTTCATAGGATCCACCTTCGCCCCTAGTCATAATCCTTGAATTCACATTTCGCCAGGATTACATGACGGACTAAACAAGGATCAGCAAATGTGAGACAAGGTTTAAATTGTGGCAACTGTGGGTTAGGTGAGTTTGTGGTTTTGATCACATGACATACGCCTTTTCCATCGATGCAAGTGCTCTAAGCGTTTTCATTCGTTTGCTTGATGAATCTTTGTAATATCTAGCTAGGTAGGTAGGTAGGTAGGTATATCAAGCAAGAGAGAAAGAGGAGGAGGGGAGAAGAGGAGAAGAGGAGAAGAGGAGAGGAGGAGAGGAGAAGAGAGGGAAAAAGTAGAAAAGCTTGACTTTCTTTACCTTCAGCCCTGACTAATAAAGTGATGAGATCAGTCTTGTATATGTCTATCTAGGATCTAGGCCGTAGTGTTAAACTTCCTTTATCTTACCATTGTCATTGCCATTGTCATTGCTATTGCTATTGCCATTGCTGTCTCTTTCTCCAATCTGACCCTGACTTGACTTTTCTATCAAAAAATCCCGACATCCTATATATAACGCCATTTTGTCTGTGGTTCATGGTATATTGTGTGTGCGTTGCTTTGCTTTGATCTGATCTGATCTGATCTGATCTGATCCTCCTTTTTTCATCTTCTCCCTCTCTTAGCACCAATACGGAGTGAAGACTAAATATCTACCTACCTACCTACCTACCTAACTAGTACTTAGTAATCTCTATCTTCTCTTCTAGCCCTTTTACTACACTTTTTTCTCTTCCTACTCTACTACCGGTACTACGACTACAGAATCTGAAGTTTGAATCGACCGAAAAGATTCATTCACCTCTTTCACCTCTTTTTTGACCTCCACTTCTTTCCTATTTAGTACATACCATAGTACATACTATAGTACATACTATACATACCATACAATCCATCTATTACCACCACCACCACCACCACCGCCATCTATCTATCCATCTATCCATCCATTCATCCATCACCCACCCACACAAAACCTTACTACCTACACCCATCTATCCATCCATCCATCCATCCATCCATCTCACATCAACCTCCAACCTCCAACCTCCAACCTCAATTAGTAAAATCCACTTTCACACCCACACCCTCACCCACTTCAACATCAACAACATCAATCATATATTCCTTTTCTCATCCGAACATCATCAACGTGGATCAATCAATAACTTCACTTAATTCAATCTTTATCAATTCATCCCTTCAATAACCAAAATTTATTTTTTTCGAATTGCCGAATGCGATTAATAGCTTTTTAATTTAGTATTCACTTGGCATCATTGGAATAGGTGGTGTTGCGACAGATTGTAAGACCTAGGTAAATAAAAAAAAGTTGCAAACGCGCATTTCCACACTTCCATCACAACGTCAATCTATAAGCAAACTGTTGCGCACAATCAAAAGTAAGTACTTCACTAATTTTATCCCCTATCATCTTCACCTCTCTCACCTCTCTGCTTTTCTCGCCTGGGCGCAGCGCACTGAACGAGATCGTGATGGGACCTCCAGAGAAAGCTGGAATTCTAAACCTGCCAATTTGAGTTTGCTGACCATCTGAAGACATATCATCCACAACAGTTTCGAAATCGCATTAAAGCTCGATCAATACACCATGTCTATGTACAATCATCGCGGTTTGGGCCCTGCCCCAGGTACCGCTCGATTGAATGAATTATTGGATGGCATTCGCGCCGAATTCGATACACAACAACGAGCAAGTGGGGAATATGAACATAATAGTGAGTCGCACATCAACATGGCTGGGGAGGTGATCGGGATGATGAATGGCAGGATGAGGAAGGAATTCTTGGGAATCTCCGACTTGCTGTGGTCATGATCTAATATCCGGCGCGATGCTAACATCATGTCTTCTTAGTTGCACAACAAATACAGGAGATGCAAATGGTTAGAGAGAAGGTCTATCAAATGGAACAACAACATCTCTCTTTGAAGCAAAAGTAGGGTCATGGATTCATATGAGAGAAGGTTAATTTCGCTAACATTCAAAAGATATGACGAAGAAATTGCACGCCTTCGCCACGAACTCGAGGCCAGAGGAGGCGCTTCTCGTCCACCTGCTATGGGTGGCCCTCCACAACATGCTCCATCCCAAGCACCACCAGCAATCGGACATGGTCCAAGTAATCTTTTTGGAGGTATAATGGCTGGTCAAGCAGCTCAGGGCGGTCCAGGTTTGGCTCCTCCGCCACAACAACAAGATGCGCAAGGTCCACTCCCACCACACGCGATGCCTCAACCACAACCAACCCTTCAGGGTCCTCCACCAAATCAACAAGGTCCTTTCCAAGGTGGTTATCCTCCACAAGGTCCTCCACAGAATGGTCCATATGGTGCTCAACCTCCTCAATCAACCGCTTCTCCAGGTCCCGGCAAAGGAGGCCCACGCCAAAACCGTGGTCCAGGTGGCCCAGCAACTCCTCAAATGCCACAACAATTGCCATACAATAACGATCCCAGACAATCACCACAAGTCGGTCACCCATTAGCTGGTATCGCTCGTGGACCTCAATACCCAGTCGGCAATGTGGGAAACGCTTTGGCAGAATTGGACCTTGAACGATTACCACCACAATTTAAGAAAGTAGAGGCCGATTGGTTCGCGATTTTCAACCCTGATGTTCCAAAGACTCTTGATGTTGATCTCGTTCATACCCTCATTCACGAATCTGTGGTTTGTTGTGTTCGTTTCAGTCACGATGGAAAATTTGTCGCAACTGGTTGCAATAGATCCGCTCAAATTTATGATGTTGTCAGTGGAAACAAAGTTTGCGTCCTTCAAGATGATTCTGTAGACTCCGTTGGAGATCTTTACATTAGAAGTGTTTGCTTTAGTCCAGATGGAAGATATCTCGCTACAGGTGCAGAAGATAAATTGATCAGGGTATGTCTTCCCCTCTCTTGAAATATTTCACGTGCTGACTATAAATAGGTTTGGGATATTGCTACACGAACAATTAGAAATACCTTCTCAGGACATGAACAAGATATCTATTCATTAGATTTCGCTCGTGATGGCCGCACCATTGCTTCCGGAAGTGGTGATCGTACCGTTCGTCTTTGGGATATTGAAGCTAGTCAAAATATTTTGACTCTTAGTATTGAAGATGGCGTTACAACCGTCGCCATCTCACCTGATACCAAGTACGTCGCTGCTGGTTCTCTTGACAAGAGTGTTCGCGTTTGGGATGCTGCTACCGGTTACTTGGTAGAAAGACTTGAAGGTCCAGATGGTCACAAGGACAGTGTTTATTCTGTTGCATTCGCACCAAATGGAAAAGACCTCGTCTCTGGAAGTTTGGATAAAACCATCAAGATGTGGGAACTTGTCGCTCCAAGAGGCGGTCACCCAAATACAGGTCCAAAGGGTGGAAGATGTCTACGTACATTTGAAGGACACAAGGTAAGCTACTATTCATTTTTATGTTCAATCTTTATGCTAATAAAATTTGATAGGACTTTGTTCTTTCCGTCGCTCTCACTCCAGATGGAGCATGGGTTCTTTCTGGATCAAAGGATAGAGGTGTTCAATTCTGGGACCCAAGAACTGGTAACACTCAACTTATGTTACAAGGTCATAAGAACTCTGTTATTTCAGTGGCACCAAGTCCTTCAGGAGGTTCTTTCGCTACTGGTTCGGGTGATATGAGAGCGAGAATCTGGAGTTACAAGAACATCTAATAGACTGTTGATGTAATAAAGAACTTGTGATGGGAATGAAAGTAAGAAAAAATGAAAGAAACTGAAGAGGATAGGAGAAGAAGAAAAAACAAAAACACGGTATTGTATCATACCAAAGGCGAGGCGATCAATGGCGTACTTGGTATGTTGAACCTGGTGAATATGGTATCTGATTGACTCTTTATTCATTGAGAAGTTTTATGTTGGCAAGTTCATGGTGGACTGAAATGGCAATATATCTCTGAGGGAGGTTTCTCATTTGGATGTTGGGGATGCGATGCATGCATGGGTTTCGTTTGTCTTATAGGAATTACTTGATGGGAAGGGGAGGGAGAAATGAAATATATTTGATATGATAGATCAATGAGATTTAATTTTTTTCCAACAATGAGATGTTTTTGTGCATTATGGATATGATGTGATGTGATATATTGTCCTGCGGTGCTTTGTAATATGTAGATGTGTTGTATGGTGAGAGTGGAGGTGGAGGTAGACTGATTTATATCTGAAGTGCTTGAAGAAGAAGAAGAAGAAGAACTGCGAGTTCTTTAAATAAATGAGTTTGTATATCCTTGGGTTGGGTTTGGAAGGCTATATAGTTAAGGTTATTTATTATATATGTATAATATACACAGATAGTCTATGAGTAGTCGATTGGTTTACATTGTATGTATGTATGCATATATGGAATCTTCATGTAGATAATATATATAGAATAAAAGTTTATACATGGATGTAGATTATCATATCATATCAGATTATCGGTAGCATGCGAGTCTTCATCGGTTTATATGGTTATCGTACATGTTCTTTCTTTCTTGGCTGGAGTGGAGTGGAGTGGAGTGGAGTGGAGTTGGAAGCTGGGAATGGGGTGGGAATCGGGTGGGTGGGAATGAGGAGGTGTGAATGGGTATTATTAGTGTGAATATGGATATGGATATGAATATGAGTTGTTATACTATGTATGTATGTATGTATGTATGTACTTTGGCTTGGTATGTTGGTGTATTGGTGTATTGGTATTTAAAAGGGGTTTGAGAGGAGGATTTCGATAGATGCTGCGGAGGACTGGAGGATTGGAACTGTGGAATTTATGTTTATTGTGATTTGGGATTTGGGATTTGCGATTTGAGATTGTGAGAGGTGGGGGGGAGGGAATAAAAGGGAAGGGAATGAAAGTTTCATGGGTATCTAGGTATGTTGTATGAGTAGGTAGGCATGTTTGGAGTATGATTATCTTCAGATCTCTATGGATATAATGACACACACAGGTCTATACCAACTCATCTCATTCCCATCCGCAGAAAAGAAAATCTCTTCAGAAATCTAGGTCCCTAGCTCCAGTCTGGCAAAAAAGGAAAAGAATATAGCAAAATCGCCGGCTAGAGAAGCAAAAGAAAAACCCTTTGAGAAACTCGAATGTATGGATTGAGATTATTGATTGAGTATGAGATGATCAATCGTTCGCAGCAAATATAGCATTCAGGAATTAATAGACTCGGTCATACGTCTATCTGATCGATCATCTATGCTTTCCGAGAATCTAATTATGCGCGGTTCGGTTTTGTGATCCTGGAGTAGAAGTAAGTCTGCGGTATTTGTACTTGCACTTGATCGTCTATGTTTGTAGGTTTTGCTCAAATGGAATGAATAGTGGTGTTGAATTAAACTTCCCAGATCTCGATATGGATTTTAAGCACACGGAAAATGGGCTGCGGGGAAAAACTCTCAAACTCCCAAACGCTCGGAGATATTGGGATTTTGGACTTCGGAGAGTAGCTGCAGTTAATTGAATGATTGATCAAAACTGGACGCTCTGCTAGCTCTCCAGGGGCCAACTGTCGTGGAAATAAAGTGCAATAGGAATCAATAAATGGAATCCCCATGACCCCTGATTGCACAACGAGATTTGGGGTAAATATCGATGTTAATATCCCGCTCGACTACTGCATGTAACTCAAGACTTGCAATCATCAAAAGGCCACAACTCCTTCACCTCTTTCTCGGTCATCGACTCATCTTCACTTTCGCGTGCAGTTTCGAGAGCAAGATCCAAGATTTCTTTGTGTGCATGCCTCGTCTCTTCCCAGCGTTCAATGGGTACCCATCCATCAGAATCCGTATGTAGAAGGTTTATAAGCATTAGTTTGAGGTCCTGGACGTGCTCGAAAGCCTTGTGGTCTTTCTGATGTATTTCAAGCTCAGTTTGGGTAGGACTGTAAGGACATTTCCCAACTAAATCCAAAGTATTCCAGTTCTCTGCGAGATCAAGAAATTCCTGCCGTACCGTAGTTGCACTATCTCTCCATGAAGTGTGGGAGTATTGAAATGGGCGGATAAGTAATTGATCAACTGATCTCGCCACCCGCATTTTGGGAATAAAAGCTTGCATACAAATTTCATACGCCTGGTTGCAGTATGAAGCAACTTTCTGCATTCTGATGTCTTGTGCGGATAAAGGAGGTTCGTTACTTGAATCCGCTTCTACAGGTGACTTTTCAGGGGGGGCGGCAAAATCTGGCACGTCGTTTGCGTAGATGAAGGCGGGTTCAACTGAGCTCGATTGCCAATCGATAAGAAATGTGATTAATGTTGGGTCTTCATCCGAAACATAAATGTTCCGGGTGTGTAAGTCTGCATGGAGTAGAGTTGGTACCGAAGCATTTTTGATTTGTGGTTGCGCTATCAGGTTTTGAAGAATACTGTGAGCTGAATCTAAGAGGTTCCGGTGCTCTTTGACCGTGCCGAAATAGGATGGTCGTGATGAATCAATTTCGGAGGATGTGGGTGGAAGTTTGGAGTGACCATTGGCTATGAGTCCTGATGCATACGCCGCGAGATCTTTCCCTAATGGGGATTGTTAGAAATATGAATGATACAATAACACGGAAATTTCGCATACAAGAACCAGCAGGAACCGTAAGCCCCTTTTTCGTTTGGCTGGAACTACGATCCCAATATGAAGTTGAACAGTGTGGTCCAATACCAAAGCCTTCGCTCAGGGGTACCTTCAAGGTTGAATCAAATGGTGCATTCTTAAAATATATGCTCCCATATGCAGGAAATTCAAGTGCTGCCAACTGCTCCATCGTCGTGCAAGCTGATTGAACACATTTCGTATATTGACTTCCGTACATGGTGAGCCAGCGCTCTCGCAGTGGCACGCCGGTGACATGGCGCATGATGATGTATTCGCTGCCGATGGGATTACTCGCGTCATCTGACCAAGCGAGAATATGGGGCACGGGAATTGTAGTATGAGATTTTACTAGGTAATCCAGTCAATCACCAGAGCTGGAGTGGTGTACGCAGGATCACAGTACAAGCAATGCCTACTTACCATATGCAATGGTAGCAACTTCAGAATTAGTGGTGAGAGCTGAAGGGCCTGCGACTCGAGTTGGCAGACGCACCACTACTCGTTTCCCATCACCTAAGAGAAATACAAGAACCCTGTTGAAGCCGCCCTCCTTTTTCTCATAACTAATTATGCGCGAGGCCTCTGGACATAATGATAAGACTTTATTGCAAAGTTCTTGGAAATGGAAATCGACACGTCGCAAGGCGCGTTGCTCCTTGTCCCGGTGCAACCATCGTCCGCTCGTGTATGTGAATGGAAAAAGGGCTGCAGTTTATTAGCAACGGGATGTAGAATTGAAAGTATTGATCTTTACGATCTTTGGACGGCGCCTGGATATGTGGTATAGTGTTCAAGCTCAGACTGGAGACAGATCTACGAAAAACAGCATGAGACAGCAGTTTGGAGAACATTGATGGAGATGATGATGACTACCTAAGGTAAATGAATGGAAGGAAAAACACGCGGAACAATCGATGTTGAAAGAGAAGAATAAGCTTTAAGTACCTAAGTAATAACTTATATTGCTATTATTGGAACCACGTGAAGGGGTGGGAGGGGTATGATCCGAATTACTAAATAAAGCATTATAAAAGTCTATATAAAATGAATGATATAAATTGAGATATAGAATTATTTAAATATAATTCTTCCCCTCCTTATAAAGAGAAAAGAATCATATGATTTGCTTATGTATGTAATTTATACATCCCGATATTGACTACTTTTTCTTTTTATAAACTTAATATATATATAATATTTTGATAATGGTTACATCATACAATTTAGAAGATGGTCGACTAGATTCTCTAAGAGATCCTCATATACATCAGCTAATCAAAAGAGTCAAAGGACCAGAAGTGAGTCTATGTAAACACTAGATTACTAACATTCATTAGTATTTAGATTTTCTGTGATTCTCTAGTATTGGGTTTAAGTTCAATTAGTTTATCGTCAATTCAATCGCTCCCCAAGAATCTACCCCAAGGAGTTATTAGTATTACCTACCAAGAGAACTCAGATAATTCTCCGTAAGACTTAATCATTTTTTTTCCAGTGCAGGGTATTTATACCTATCATCTTCTGTCCTTAACATTTATCACTATTACTGTATATCTATTGTATCGAATATTTGAATCTTTGAAGAATTAAATCCTCAAACAATCAAACCCTCAAATAACCACATTCGTTGCCATTAAATTACAACGATACCTACTACGTGTCTCATCAAGCTGTTGCACTTTGTAGTTGAACTCGCATCATCCAACCACTACCTCGCCCCACATGCGTCGAGCCCTACCGTCATTTTACCCTGGCCCGTATTAATCAATAACAACACCGTCTCGCTCACATCAGAATGCCCCCCTCCTTTTTGGTCCGCAAAGTCTTCAAGGGCCTTTTCCGTCTCGATAGAGCCCTCCTCCCCCGCCCACAATCTACATCCATCTCGCGCGTCTTGCAGCTTGCGGATCAAACCCCGCGGATAAGATTCGAGTGTGGTGGTGAAATAAAACACCTATGCAGAGGAATTCTGCTGTGGTTGATATACCTCTCACTTTTGGATTCGCTCTGTTGATCGGAATCGAAGCAAAGAATGTATGGACGAATTTCAGAGGCAGAGATGAAAAATGTGATCAGAGAGCTCGTGAGGATGCAATGGAAATTGAAATGGGGAAGTGAGATGCGAGAATAGATAGGAGTCTAATGCGGGGCAATGGGGGGAGGGGTTATAATACGCCAGAGCACTAGGGGCTATATGGAGTTGAACTTTGGTATCATGTATACATTCGCCAGATTAATGCGGTGCCTAACATTTTGATCCATGTGATGCGCGGGATGAGTATGTGTATATTATTGGGCAGATTGTACGGAAATCATGAATGACGGAACTCCTGAATAATACTCGTTTCAGTCTTCCTTATATTTTGGAGTCCAGAGATGGCTGTAAGATTCAACAGCTAGAAGAGTAAGCAATGGGACGCGTTTCTATTGGATTGAGCGGGATTGGAGTTGGTGACTGAACTTCAAGTATCAAATTGGTTACGGATCCAGAAGTTGTTCGAGGGACACAGGATTGTGACATTTATTAGGACTGCAGATAGGATATGAATGGCAATTGAATGGAAGTTATCCATCGTACACACATGTCAGAGTATAGATTGTAACTATGTTATAAAGAGATTCATTGTTTTCGGCTCATTGCTGTTGTGGAACGTCGACTTGTCTCTTGATTCTAAATAAGAAAAATCTCTTCAAGAATCTGACTCAAGCCTTGCCCCCAAAAAGAAATCGGATAGTACGAATGAGGATTTGGTGGTTTCATAACATAAACTCACTTGAAGTTATCAGAAATGTTTATATTCAAAGCGTAATTGTACAAACGATTTCTCAACCAAATGTAGCTTTTCTCCAAGTTAAAGATAATCTACATACTCTCCTCGCCACAAAATAATAGATGCTTAGAATACTAATTTGACGAACATGAATTCAATTTTCCATTTCTTTCATCTTCTCGTCTTTCCTACTCCCCCCTTTATCTTTTTGCCCCTTCACCTCCTCGTCTCGTTGTCTCCAGTTGGACTTCAGCATAAAAAGGAGGCATAGCACCACCGCCATAGAAGAACAGTGTATTTTCTCTCCATGAAGATACAGCACCACTACTATAAAAGGATAGTATTTTTTCCTTCTCTAGAAAAGTATAACACCACCGTCATGGGAGGACAGTGTCTTTTTCTCTATTAAAGAGTAATACCATCTCTATAGAAAGATAGTATCTTTAGTCTTTAGTAATACTACCATTTTGGAGGGACAGTGTCTTTTCCTATATCGAAGTGCACCACCACCGTTTTGGGGGAACAGTGTCTTTGGACTTTAGTAACACTATCGCAATGGAAGGACAATGTCTTTTGATCTTCCGAATTAAGAATGACGACAATGACCATCTCGGCTCCAACGGGGAGACAGATAATAAGATAGTATCCTTTTGCTTTTAACAAGGAAGTGATAGCTATCATGGCAAACATATGATTTTTTTTAGCTTCAATAAGGAGGCAGATAGCAAGATATTATCTTGTAGCTCCAACAGAGAGAAAGCACGTCCACATCGCATTGATCCTCAAATCAATCATTGAATTGACTTGCCATTTATAATCATCGAGAGAAGACTCGAGTGGTCGCATGTAACAGGGAGCTGCTTTGCCAGGATAACTTTTTTTTACTAATTAAATGAATTTAGTATGAGCAATAACGCATGTGGCTGATTTGGAGAACGTAGAGAGAAGTTGAATGCAAAGTCAAGCCTTCCGTTACGATCATTGTATAACGTAATAGGAGACACTTGTCTCCTCAGCATCTTACACATACTCTATGATTACCCATCTTCCGATCATTTTCACAACCCAGAACACCATACATTACACATGAAATTGTCTTAAAAGAATAGCAGATAAATACTCAAACAGATTTGTACATGCTAAAATAGATATCGTTACAGTAGGTACTATGTTCCGACCCCAAAATAGCCATTAGCCAGCCGTTCACCAAAATTGTATAGTACAAATTCCATTTTTCTTCCCATTCATTCATACAAAGAGATCCTTCATCAATCTAATACAAGGATCGCTTCGATTTAGATCAAGAATTGAATCCCCTGGTTTTCCATGCCTCCCACATTCCAATTCATTCCTCATCCATTCATATGTGCAACTTGTATCGCTTGCATATTTACTCGGAAACAACCTTTGTCTTGATTCTTGAGCCACCGCTCTTAACACGTCTTGCAGAAGGACGGTTGATGTGGTGGTCTGGGATCCAGCTCTCATCATAAGCTTGTTGAGCCAAAGATTGAGTTGTAACAGCTGGTCCATCAGCACCGATAACAGAGACTTGATCCTTAACATCGACTGCCTTCTTGCTTCCTCCAGAAGAACGCTTGGCGCGCTCACCACCTTTTCCACCTTTGCGAGTTTGGGGGAAGAGAGATTCGATCCAGGTTCTGTAAACGAAGTAGAGAGTACCGCCGGTGACTGCGAGAAGGAAGAGATAGAGGAAGATGCTATTGTGATGTGAGTTTGATTCGTTTCCTGAAAAATCATACTGCGGAGAAAACACTTACATTTGAGGATCGAAGATGCTAGTAGCAGCTTCAACAACAGCAACAGTCTCATTATAAGCCTGAATTTGATAAACACCACCCGTTTGACTAGCCACAACCGCAATGATGTTCAATCTCAAATCTTGGGGGTTCAAATCCGTGGTAAAAGTATATGTCAAGCTTTCTGCCTCACCAGGTTGAATCTCAACATCATATCTTGTCGAGGTCAAATTGCGCACAATAGCAGCACTAGGATGAGTGCCTTCTGGCAGAGTCTGAAGAGTAGACAAAGAGCCTCCAACAACAGCTACTTGAACAGCTTCAGCTTCATCGTTTTGGAATGTAAGGAGGGCTCGAGAAGCATGGCCGTTGACGAGTTTAACACCAAAGATTTCTGCTTCAGGAAATGCAGCAACGACTGAGACGGCGAGATTGCTTGGGGGAGTTTCGAATCCTTCTGCTGCTGCTTCTGTACGTTGATCTTCAGTCTATTGATGAATATAAATTAGTATTTATTTTGGTTCTCAATGGTATTCTTTAGCTCCCGATAGCTATTTGAAGCTTATGACAGCTGTCATTAATGGGAAAACAATAAACTTACACTTTCTGGTGCAGCAAAAACGCTGACAGCACGAAGTGCGAGAAGAGCAAGAGTAGTAAAATTATAGGAAACCATGATGAGCAGATCAATTGAATAAATTGATAGAAGAGAAGGTAAAGAGGGAATGCGAAAGTAAAAGGTGGTCGGATGGTATTATGACGAATTTATGTCCCAGCTTCTAGAAATGTGTTCTCGGCAACTAGCGTATAAATTGTTGCCATTGCTCGGGAATCCCAGTAGCTGCAGCAAGTAGACCAATTTTGGGATGAAGTCATACAAAATAGAAAAACATGACATTTATTTGCCCGAGTGTTCGTCCAATAGTTTGAATGTAGTAATTGATATTTGCTGACAGATTGTGAGATGTTGAAGAAAAAGAAGAATGGTTTTATGAATCACCATAGATCAACAAAGACAGGAAGTTGAGCAGATTGGTGAATCTAATAAGCAGCAGGTAGACAGACGTAGTAGAAGTCATTCATGTTCTACAGAGTACACAAAACTAACGTCATCACATCACCAATAGTCAATCACTCGGAGAAAACAATTTTTGATCATTTTTTCATTAGTTTGCTGGTTGGGTCCGTAAATACGTGATGCCCAATACTATCCATACCATGCATGCATTGGCTATTACCAGGTTTTCCCAGTCCAGTAGTCATCAAAAGCCCTTCGAGGCAAAATATCCCCAAAAAGTGTGCTATCATCAAATAAAGGCTTCTCGTAAGAAAAGCACCGCCGTTCTCTATCATACACAGACCGGAAGGGTTTACAGCTTGTTCTGTAAGCTATATTTTTAAACCAACGTTATGTTCTGGGAGCTCATGCTCGAGAACACTTTGATCATTCGACCTCTTATAGGGAATGATCAGCAATATTGGCAGTATATAGAAGCGTGTAAATCCATAAGCAACGAGTCAACGAGCCAAAAAAAAAACACGCCTAATTTTTTTGTTAAGGTCAACAAGGTTGGAGTCAAGACAATCTCTCTCGTCAAGTTCAAGCACCAACCATTCCAGGTCCGTAACTTTGACGCATGGGTCCTTGGAAACCGTGAGATGTTGGAGTCTTTCCTTTGTTAGCTTGCACATTTGATGGATATAGCACACTACCCACCTTCTTTGGTCGCTTTCGACCACCGGCTCTGTCATCGCCATCGCCGGTGGAATATCCACCATCGTCATCAACGTAACCCTCGCCATAGCCTTCAAAACTTGAATCACCATATGAGCGCTTCTTTGCGGTTCTTTTTGGACGTGCGATATCTGCCGCGCCTCTATTTTGCTTTGGCACACCCATCGTGCCTTGCGCCATTGGCATTGGAGCCTTTGCCTTTGCAGGAACAGCCTTCAAGGGATCGTTGGCAATTTGGGAACTGATTTCACCAAGAACAGAATGGTTCCAACGTTCTTTTGGAACAGGACCTTTAGCCATAATTAAAGCCGTCTTGATTTGAGGTAGTAGATCCTCTATTCCTTTACTGATTTCTTTTCCTTGTACATAAGATTGATTCCATGCTTCCCTGGGTCCAAGAGGTCCGTAGGGATCAATCAATGAAGTGAGTGATCCAGGCTGATTGGGTTCTGGACCTTTAACGGCATCAAACTGCCCAGCAATACCCAAGGATTTTATGTATCCTTTGTAGGTTTTTCGAACTGTGTTCTTCTTCCCATCTGCTGTGACACGAGCAAGACTGGCGGCAATTCCGTTCAAACCGAATCGATCGTATAAATCTTGTTGTACGTTTAAATTTTGATGCTTATGAACTGTATGTCATTCCACGTTAACAAAATATTTCATCTAAGTGGTGGACAAGTCATATAAGGTGAATATGCTTGAGATTGTAACCACGAACAAGTTAGATCGACTAGAAAGAAGGAATTCTTACGAGTTCTGCAGAGAAGGTACTTTTTACCGACATCCTGATGGAGATCGTCAATACTAGGTCTGCTATCCTCGACATGAACTTTCTTCTGCTTGTGATCACCAAGATCTTCAAAATCTCTCTTGCGCTTGGTCGAAGGATCCATTGATTGAGATGCCTCGATGGCGGAATTGACAGTTGACATGCTGCCGTTGATGCTGTGGGCTGGCGTCGGAAGTGAAGTGTTGATTCGTGGAGAAACTACGTTCTTTGACGAAATATCGGTAGATCCTGGGGTATTGGAAGGACTTTGTGGTGTTTGTGGGAGATCAGAAGGCATTTCGGTAATAAGTTTGTATATTAAAGTAATCGAGGTTGTTGTAGAAAAGAAAAAAGGTGAATGTGGTGGTAGAAGGATTGATTGTTGCGGCTTCGGCCGTAGTGAAAAGTTTATTCTTATCGAAAAGATTGTATAAGGGTATCAAAATGCGCCTCGAGTTTATTGAGAAGGAAAGAATGCGGAATAATAATTGTACAGAGTATGGAGCGAGTGTCGAGGATAAAAGGGACCTGTTTTCGATCGGATTCTCGAGGCTCGAAGAAATGTGAGAGGGAATGAAGGAGAAGGTGGATCGAGAACGATTGTCGCAAAAACGGACCTACACCGCCGACGGCAGCGCTGAATCGACCTGTGCTCTTATTTCATGTAGGTCGTCGAGATCGTGTTATCAATGCGATATTGTTTTCCGTATAATCAACGTCGGTTTCGTTATTGTCGTTGATGGTGTTGAATTTCCTGCGTAGTTGGGCAGATCGTTCATGTGAGGTCAATAGGATTGGGAGACGCCGCTTTGTCAATGAATTGGCCGAACCAAAGATTTAGCGCCACAGTCACGTGTAAATCAAACCGAGGTCAGCTAGTCATTAAATTTTTTCTTCTCTCCTCTTTTACCGTAATTCTTATTGAATGGATGTGAATAAATACGATAAATGAACGTGATTATTCAACAATATATACCATTTTGAGAAACTTTAGAAAAGATTTCAAAAAGAGTCAAAATTGGACATTTCCATCATGAAACTCATCATTAAACACTCTGTATGATTCCCAGCTCTTCTCTAGCCAGAACCGATCAAACGCATTTTGAGTTGTTCCAGCCCCATTTTCAACTTGAACCAAGCATGTATGCACTAAGCTAGATGTAGATTAGCTCCAATGGAAATTGCCGGGTTTGTTACTGATAGGAAATAATTTTTTGATATCGAGAAAATTCCCCATGAACGTATTTATTTTTGATATTTGAATCAAGAATCAACAACAAACATTGAATAATACAACATCATGTCTGAAGGAAGAAAGAGACCATTCGACGATGATGTTGCCATTGAGGCAGCATCCGAAGAAGCCCAAACACATACCTCGAAGAAACCTAGAAAAGAAACGAATGCATCTGCCCGCCGTTCATTGTTTGTTCGTTCTTTACCCGCCACAGCTACAACCGCATCATTGACTGAGCTTTTTTCCGATAATTATCCTCTCAAGCATGCAACAGTTGTACTCGATCCCGTTACAAAACAATCAAAGGGTTATGGATTCGTTACATTTGCAGATGCGGAAGACGCTCAGAGAGCCTTGGATGAATTCAACGGTCAATCATTTCAAGGTCGTAAAATGAAAATTGAAACTGCTCAACCACGTTCCAGAGATGCGCCAGCTAAAGGTGGAGACGATGGATTAAAAATGCCCAAGGAGAAAAATGCAATTGCTACCGAGGCAGCTGCTGTCAAGAAAGCCCGACAAGAGAAATTAGCTGAATCAAAAGCACCCCCCAAACTTATCATTCGAAATCTGCCATGGAGCGTCAAGACTCCTGACGAATTGGCTAAGCTATTCATGGGTTTTGGAAAGGTCAAGTTCGCTACAATGCCCAAGGTCAAAGGAAAGGAAGCGGGGTTCGGATTTATTGTTATGCGGGGCAAGAAGAATGCAGAGAAGGCATTGGCTGCAATCAATGGGCGTGAGATTGATGGCAGACAATTGGCCGTTGATTGGGCTGTTGAGAAGGACGTTTGGGAGAAGAAGAAGAACGAGGATGCAGGTATTAGTGAGGATGTGGAAAAACCAAAGGATGAACCCAAACAGCCAAAAGACAAGGCAGAAGACGACAATGTAGACGATGATGTCGCAAATTTCATGAAGAATTTTGGAGATCAACTCGAGTCTGAGGACGAGAGTGATCCTGAAGCCGATCAAGAGAATGAAGACGACATCGACGACGAGGACGACGAAGACGACGATATTGAAAACGACGACGACTTTGATGAAATAGCTGAAGATGAGACGATTGAAGAAGAAAAGCCAAAGAAAAATTTCATTACCGACAATTCAACAACACTTTTTATTCGCAATCTCCCCTTTACGACTCTCGACGCAACTTTGAAGGAACACTTTGAACAATTCGGTCCTGTTAGATATGCTCGAGTGGTTATGGATAAGGCAACAGACCGTCCTAAGGGTACCGGTTTCGTCTGTTTCTACAACGTCGAAGATGCTGAGTCTTGTTTCCGAAATTGCCCCAAGTATCAACCTACAGGCGCAAATGCAATTAAGAAAGGTGATACTCCACAAATCAAGCACTCTCTCCTGGAACCTGAAAACGCAGATTCAACGGGTGCTTATACCATCGAAGGAAGACTTCTTCAGATATCCAAGGCTGTTGAGAAAGATCAAGCAGTGAAGCTTACAGAGGAGGGATCACATTTCCGTGATAACCGCGACAAAGATAAACGAAAGCTTTACCTTCTTCAAGAAGGTACTGTCGCAAAAGGCACCCCTCTCTACGATATACTCCCACCTTCCGAGGTAAAGATGCGCGAGGATAGTGCCATGCAAAGAAAGAAGCTTATTCAAGGCAATCCAACTCTACATCTCAGTCTCACGCGTCTGGCCATACGTAACATACCCCGTAATATCGATTCTAAAGCTCTCAAAGCTCTAGCTCGTGAAGCCGTTGTTGGATTTGCTACAGATGTTAAGGCAGGACTACGTCAGCAACTTTCCAAGGAAGAAATCTCACGAGGAGGCGAAGAGATGCGCGAGGCTGAAAAGCAAAGAAAGGCCAAAGGCAAAGGTATCGTTCGACAGGCTAAAGTTGTGTTTGAGGGTAGAGAAGGAAAGAAAGTTAGTGAGGAGAGCGGTGCCGGAAAATCAAGAGGATATGGTTTCGTTGAATATTCGAGTCACAGATGGGCCCTCATGGGTTTAAGATGGTTGAACGGCCACGCACTCACCAACTCCCAAGGGAAAACACAAAGAATGATCGTAGAATTTGCCATTGAGAACGCACAAGTAGTTTCCAGAAGAAAAGAACACGAAGAGAAAGCTCGCAATCGCTCAAAAGAAGTTACCGATAAGATTGCCAAGGGCGAAATCGTCAGCTCGAAGAAATTGGCAGGTAGAGATACACAAATGAAGTCGATGAGGAAGGGTGGAAAGGGCATAAAGGGAGCTGGTAAAGGTGGGAAATTCGAGAAGGAAAAGAGTTTCGATAGAGTCGCTCTCAAGTAAGTCTACGTTCCCTTTTGCATTAACAAGTATGACGTACTAACTATCAAATAGGGGTAAACGTAAAGCCGAAGACGACGCATCTGAACAAAAGGATAGAAAGAGACCAAGGAATGAAGCAGCCGAAGGCGATGATGATAGCAAGCAAAAAAAGAAGGCACAAATTATTCAAAAGAAGAGAATGATGAGGAGGAATAGAAAGGGTGGCGCTTAGCTGCGTGGTATATGAAGGAGCTGGCAGTACGAGAGACGAGGTAGAAGGGAAGAGAGGGAAGAGAGGTTCATGGAGTAGAATATGCATAGTAGGGGGTGTATAGTTAGAGAAGCGATCATTGTTTTCGAGCTCAAGCTTGATTGTATGATTAATATGATACCTGCCTTGATGGCTGAACAATAATTACTCTTTTTCACATTCAGATCATACTTGATACACCTGAATCCACCAATAGCGTATGCTGTTTCCTACCCCTCAAAATCACGTGAAACTACCCCAAATTGCATAACCGATGACTCCTTTTCATTTTTCCGAGGAACACTTCCACTCACAACCCTAATCATCCCCAACACCATGCCCATATACAATCATAGAAATCACAACCACATTCATAATCAATGGCATCAATGCGACATCCTCTAGTTTCGCGCTAGTAATGTCATTTTTCGCGTATTCTGAAGAAATGTTCATTCATTATGTCTTCATCGAGTAATATACCACTAGTCACGTAGTTATATGAAGTAGCTTTAGCCATATATACATACATGTATTTGGCTCGAATATCTGTTCCTAGTATATCCACATATCAAGATAAACACTTTGAGTCAAAAAACAATATTTTGGAGTCAGGAATGACTATTTTCGCTAACTTCAAAATGATATTGATTCACTGTATTTATATCTGGTCATTCACAGTTGCGAATTTGAGTCCTTGAGGATATCTTATAGCCGCATCTTTGTATTTTGACTCGAATATCAACGACAGTCACTTTTCGACGCTGAATTGTTCATTTTGAATCAAGATACGGTACTCGAGTAAACAATGACTAGTCTGGGGCATGGCGAGGATTTTGAGATTCACTGCTGTTGATTTTTGGATTTGTGTGACGATTTCCTGTTATTGACTCATCATCTGCATATGAATTTGACCAAATCTGGGTATACAGAGATTATTCATAGGAGAAAATGAATGTGCGCAGTCAAAATCTCAGGCCTGGGATTTATTGGTGTCTATTCTGGTATCAATATGACTATTTATGGCCATTGCATCATCATTTATAAGCGAAACTGACTCGAATATACTTGTTAAAATATATTAATACCATTCAAACGTGCTTCCGGAATCGCAAGGACTCATTTATGGGTTCTTTTGACTCGAATGTTTGTTTCTGCACTCATTAATACCCCGATATCAACATTTCGGGTCAGAAAGCCCTTGTTTAAGACTCAATCACCTACGATTTTGACTCGGATACCCGTTTCTAGTCATATTTGTATCAATTTATTGTATCTATCAAGCCAGAATGGCCTCGCTTTGACTCACTCCCTACACTTTTGATGCGAATACCTCAGTCCAGTCAGATTCAAACCACAATGTGGCCTTTTCAAGTCAGAATACTCTCATTATATAGTCATTCTAGATGCTCGCTAGAGGAGAATTACAGGGGGGCGTGGTAATGATAAGAAACGGAGCACCCCTCTTGGTTTAAGTTTGCAATCAATAAGAAATCCTCAGAATACATCGAAATACAACAAAGTTCTCGCGAATCAAAGATAATCCCTTTGTATTATCTCTATTTTGACTTTAAGCACAATTCCCTTGCCTCCAGAGCTTTACCTCTTTAATTCCCAGGCGCGATTTGATCATTGAACACCAAGTCCTCTCCCTTGATCAGCTTCTACGCAGATATTGGTGTTTATCGTCATAGATACACCCTTCATCATTCCATGACAGCTTCAGTACATCAAATTCTCAGCTGATATCGCCCATATCCAGCCGCTATTGACTATTGGATTGACAGCGTACTTCATTGCCATATCCGGAGCTCATCATAGCCTTAGACACCTAACACACCTTTGACATCGTATCCAGCGGGCAAAGAATCTTTCAACTTCTATTATCCGAGGCGTTTTGCTATCTACGAGTGGTATTTTAGCCATGTATTCTAATATCACTAGAAAAGGAAAAGAGAATGAGGATTTTGAATGGAACCAAGGTGGAGTTCCTAATATGAATTACGATCTCAACTGGTCACAACCCTCAACCGGTGCCTACAATACTCCAACCATGGACTATGAAGAAGCATCTCAGCAGCAGCAAGAAAATTTCCCTTCACAACAGCTGGAACAGAGTGACACATTCCAGAAATCATCTCTTGCTTCTGGGAGCCCTGGTGCGTATGGTTCGTTCGTTCCTGAAGGTAGCCATTTCTCCCATGGATCATCAGCGTATTCTGGAAACCATCTTCATGGCACCAGGCAGCCCACTGGGGAAGTCGCAAGTCCGGGACTACCAGTCATGGAGGTGGAGTTAAATCACCCACGAATGGATTTGATAGACGGTGAGGCTCCTTATGGATTTCCGGACCTTTGGATTCCAAACACCGCCTTCGCGAAAACTCGGTGGGTGAATATCCCAGTGACAGGGGAGCCTGATTACGGCTACTTTCCCATGACGAAACATCTTATGAAAGAGTTCTGGCAAGGTGCTGCTGCTGATGAAGAAGATTCATGGTTTTGTAGAAGATGGGATCATGTTGACTTCTTCCGGCTTGTATACCTCACCGTAACCTTGGTAGGGAATGTCAGCATGAACACTACCTCCAAGGATGACGAATGTCTGTTACAGAATATAGCGACAATATTCAACATGGCTAGCCCTTTGACTCACAATAGACCGCCAGGCTTTTTTAGAACACTCGGCAATCGAAATAAGCAGGTCGATGTTCCGATGTTGAGACAACTTTTTCAAATTCTCAACAACCAACACAATCCGAACCGCAGTGATCCTTTGATAAGAGTTATGGAGTGGTCTAAAAGAAAAGCAGTCTCCTTGATCACTCCCAAGAGAGTTCTGAATGGCATACCAGAGGCAATCTATGCATGCTTTAACATGACATTCCAGGAGTGTAACGCACAAAAATGGTACTTTCGCTTCGACTCGAGTCATTATTTGATGGCGTTCCAGCACTATGACGGAGATCAAAATTGGAGGCTACTAGGACCTTCGGGTGTAGACCCTAAACCGGTTCCTGGTGGCTCAATTCCCGGCCCCTTGCCAGCTGATAGTCTAGAGCCTTACCCTCGACTTGCCTACAAGTCGCAGTCACAGCAGCTAGAATACGAGAGACAACAAAGAGATGAATATGATCAACAGCTACGAGATGCCCATCGGGCACCAACCGGTTCTGGGAAAGGCAAGAAGCGTGCCACACGTGAGAGTTCATCAACCAGCTCTTCTCATGTTAAACCTCACAAAAAGCATCACGAGTATGGTAAATAATGGGATTGGTAGCGAAGGGTAAGATTTCTGGAAGTTTTTCTTACAAATATGAAGGGGGGGCATTAAGACTAGACGCGTTAGTTATACTATTAGGATGTAATTGGACGACAGGAAATCTGATGCGCTAGCCGCACGACTGAGGATTTCTTTGAATATGGCATAGAAGGACTTCAAATGTAGATACTCTGGTCGCACTACCGGTAATAAAGACCTGAAGATAGATAGATAATGCTTAATAACGTTGTTTTTTCCACTAAACTTTTTTCAAAATTTTGGGTTCGATACCAATTCATTCGATATCTGCACTGTAATACAAACCAGGAACCGGGAATCGAGATGGTCTTCCAATAGAATACATGTAAGCTGGAAAAGTCAGGTATTGAAGTGAATCTCCTATGTTGTTGACTCCAATACCATATTTGAGTCACTCTTCACATGCACCTTTTGAGTCAGAATGCCCTTCTTTTACAGTCATCTTGGAAGCTTTTCAGGGAGGGGTAACAGGGGGATTGTGGGAATAATAGGGAACAGTGCAACCCTCTTGGTTCGAGCTCACACACTACCTCAATCCTCAAAACACATTGAAGTACAGCGAAGTCTTGCGAATCAAGAAAATACCTTTTGTTCAACATAATACCAACTCCGAGCACAACCCTCTTGTACACACGACACCCATTCCTCCCTCTTTGACCAGCTCACACGCCGATATTTGAGCTTTATCATCATAGATTAGCCCCTCATTGTTCCATACAGTCTTCGGTACTTATCCTCAATCAAGATCGTGCAAGTTCAACATAGTGATAGACAACTTCAAACTTCTAGACGTCGTCTCAAGTGGACAGTAGACTAAGGCTCCTCAAACCCCAAGTATCTGAGGGCTGATTGATATCTATAACAATCTCTTCCCACAACCAAGGGGAAAGAAAGGGAAAGGAGAAAGTCTATAGGATTTCAAACCGTGGATCATCTTCAAAAAAGCCTTCAGGCAATGATAGAAATGCTGAGGCAAGAGATCACCAGCGAAGAAGCGTCCAGCCAGCGCCAGCACCACCAGTACAGCATTACACAGGAGGATACAATGAATTCAGTCATCTTCCTTCTTACCAGGGACAATACGAGCAGCAGAATTATGCTACAGCTGGACCGGCTCCTAAGTCTGATGCGCCACCGCTTGCGTATCGAGGATCGTCTTTTGGAACCGGAAGCTTTTCTTACGCGGAAACAACAACTGAGGCACCAGCCTCCTCTGGATACAACTATAGAGATCAAAATGTGCCTAATACAACATCCTTCAAAGATCCCTGGGAAGAAGCTGGTCTAGGTTACCTGAAGGTGCAAGTGGAAAATGAGTCCTTTACACCGAAAAGTTCTGATTATCCCAATCTGCCAACTAATCCCATGAGCACTCCAATCCCGCTTACTGGCACCCCGTCGGCTAGCTATCAGCACGTAACAACAAGATCCCCTGCTGTGATTCCCACTTTCGTAAATGAGGGAGAACTTCCTTACGGAGTAGACGACTATCCAGCCGAGTGGGAATCGGGATATAATCCCAGATTCGACAACGATGAGCGCGGCCATGTAGCAGCCTTATGGGCTAGCGTTTGGCTTGATGACAAGCAAATGCGAACTTGCTATCTCTTCGACCATGTGGATCTTTATCGACTTATATACATTGTTACGACTTTGAATTCGACTGTTGATTGCTGCAACAATGATCCGACATGCATAACAATTGCAACGTACATTCTCAATAGCGCGGGTAGACCATGGGGGTTTGGAAATGTGAGTCATTTGCGACCTCTTCCACAGGTTGGCTTCACTGAGGATCAAGTGAGGACACTTTTTAGTATCATGGCAAACAGAAAAAATCGAAAGCGTGGTGCAGCAGTCGAAATCTTAGGTGCGTGGATAGAAAACAATAATAACTCGATTAAGAAAGCTCTAGGTACAGGGAAAAAGAAGGCGACTCAAGGATATCCATACTGGACTCCTAAGAAGCTCGTGTCAGGCCTACCAGAAGCTATCATGGGGTATTTTGGCTACAACAATGCCTCTGCTGTTGCGGACAAGAGGCTTTGCTGGGAATGGAGAGTTCCCTACTTCATGTTTCGCGATAAGGAAATCGGACCTGAAACCATTTGGTACACACCACAGACCTATACCTACCCACCTATACCCCCCGAAGCTCGCTCTTGGACCAACACAACCGCAGAGAAAGAAGACATCCATGAACAGCAATATTTGCAGAGTGATCCAGATGAAGTGAAAGCCGCACAGAGAAGATCAGAGCAAGTGGGTTGGGGAAAGCAGAGTAAGTTGGACGCAGAACGGTTGGCATCAGATGAAGCAAAACGGTATCACAAAGCGGGAAGGGGCGAGAGATACAATGTAGTCACTGTGGAGCCTAAAATCCCGGCTTCTAAACACTCACGTGAAAGATCGAGCGCTTCCACATCTCATCATGGTTACAAGCAGGTATACTCTGAGGACAGTAAAGGGAACGCTTGCTATAAATGGGTACGTAAATAAGGTATTGCTGTATAGGATATAGAGACGTTGAGCTTAGATGCGCTGGTCGCTCTATTAGGACGTAATTAGACATTAAGAAGTCTGATGTGCTGGCCGCATGGTTCGAATGTATCTAAACAGGGCATAGATAGACGTTATATGTAGAAGCGCTGGTCGCACTACTGCAAGATTTAGAACACCTAGGAAGAGATAGATAATACTTAATCACGTTGCTTTTTAAACTAAATTCTTAACATTCTGGTTTGATACCGCTTCATTAGATGTCTGCCTCTTAATAGGAAGTAGAAAAGGGCAATGTCTTTTATCAAAATGTATGAGACCCGGCATGAGTAGGTATTGAATTCAATCCCCTGTGTTCCCCATTGTTTGAACAGAGTGAAAGATAGATAGCTAGAGCCCTCAAGTTTCACCGTCCTTTGAGGGAATACATCCACCTCTACGATACCAAAACTTAGCATACCATAAGGCTACAAGAGCTACTCCAAACTTAGTCCCAGCTCATTTGAAACCGTTCCTCGCTGTGGATGGGTAGGACTCGATGGAGGATTTGATTGGCGAGAGAAGAGGAAATTTGCTTTCATTTCGCTTCCGAGTACATTTTCTATCTTCAAAGATATTTTAACACTGGAATCAAATTAAAATAGGCAATAATGAGGGGCACATTCATGAATCGAGTGTCGTTGATTACACCTTCAGTGTTTTCCCCAGTTTTTCAAGAACAATGGTCATAAATATGAATCAACACCAAATTGGATAGCCTGAATAACCAAATCTCTTTGCACGCATCCTGCATTTTTCCAGTGATATTGGATGCAAGAATAGTATCGTAGACCGTGTTCAATTATGGAGCCCTCAAATATACCTCACATCGTGCTATATGAGACACTTTTCTACGGAAAAATTAACCGCATCATGTCGTTTTCCATCAAAGTTTTGACCCAATTTAACTTCATCTGGTTAGTTTAACAGTATTTTAGCTTACAACAACGCTAAAAAAGTATAAAGACGACCAAAATGACTATATTTGATCATTTAACCTTCGATATACCTCTGCCTAACCAACGAGGGGTGGATAGCTGACTCCAGTGTAATGGAGACCCGGGAGGTGTAGGCTGAGAAGAAACGAATGAAAGCAGTGATAGTTTAGAGGAGACGATCTTTGCTGGTTCATCTGATCTGAAGGTTGTAGTAGTTTCCCAGAAACCTATGTGAAAAGGGAGATAGGTGATGAACATGAATGCTATGTGGAAAGGAATTGTACATAAACGAATTGAGGAATGTTTGGGGATGGTAGGGATCAATGAAAATAATGGGATGGGAAATAACTGCGCATGCAAATTTCAATTCTTTATCCTCTTCTCCTAGACTGCAAGAGTAGGTGGTATTTTGGACTGTGAAAGAAAAACAGAAGAATCTTTTATCATCAATTGAGAGAAAAAGAAATCTCCATGTATTTCGATTTTGTTTCCCGCCCGAACTCAAGGGAAGCTTTGAGTTTTTTGAAGCGTGAGACAAGCTGGGGAAAACAAAAATACTTCTGTAAGTCAGAGATGCGTTTTAAAGATTGAGAGGAGAGAGGTGACGAGGACATTCATAGGCTTGGACCCAGCTCTTGCTGTAGAGCCACCTCGTACCATTTTTTTGCACCACTATGGAAACCTTCTCTCTGGGTTGCTCAATCGTCTTGCCTGGAGACCTTGGAAAGGTGCAATCTTCATAATGTCACATCTAGCCGCCAGAATTAACGGCAAAGACTCGGGTTTGTACCCAGGATACATGAGAATCTCTGTCAAAATGATGCATCTGAAGATTCTCTGAAGGCTGGCTTTCAACCTGTTACAGCTTGAACAATCTTGAGAGCCACATAAGCTACTTCAAAGGTGCGAATTCGTTAATGCGGAGGCTTATCTGTTCTCTGCTCTATACTCCGCGTCGCTTTCTCATGAAGAATTTGGCAGCAGTAGTGGAAGCATTACCATTCACAGTATGAATGAAATAAGTCGTTGTATTAGAACAGAGTCCGTATCTCGACCACTGAGCGTTTTGACAGGCAAAAAGCTCATTTAATTGACGTCGTAATTTGGAACATGAGGGAGTGATTGCCAAGACAATATTGCGACTTTGAAACCCGATTATTTTGTCTTGATTTGGATATGAAGACAACAAGGTGTACTAGTCACTAATTAGGGCCTCTTAATTACCGCGGATACTTGCCATTGAAGCCGCCCCATTCTTGGTCCCGTGCAAATCATCGGTCTCGAACATTGCCAAGGAGTATACTGGACCCCAAATGCAATGCCACCACACCCATTCAACGTTGACTGGTCTGCACACTGCACATACAGGACCAGGACTAGGCGCAGATGCACATCTGTTCACGACCTATACCCCGCGCAACTCCTGCGGTGCATTTATTGAACGCGGAATTGAAGTACGCTCGCGGCACGGTCAGACCAGATTTGGAGCGTCGTCCATGGTAGACGGAGATTTTTCGATGTTGGTTATCGTGATGATATGTAGATACCGAATTTTTGTTACGTATGTAGAATGAAGGGGAAGTTCGGAGAGTACCATGGTACAAGCGAGTGCTTTTGATAAGATACCGAATGGCTGGTGGGGTCCACGCCGAGAGATGTCCGGCGGGTAATTGGTTGGGATGTGATGTAACACAATAACGCTTTACCCCGCAGGCCCGCAGGAAGGGAAATTGATGGGAAATGATCATTTGAGAGCAGACAGACAGACAGAAGGACAACTATGCCAGTTTCTCGATATGCATAACAAGCGAGTGGACATGATATGTAGGGTCTACGAGGCAGGTCTAGAGGCAAGACGACAGGAAGGTGCATATGTGTCACAACGGGTTGGGAGAGAAGACAGCTAGCTGGGTAAAGTTAGGAGGTAAAGAGGTGAAGGTTAAGAATGGGATTGATTATCCTTACCTGATGAAACATCCACCAGTCAGTCTATTGAGCTTCACAGGGCATACATACATACTTTTTACATAATCATCGTATACTTCATAATACTACCCGAGCTACCATAGATTCTCCCCTGTGTACATGATCACCATGTGCTTCATAGTATTCCATAGATTCCATACTTTTATATGATCACCATGTGCTTCATAGTACAACCATAGATTCCATAGATTCCACACTTGAACATGATCATCGTGTGCTTCATGATCATCATCACATACCCAACGCTCTAGATAGTAGCAAGCATTGTAAATGCATCTCTCATCCACTTCTCTGTGAAGCTCTTTCTGTTCCTGAGCTTAGCTTGAGTAAAGTGGACCGACCATACATGTACCGGAAACGTGCGGAATCATAGCTCCCCGTAAAGCTACCGAGCTACCCTTAGAAATATTCTACGAATCTACGAGAAATCACCTTGACCAACTAGTCCAAAGAATCCGAATACCGACTCACCCACCCAACCATCATGCCATCATACCGTTGCCATTCGGAAACGTGGACCAATTTGGCAATGGGCCTTTGACCACACAAGAGGTACCGCCAAACACGGCAAGACGATCGATGAATGAATGATTCTTTTGCCTTCTCCGAGTCTCATGAGTTTCGTACCAGTTACCTCGTTGGTTATTTATGTGCTGTAAGTGGAGAATGCGATGATGTCCTCCGAGTCGACCACTTTTCATTTGTGGATAGTTTTGACCCAATATTGTTAGAAAAAGAGGGGAAGTGGTGGAAATACCAAGACTTCTCACTATGGAATGTAGTCGTGATATCCCGAATTTATTGAGGGGTATCGAAGGCATCGAAGGCATCAAAGGTATCGAATATTATATATATTGAAGAGCTGCTCCTGTCTTCTTGGTTGCGTACTTCCTCTACATCTTCATCTTTTTCATATATCAGACATTCAAAACAAAGGTAAGCTTCTACCCCTCCCACTGACAACAACATCAGACGGGAAGTATGGATAGCTTCATATGGTCAAGAGATCAATACCATTGGCATCTTCCAAACTCTATTCTGATCCTTTAAGCCTCGAATTCCATTTTATATTGTCAATTGGTCGATGTACATGTTACTAACAGTCGTTGCCCATATAGGTTAATACATCCCGAACCCCGCACTTTCCCAAGTATACATACATCTAACACAACTTCCATACAACAGAAACATCCTCTTTGTTACTTATTCAACAATCAACCAATACTTTTTTCAACTACAAATAAGAAAACAATAACTCAAAATGGTATTTTTCACTCGTTCCCTCTCTCGTTTGGCAACAAGACCGTCTCCCTGTGCTCGGTCAATTTTCACAGCTTCTGCTGTTGCGAGAACCACACCAACATGGACGACGCGATCGACTGCTTTTGGCTCACAGAAGCTCAATCAGAAATTTGGAAATATCAGAATGCTAACGGGTAATCATCGTGAAAAGGTCAAGGTACTTCTCGTATTGTACGACGGAAAGAAGCACGCCGAAGAGGTACGTTTTATTTACTTTACCCCTCTACTCAATTGCAGGGTAGTCGACCACCTACTGCAATTGAGTATCTATCTTTGGATCAATTGATTAACATAGATGCAATTAGGTCCCAGAGCTTCTTGGCACAACTGAGAACGAGCTCGGTATCCGCAAATGGCTCGAGGATCAAGGACATGAGCTCGTCACCACCTCCGACAAGGAGGGAGAGAACTCCGAATTCGACAAGCACTTGGTAGACGCAGAGATCATCATTACCACTCCGTATGCTACCCATCTTCCCATATACCAATTCGCAGATCCTAACAAGCTTCCCTTCTTAGTTTCCACCCAGGTTACCTCACTGCCGAGCGTCTTGCCAAGGCCAAGAACCTCAAGATCGCCATCACTGCCGGTATTGGATCTGACCACGTCGATCTCAATGCTGCCAACAAGACCAACGGTGGTATCACCGTTGCTGAAGTTACTGGATCCAACGTCGTCTCCGTCGCTGAGCACGTCGTTATGACCATCTTGGTTCTCGTCCGTAACTTTGTCCCCGCACACGAGCAAATCCAAGCTGGAGAATGGGATGTTGCCGCTGCCGCCAAGAACGAGTTCGATCTTGAGGGTAAGGTTGTCGGTACCGTCGCTGTTGGAAGAATTGGTGAGCGTGTCTTGAGAAGATTGAAGCCATTCGATTGCAAGGAATTGTTGTACTTCGATTACCAACCTCTTAAGCCAGAGGTTGAGCAAGAGATTGGTTGCAGACGTGTTACCGATTTGGAGGAGATGTTGGCTCAATGTGACGTTGTCACCATTAACTGCCCTCTCCACGAGAAGACCCGTGGTCTTTTCAACAAGGAGTTGATCTCCAAGATGAAGAAGGGTATGTTTCCTCTCCTTCGTTTACTCATATCATTAAACTAATATTAAAAAAATAGGATCCTGGTTGGTTAACACCGCCCGTGGTGCCATCGTTGTCAAGGAAGATGTTGCCGAGGCCCTCAAGTCTGGTCACCTCCGCGGCTACGGAGGAGATGTCTGGTTCCCTCAACCAGCACCAAAGGACCACCCACTCCGCTACGCAAAGAACCCATTCGGTGGTGGAAACGCCATGGTTCCTCACATGTCTGGTACCTCTTTAGATGCTCAAAAGAGATATGCCGATGGTACCAAGGCTATTCTTGAGAGCTACTTGTCTGGCAAGCATGATTACAGACCAGAGGATTTGATCGTTATTGGTGGTGATTATGCTACCAAGGCTTATGGTGAGAGAGCGAAGAACAGTGGTTCTTCTGGTGCGAACAAGGCATAAGTAGGGAAGATGATTGTATAATTGAAATGGGATGGGAAAGGAAATGGGTTTTAAGGTATGCGGCTTTGATGGTTCAAGCTGCTACTATGTGATATGACATTAAATGAAATTAAATAAATTATCTGTTAAATTAATTGATTCTACCCTCGAGTGATAAAATTTGTTTTGGGATATAATTATGATTGATCCCGGAGTTATAGACTATTGAAGATTGGACTTCTTCATCGGCATTATAGAGGTAATTCTACAGTGTTGTCATGAAGTGAATCTTCCTTCAATGATATTGGTGATTGGCTATAGATGTTGGATTCGCCTTTCCGCTCTGCTCTGGAAAATAGAGATATCGAAAGTCTCCGTCATATTAAGTCGCACGAATCGGCAGATCTTTATGGAAAGAAAATTCTTCGGATTCGAGGTTGTATATACAGGTATCGCTAACGGTGTCTAGGTATTACAAGGAAGAGGGTGGTGGTGATGAGTTGATGAGAGACTTGGGGACTGAGAGATTGGAACATTTAAGAGGATTTGAGGGGATTTGAGGGGATTTGATGGGAGTGATGGGAGTGATGGGAGTGATGGGAGTGATGGGAGTGATGGGAGTGATGGGAGTGATGGGAGGGAAAGCAGAAAGGAGAAAGGAGAAAGGAGAAATTTGGGGCTTTGAAGGAGGAGGGGAGATTGAATTGGAAATGGAGATTTGTTATTTTTTTGTTTTCGAAAGGGATCTTATGAATTCTATCTACATCATACTCGAAGATACGAGTAGATATTTTTGTAGAGTATAGGATGAGTATGGAGGAGAAATGTACAGATAGGGAAAAGATATTAGAAGGTAGACTGTATGTCTGTGTATGTGTGTGTGTGTTTTATTTCTGTGTGTCTTTATGGTAGGGGGAGGGGGAAATGGTTTTGATGGAGAGTCGGGATGGGTTGGGGTTTTAGTTTCTGCAAGGGGATTTAATGGGGAAGTTTTGTGAGGGATCGAGATAGGGTGTGGTGTCATTGGATATCCGGTTCTGGGTTAGATCTAGAGATTCCCGATGGAAGAATGGAAGAATGGAAGACTGGATGCTTGAGAGATGGGATGTGTGAGGATGGAGGTTGGAAAATATTATATATGAAGATGTATGAGTAGCTGATATGGGGTTTGGAGAGAGTGTGTATCTTTGTGTGTCGAGATTGCCGAAGGAAGAGAGGGAGAGAGCATGAGGAAACTTTGGGGAAAGATGATAAAGGGGATGTTTGAGTGTTTTTTTTTGTGGATTTGGGGTTTTGAAGAAGAAACAATAGGGTGGGTCGGATGTGAGTAGTTTCCTCGTTTTTCGTAGTCTTTTTCTTATTGTCACTGTTATTGTCACTCTTACTATCACTCCTCTTCCAATCTTCTAAAATACCATCTTCTTCCCCCGAGAAATATGAGTCCATAGTGAGAACACATTCTACGAGGCTTATGTGATATTGCGTCGGAGACAATCGTTCACTCTATATTTGACCACTTCAGTTTAGGTTGAATATTCCGTGCGATAGTTGAGGTTATAATTTTGGATAAATCCCACCATTTTACTTGTTTTATGGATTGATTGGATTTATTGAATGCGATCATTTGGTTTTTTGGTTGATGTTTCTGTAAAAAGGAGGAGGGAGGAGGAGGAGGAGGAGGAGGAGAAGAAGAAGAAGAAGAAGAAGATAGTTCTTCTCTAAATGGCTATAAACTCAAGATCGAGTAGGGATTTTCTTCGCGTTCGTATGCATAACTGGATGGAAACTCGGAAGGAAAACAGAAGATAAATCAATGGATGAATGACTTTGAGAGAATGCGCGGTGTCGATATGATACTTGTTGTCTTTTTCATTCCAGAGGTATCATCTTGGAGACTTCTATTTCATAAATTGTGATCTTTAGAGTTGTGTTGGGAGGTAAATAGGTTGTATTGATGTGACTGACCATTTACATCACTTCAATAAACGACACCTGGGGGGTAGAATGAAACTGGTTCTGTACCATTATACAGGAATACATCCAGCGTATGAAGAGTATATGGGATTGACCCAACTCATGGGTCCTGGACTTCTATCCCATTTAGCAGAAACTGGGAGATTGTATGATATAGTGCATTATGCAATTTTCCTTCGACTCCCTTGATACGGATTGGGCATGATGCATGAATCAGGCAAACTCATTATACTGATGGATTGGAGAAGAGAGAAGTCTATGTCTTTGTGAGTGGAGGACTTACACCGATAAAGTATTCTTTGACAATACTTCGAAGTCTTGACTTCATGATTGATCTCGCGCAAAAAATTGCCGGAGTCTATGTTCACTTTGGACACGATGTTCCAGGCATTTGTATCCGGCCTGGACAACGGGCCTGGAATTTGGTATCTCGTTTGGTGATGTACTTCCCATGTGATTCAACCCAATGACAGTTTTGACTTCCCAATACTCCTGATTATAATTAGACACTGGATGGAGTATCTGATAATCTCGTTTGAGCTAAGAATACAAAAAGGGGTCGAGAAGACCAATAAAACATTTAAGATCTCGGAGCTGCACGTTGTCTTTGTGGTATTGGCATTAATAATTAATTATTCGAGTAGTAATATAGTTAGCACGTTCATCTTCCTCACCCATTCTCATCAATTACGTCAATCATAATACAGCAATTACAACCCCACCAACAGCCATTCCCAAGAAACCCCTCATGACCCCAGTTGGTGCAGCGCCTCCAGTCGAACTTGATGTGCTTCCAGTTGCAGTTCCAGTTCCACTTGCCGTCATACCAGCACTTCCCGCAGTAGTCTTCGTAGCGATGGCCGAAACACCAGAAGCCGATGACGATCCCGTAGCTGCCACACTCGCCGACGTACCACCCGTCTTCGTAGCTCCCGTTGCACTTCCCGTAATAGCGCCTAGTCCCTGATTTCCACTCGCAGTATAATAAAGACTGACTGCCGTCTCACTCGGATACAAATCCGTTAATTGAGTTGCCGTTCCCTCTGCTACATCTCCTCCTCCCAGACTATTGAAAATTGCCGCAAAACTCGCTGTAGGTGTACCGGTACAGAGTTGATTGGATGCACTGGTAATAATAGTGTTAAATGCGCTGACGACTGCTGGCGATCGTCCACCATGTACATAATCGCAACTGAGACATCCAAGCCAGTTGCTGAAGAATCCGCCATTACACATACACTGTGCGTGAGCGAGATAATCAAGAGGCGTGGTACCGTTGGGGGTGCAGGCGGATTGGATGGTTACTACTTCGATGCAGGGGGGGATGGCGCCTGAGGTTATGTTTGGGGAACAGACGGAGGTGAGATAATCTTCTTCGGAGGATTGGCGAGGAAGAATGGGTACGAGGATTTCTTTTTCTGGAAGAGCGGATACAATGGTGGTGACACTCGTGAGGAGGACGATTGGGCCGAGGTATGAGTATGGATGCATGGTGGCGTTTGAAGAATACAGAAGAAAATACTAGATTTCGCGATCTGATACGAAAAGTACAAACAAGACTGTAGAGAGAGAGAAAAAAGATACTTTTGTAAAAGTCTTACGGAATTTATGAATAATTCATCTTACTTCGTGAAGCATACTTAATTAGGCACCTACCTATTGTTACTCGACTCCGTGGAGATTTGTTTGACCGTAGAAGGAAAGTGCGATGATATTTGTGACTGCGCTGCATATATCTGACAGTCTGACTGTGACTGCAAGTGATAACTTCCAAAAACATCGTAGTATCAATAGCTTCATTTTGTTTTCTGCCAAGGAAATTGGCAATGAAAGTTAAAGGCTTGTCAAAAGCTTGACTTGACGTCTTTCAGCGGGAGGGACCATAGTGGCATGTCGCTGATCTAGATATTAAACAAAAGGAGAAACGAAAGAAATGCCTAACTCCTGAATATAGAATAGCGATTGATTGAAGAGCCTTTGAATGAGAATTGAATTTATTGATTAACGACGACTTGTTTAACCAAAATCCTCTTCTTTCCAGAAATTATCTCTTCTTCCATGATCGAACGATTTTCTTGAATTCCCGCAAATTAGTTACTAAATATGTGTCTAGTGCTTACCCATATTACCCGACATAAAACCCATATTTATCCGAGCCAATCACAAAGCTAATTTGTACTTTCCGTGTCGTATCACTGCAGCCACCCTTGAAAAAGCTTGATGAGCGAGGACGCAAGCAGCCAAGATACGGAAACGTGGAGAAATCAACTTGGCGGTGGTTCAAAGAAAGATCGAAATCCAATATGAAGCAATACGAATGAAGCAAACAACAAACGCTGTGTGATGATTTGAGAGTTATATTATTCTCATCAGTATGTATTGTATTGTATTGTCATAATCATAAACCCAAATTTCAAATCTCTGTATTTCAGAGTCGAATCCTTATCCATCGCTAACTATCATCATCATTTCGTTTCCAGCACTCCGAGCTCAGTCTTCTAACAGCATTGTTCACCACATCCGCATCCACAGCATTCACAGCCAGCGGACTCACCACCACGAAGGTTGGTCTCGGTACCCATGGTAGGAACTGGTTTCTGTAGGGAAAAGATTAGTATGTTGGAGTAAGTCTGTGTTGTGAGAGGGATATCATACTGGTTGTTGCATCTCGATACCAATGTTCTCGGAGCTCATAGGAGCTTCGGATTGGATTTGTTGCTCAACGACTGGTTGTTCGAAAGGCATTTTGAGGGATGTCTAGGTAAATGAGAGTTAATAGAGAGGCCTAATAGATTTGAGTACAGATATACTGACGATTTGAAGAGGTTTTAGTAGGGTTGAAAGTTTGTTTAATGGAAAGTGTGTAAGTCTGAAGTATGAAGTCTGGAAGAGGAGGATATCGATGGGGGATTTTCGAGCCTTTTGAATTCTCTCAGATCCAGCAAACATGTGCTATCATGGGTCGTGCAGATATCATTGGACTCTATGACGTTGTAGGGTTTAGGTGCATAGTGGATACCTCTTCAAGATCTTTTGTTGGCAAACCAGGACAGGGTTGAAAAAACCGGGTGGTTTTGTGTAAGATACCATTGACCAACCATAACTTGATGAACAAACGGTGAATAGCAAATACGCAAAACAGCCACGTATATCTGCAAGCGAATCAAATCTTACTCGCCTCATAATGTGGTATCGTGCAATCATGTACCTCCTTCTTTGGTACCTGCATGGTATGCTCCGCGCGCTTCCTGTGTACAAAAGTACAGTTCATCACGCACATGTAAGTCTCACAACCTACGAGTCAGCAAACATTTCGTTCTAGTTGTTTCACCAAACTCCTATCCCCTGCAAACGAGGCTGGCGATACCGAGTAGCTTTCCCGGTTTTTTCATTTATGTGAGTGCCAGGTCCAGACTCTCTATGCATTTCATAAGCTTCGTACATTATCTACTACGCCACAGCTTAATAGCAACTGGTCGCGGATCTCGATCTATTCGCACGATTGCAAGGTTACGTCGATCCTGTTCGTATATTTTCTGCCGTCTTAATTGTGGAGTAGTGCTACACAGTTTAACGGTCCAATCCTCTATTAAATAGCGCAAATCCTAGTTGTATGCGTCGAGCAGTCATCTTGAGACTTACTAGTTCAGCAATCTTATGGAAAGGCCTGAACCACTCAGGATCCTGAAATTGAAAAGATTTCGGAAGAAATTAAGTTTTGGACCTCCTCGCCGTTGCCGCCATATGATAGCTCGGACAAGGTTTGGAATGCCATCGAGAGGGGCGCTGAGACCTGATGATTTCTCTCTCAAACTCTATCACATATATCAAAAAACATCTTTGACGGTCAACAGAAGATAGCACGTTTTTTTATATAAAAAAACAACGATGATTTTATATCGCTACCAGTACAGTGTATCTAAGAGTTTGTCAAAGTATTTAATACTTGTGCCCAATCTCATTTCCATCGGCTATGACTAGCAATCGCCACTGCAATCATTGCAATCATTGCAATCATTGCAGTCACCGCAAGTTCGACCACAATCATTGCCGCTAGCACTACCATCATAACCATGGAAAGGGCAGCATAGAACGACATACCCCGCGGCTAACAAGTCTCGAGGCATGGAGCCGTGCTATTTCCAGTATTGAATCGGGTACCCATCCGCTGCGTGGGAGCCTAGAGAACGACATATGTTAGTATATGAATGACACGAGATAGAATTTGGACTTTGCTCACAGGTTGTCAAGCGACCGTAGTTTGAGATGCCGTTGTCACGGCTTGTTTTGGAGAAGGTTGTTTGTTGTTAGAACTCATCGCGAGGTCTTGAGTTCTCGGAGATGTTTTCTGCCTTGCAGTCTGATTAGTATCGCAGAAATTCTCCAGAGGCATACTCGATATTACACACCTTGATTTAAGGAAGATCTTGATCGTGAGGATAAGGCTTCTGAGGTTCCGTCAATGTAAAGATCGAAGATAAAAGTTATTCGCAGTATTGTTTTTTCGAGTTGCTGAAAGGAAGTGTTGTTGCAATGGTCTTCACAAACAGGGAGATACTTCAGGGTTATGCAGGGATTGTGTCTTCGAGTCATTACACTTTTTTTCGTCGTTGACTCCGATTTCAGTCAATTCACAAGAAGCATAGCGAGAGTCTTGAGAGTTTTGTTTTGACACATACAGGATCACAAAATCTGGAAAAATCATTCGACATTGACGATTTTTTTGACCTTGTAGTAACTCGATTATTTATGGTCGGTAATGACTGATGAGGAAACCCAATCTTTTGAGCATGTTACGATAAAGTACGATTACGCCAATTACCACAATTTAGCAGAGCTTCATTCGAAAGAACAGAGTAGGCAATGGCTGATGGAATTGATCCGCGGATTTGTTTCGAGTCTCCCTGGCAACTTTTTATGCTGTGCCGACACTGATAACTGGAGATTGTTCAACAATACCCATCACAATCACGATCATTATTACCTTCACTGAATTATTCCAGTCACTACCTCTACAACTTTCCCGGCATTTAAGGGGATCTCGATAGCTTCCACGACGACGATAACGCTCTTCATGTTTCTGCGTAGGGATTTACAAGTGTGTTTACATGATGATGAGGGCAGGAAATTATTCACAAGTTTGTCGACTGCAGTATTTACTGGCGATGCATTTTGCATTTTATTATTGTCGCGAGATTGGCCGATATAGCCCTAGATGAGTTTCGGGGTCTCCGAGAATTTTTTGCTAGATTTATAATGCTCTGAGATAGCCAATGCGAAGGAGAGCTTCTTCCAGCATATCTCAGGCTAAAAAAGGTATTTTTGGACTTCGAACTTGTATCTAATCTCCAGGATACGTTGACATCGTCTTACACAAATATAGAAAAGAATGTTACGATGACATAGTCACAGGATATTCGGGTCATGGCATTAGCTCCGTCAGTCACCACCGCTTGCTTTTAGTCATTTGCCGATCACTTCGCGAAGACCGTATAGGCGAACCATTCATTTTCTCATCATTATCCAGAAACATGGGATTTGTTTTGCTAGGTACTAAACATGAGAACTTGAAAAAATATACATCAATAAATTAAGCATCGAAAATCGTCTTATCCGTACCAACCTCACAATATTTGCCCCCACTTAATCAATCTTTCGCAGGATTAAGTAAGAATATCGCCAGATGCACCTCATTCTTCTGAGCCGATCAATCATTCACTACTCGACCCACAAATCAACCCTATACTGATTTTAAAATATTGAACCGAATAAAGAATAGGCAATGAATAAAACAGCCACAAAATCCTAAATGAGCTGGGAAAAAACATGGTAACTCGAAAGGCAGCATTTTTCGTCTACTTTGACGATGAGGATTAGGTTTAGGGATCAGGATTGAATGCAACCTCAAAATTCACAAGGGACAGAATCTTCAATCGATTGGTGTTTCACTACGTTGATCACACAGTTGCGTTACAATCGGTTAAAAAAATGACAATGCTTGGATTTGGATTGCGCGACCCAGAACAGTAATTTCTAGCAAACGAAACAAAAAATTCGACGAGTAACACTTTTCTACCACATTATTGTTCGGTCAACTCATATGTTCCATCGCCTCATTTTCCTCCACATTTCCTCTCCTCTACCTACTCAAACCCTCTGAGCAGCATTTCCTGAATAACCCGGTTCATTTACGCCCTGATGAGCAACAGGATTTGCAGGATTTGGACCTGCAGCACCCGTTTGCATAGGACCTGTCTGTCTTGCATGACCTGTTTGCCCCGGAGTTTGCATTTCCATTGCTGTGTGTTTTTTGTTGGGAGCGGCCGCACTGTGATGGCCTTCGTCGTGATGAGAGAGAATTTTACCCATGGTAACGGCGAAGGTTATGATGAAGAGGACGCTGAGGTATTGTTAGCGATGGCCTTTCACTTCCACCCTCTATCCTGATAAAGTTGCTCGCAGGGAAAAGGACAAGAAATCAAAATGCAAAAAGATTTCATCTCACAATTCAATAGCAGCTAACACCGCAGCCGCAATATACACCCCTCTAAAAGTAGAATAGCTAGTGCTAGCTCTCTTTTCCAACCCCTCACTCAATTCATCTCTCTCTTCCAATTCTAACAGATCGCGTCTGCAAAAGTAATATCCGCATCCGTAGTAGTTGAATCGGCCACGATAGCGACGCACCTGCACGGCAGAAGTAATCCAAGCGGCGAGCCAGAAAATGACGAGGAAAATATCGAGGCAGGCGATGGCCCAGTAGTTATAGATACTTGTGAAACGGTGAGTTGAGAGGAGGATGTAGAAGATTATCAGGATTGTTGCGCTGGCCTGTATTGGGAGCGTTTGTTAGTGGTGTCATGTGGGATTGTAAAAAAAAAAAAAAAAAACATACGACGAAAAGATCCAGAATCGCCCCCGAATACCCAATAAATGTCACCACGAAACCCGCCAACCCTATTATTGCAAGCGCGAGAAGAAGTTGTAGAATTCTCAATGCCCTGAGAAATTTATTGGGTTTCAATACATGACCTGTATGTATGTCATGGTTTTCAGTACCAGGCCGATTAGTACCGTGATTATTATCCATGATGGAAATGAATTTCGAGATGGAAAATGTGGAAGGTGGATCGGGAATGGTGATGTTGATTCCTTTCCTGATAAGATAAGTAGTGGGAAGAATTCGGGAATGGAAGCCCTTTTGAGGAATAGAAGAATGTGGCTCGATGGGTGCAAGTGAGACACGGGGATAAAGAATGAAAGGGGTGGCTTAGTGTGGTTCGCTAGGAACAGGCGAGTGGCAATGTTTTCGGAATAAAGAATCAAGAAAATGTGCATCGTGACTTTTGGAAAGTTGCTTGCAGCTGGCTCTTGCTCAGAAGTAGTGCGGTCGGTTTGGAAGATAGCTGCACCCGAATCCAAATATCATGGTTTCAATTCTAAAATTGAAATTTCAAACGCAAATGGCGAATTTAGACTGATTTATCTTATTGCCCAAACTGATTGCAATTGGCCTGCTCTGACGAAACATTGAGAAATCAAAAATTGCGGCATCATAATTCAATGGACATGCAACACAGAATCGAGGTCTCAAGACCTTCTAGGGTCCGTCAATGAATACCTGTCATTTCAACTCCCACGCCAAGCTCTTTTCTTCACGTGCACAGTTTGTTGCTGTATACCCACAACAGATCGGCAAACACGTGTTTGGGGGGAAGTATTTTATCAGTTGTTCGAATCCAATACAACCACTGAGTCAACATCCAACTCTTATCATCAACTCTCATTTTGTGTCATAATGTCATCCACTACCTCCCAAAAGCTGTCAACATCCATCACAGCCCCAAACTGGTAACATCGAGATATACTACCCAGACCTCTCTTCAAATTGTTCATACTTCTTGTTCCAACTACTTTCTCAATATCATTATGATATTTTTCGGCTATCATAAACCAAGCCTGAACAGGAGTAATCTCAAAGTCTGAAACAGGTAGCGACTGCGACATGGCGTATAGCTGAGCCAAAGAAACAGAAGAAGAAACCCACGAAACTTCGGAAACTGATTCATGAAACGCTTCAAGCGGTGCTTGAGCGAAGACATGTGTTGAAGCCATGAGCTCGTGACCGGATGGATTCCCGGCAGGATCGAAAGGGAGAGGAGTATCTGGTATGTGGTGAAAGTGGGTACGACAAGGGTGTTCGAGACTATATATATGAAATCAATACATGACTATGTCATCAAACAGAGAGAACAACTTACGCAAGAATAAAATTGATCGCTACAAGCGATATGTCAGGTGATGGTTTCTGTACTGTATTTGCAGGTAGCGATACTTGACCGGGAAGTGGTGGTAGAGGTTTAGAAAGATCAATCGCCCCATAGTCTTTGGTAGAACTGTCGGGTGACTCGCTAATCTGAAGGCAAGATGCATTTAGAAACTTGTCGAATTGAATATTGATATGAGAACCAGATGAAGTACTCGAATATGGTACATCGTGATTGTCGAAGAAGTAATTAGTGAATGGATCACTGTCCTGAGTAAGCATATCACTGATATAGCTGGAAAGTCTATCATTTTCTGACTCGTAGTCGACGGTTCTAATGGTAGGTCTCATCTCTTGGGCTGCATCGGAGGTGGTAAGGTCGCGGAGTGGTTCATGTTCTTGTGGAGGAAGCAAGTTGATTGCTTGGCCGCCAGATATTTTTCCAATCCGCGATTTTAGATTAGACAGATCCTTGATACCCGAAGCTACTAGCGTCGATTCTATTGCTCTACTTTCTTTCATCAGGGCTGAACTTTCGTCTTCTGTTGCAGTAATCATCCCCCGAAGACGTATCACATCTTCCTCAAGATGCTTGACGTAGTTCTCTTTTCGCTGTCGATGTTCTCTAGGACAGAAATTAGCAATAGAAATGAGAACTACACCCGGGGCAAACTAACATTTGAGCTCGTCGAACTTGAGCTCGTCTATGTTGTTTTTGAGCTGTACCAGATTTTGCTTCGCTGTTCTCGTCCTTGGCTTTCATCTTAAGTTAGTTTCGTAAAAACAATAGTGATGAGGTAGTTGATTCCGAATAGCTCATCCTGGGTGAGTAGTTGTATTAAGCACGAATTTCCCATGTAATTCTTAACGAACAGCTTAAGTTTTTGAGGTAGACATATATAAAAGGAAGAAGGAAGCTTATAGAATGAAAAAAATGGCAGATAAACTCACAAGTCTTAAGTCTCGTGATATTTGGCATAAACTTGACCTTCTGGGATGAGATCTTATCAACAGATCGGTGCCAAAATGATGTGAAGGATGCATCTTTGGATCCATCTGCCATATTTGGAGCTCATACGTCTAATCCGCCACAATTGATTCCAAAACTTTCACCTTTTCGTGATATCTAAGATAAGACAAGCTCAAATTCCGCATTCAATTGGCATACAAGTCTACTCGTATTGCAACGGGCTAGCGTCAGCAGAGACAATGTTTTTCCTAATTGATTTTGACCACCGACGAACATACGGAATAATATATCTGGTAGTTTGAATTCTGAGATCCGAATATCTAATACGAGAATGCACGTCAGCCGCACCCTGCGTTCGCTTGTTTGGAATACAAAGTACTCCATCGAGCCTAGTGCCTTGGCTTGTGTTTCTGTGTAATCACGTGATTATTCCAACATCTAGACCTAAGCTCTTTGTCCTTGCTTCTATACTAATATACACTTCTACTTTTCGTATAATACCTGGGGAACATGGAGGCCGTCTTTAGGAACAACTTTTCGCATCAAGTGACCGTCTCACCGACGTTTCTTTCTTCATGTGTCGGTTCATGCTCCATGCAGTCAGCTCACACGTCCACTCTGGTTGGCTCTTTCTGGCTCGCATCGTGAGCGCTTCCTTGGGTCACACTCGCTAATGCTCAACGACCAATAGAATTTATCTCATAGATTGCCCACTTCAGTATCTCATTCTTCTTGAAGCAATTGAAATCGGTTACCTATCATTTAAGGTTTTCGAACTGAGTTCATCGCTCAGTAGCGTGATTGGAATGAAGGCACTGCACCTATTCGGATGGTTACATGCTGAGATTCCGTTAGTTATCAATACCATAGTATTTGGCATCGAAAATTAGAATTCGTTGGTTACTTCCCGAAGTTGAGCGCCTAGAGGTAGTAACGAATATGCACTCTTTTCCTGTTATAGAGACCACGCAAAAGAATAACACGCGAAGGAGAAATGTCAATTGCGACGTTTCTACTTTCAATACTTATTGGCAGGTCGAATCAACCGATTGGTTACCGAAAATAAACAAGGCTTTATCTTTCTTTGAAAAGCGCTAAGATCGTGTTTGAAATTCTGACACGTTTGTGGTGACCCAATTCAAGAAAGAAACTCTTCTGTACTCGGCGATGCTTTTTATGAGGCTCAAGATCATAGAAAATCACTGACGATATGATTTTCTGTGTCACAGTCAATTCAAACAACAACTTAAGGCCTTATATATTAACCTCATATGCTCAAAATCGTACCAATAATTCTTCTTCTTCCCGACGAAACCGAATTATTCTAATCAAGTAGTTGTGGAATCTCTTCGCACTTCAGCATATTCTCTTCAGCTATGAGTTTCTCATATAGTTTGCCTAAATTTGGACAAGCAAGAAAGTTTTATGGTGAAAGCCAATCAGCTTCAAGATGGCTCGAGAGAATTAAGCTTGACATCGCTTCTAGCAACTGTGGTACCATTCCAATCAAAGTTTATCTATGGGCAATAGATGATCTATTGGATGGAACTGCAGCGAACTGGTGTGATTCAGTCCCCGCAATTAAGAAAATCTTGGATAATTACGACATCGCAAATGCTTCAGAGACAGAATGGTTGGAGCGTGAGCTTATCAAACGATTCCCTGGGGATGTCACCAGTACTCCGGTTGCCCGTATAGTTACCCGGCGTCGTTCGTATAGCCTTGACGTGAAAGCAGATTCAGATGCCACGGCATTAAAACTAGAAGAGCTATCCATTGGAGGAAGGCCCCGAAGTCGGAACCAGGGGACAGAAACATATCAAGCTTCTGAAGGACATCGCGGATTTAGTTACCATGATGATAGGAACCCCAGGCGCGAAATGCGGCAGGAAGCGGTAGAAAGAAATGTCATCAACGAGTACCAGTTTTACAACAGATCCAGAGTTGCATCGAAATCACCAGAATATCAAAATGAGCCTCACCGTAGCTCCTCAACTATCAATCGAACGCCACCAGCGCCGAAGAAGTGCCACAATGATCGGGTGAAGATGCCTGTACCTTTGAAAGGCATCTTAAAAAACAAAACGAATCATAACCAACAACCAATGACCCATTCCTACGACGACAGAGATCACTCAAGAGACCGTTACACTAGAAACACTTCTCCTTACCAGAGCAGTAGAAATACTAACCGTTACCGGAACGCCGAGAATCCAGAATACCGTCAACATCCACAACAAACCCCACCAGACTCCGCATATCGTTCTGCAGGATCGAGACCAGTGTATCAGCAATCAAAAACATCCTATCGAGAAATCACAATTGAATCGACCAAGTCTCAGATACCACGCTGGTCATATATGCCACTTCCTGCCACTAGAACCGTCTCTTATCCGGTCCCGAAGCCGACTCACTTTGACGATGGTCCACTGCAATATCAGAGACGGGCAGAGCCGAGTTCTGGAGCTTGGAGGACGTCAAATTCAGCCTTTGACACACTCGAGCAACGTTTTCGTGATTCGAGTCGAAGTGGAAGATAAGAGCATACATACTAGAAAAGGCCTAGAGTGGCAATGAATTTAATTCATGAGATTGCAGTAGTAGTCCTATTGGAAATTACTCAGACTGGGAAGTTCTTCAGTCCATACAAAAACTCTCAAGTGCGTGATACCATTACTATTTCATCCTCCTGGGAGAACTTCAAGTTTGCTTGAGGAATACTGATCATAGTTCCATGCTGACTTACTTCACTGTCGAGATAGATTCCACCCTATAAAGTCCGTGGCTGAATGTGCTGCGATGAGAATGTTCGTATGCATGAGTAACACGTGGATGAGAGCAATGCATGAAGATATACCATGACCCACGAGTATTTGAGGTGAGGCATATCATTCTCATGGTAAATAGGAGATTGCAAGATCTAACATATCAATGAATCTGGTGGTGAGAAGGAGTTTGAAGGAGAAATGGGAGTATTGAGTGAGGGATATTGCGTATAATGTACTTATGATGGAATACAACAAATAGTATTGAATCATAAGCGGGGTTGAGTCATAATAGCCATGCTACATGTTCCAGCTCAAACAACGCCACAAGAATATTCGTACTCATTTTGCCTCTAAGAAAACAATTCTCAAGACAAAACACAAGGAGAAGTGGGGCAATGTGACCTTAACCGAAGTTGAGAATGAGGCTTGCGTGAAGAGAATGTGAAGAATGAAACTCAACAAAAGGACACAACTTTCCTTCATCTTTATCTCCATCCCCCCTTTCACTTTCACTCCTACCGCTAAGCCTATCGCATTTATATATCTAGAATATCTCTTCCTCCTATCAAAAAGCATGTCCTCATGGTCCAGTCGTCTCATCGCCACTTCTCAGCAATCGACTTCAAAATTTCAACTAACCTGTTCACAGCAAAATCCGCCTCACGTGTCCCATCTAACGATGGGCCATATTCAACAACAATCTACACCTTGGGTAGTGGCAACAGCCATTACCACGATCCAACAACAGCACGAGCCGATTCACGCACATTCGAATCTCCATTCGAAAACCCAATCTCAGCAATAGCCAGAGGTAAGTATCATATGCAGGCTTTTCAACCACGGCTGTACAATAGTACACCATTTTCACCTATCCAACCACGGCGCATCGTAATGTTCCGTATACAATCAACAACAAACATGTTCACTTGCAGCAGGCCGGATCCTGCTGGCAAAATTCAACCGTCGAGCTGCGAAGTTCCACACCACTGAAATAAACATCAACTTCGTCAACGATGGCTACAATTTATCTGATTTCGCACCTGATCAGACTCACTGGAATATGAAATGCGAGGGAGTACCTCGATTTGTAAGTACACTTCTCGTTCTATGATGAGATGATTGGACTTGGACATGTTACATTTTTATCTTATTTTTTCTGGGTTGAATATCTGGGGACTGTCCAGTATTGCATTGTTATGATTAAAGTCATGTAGTAAAACGAGAAAATGGTATGTGGTACTGTATTCATCAAGTCTAGAAAAGCGCATCAACGTTTATGAGGTATCTTGTAATCCGCTCAATCCAACAAAAGCTCGCTAATTGGCAGCCAAAATTTCCGCCGCCCCTTGTGAAGGTAAATCCTGAATGTGTTCATCATGTTTCGCATGCATTTCTGCTTCCTTTTTCCTTCTCTCCTCGTGCTCATGCGCTTTGTAACTTGCATATCTCAAGCTTGTCAACACCATTAATGCCATGAACAATATTCCCATGACTGATCTTCGAGTGAGTACCCATCGGAGACCTTCTATCTCGGATTTGGCGTCACTGTTGAGCATGACGGTTATTTTGTAGTTTAGTTCTTGGATCTACATTGCTGTTAGAAATTGTGAAGAGGAGAAATACATGAGCAACATACCCCTGTTTCCATTGTTCGCTGTTCTTGTCGCACAGTCATTTTACGATCGTCGAACATTCCTTTGAGATCATCTTTGAGTGTGAGCAACTCTTGAGTGAGCTTTTGATTGAGAATATCGACTTCATGTTGTAGTAACGTTCGTTCTCTGCGCATCTTTTCTTCGCTCGCCTTGCGATTGTTTTGTATTTCGGATTTCAACTCGGAACATGCTGCACGGAAGAGGTAGATTTCCTATGAGACTGACCGTTAACAATTATGTAAGAGTAGATTCTGACAGTGAATATGTGACTAACGTTTTCTACGTCACTCTTGCTAACCAGACCATCTTTGGCAACATCCAAGTTAATGGCTAGTAATTCTCTCACTGCCTTCATAGAAGTAATACTCTGATCCTTTGTAAAGCCCCCTTCCTGAACCTGCTGTACCAAAGCATATGTATCGAAATGATGAACATATGGTGGAGTTTGAAGATGCGGTGGTTTTGACGAGTTTTGGGCTTCTGCAGACTCAGGTGGTGGCATATGTAATACTGTTTCCAGCGGCGCCATTTTATTTGTATTTGCAGCAGCTTGTTGACGGGGCGTCAGAGGGTCTGGACCTTGAGTGATTTTAGATCTCGATGTAGCTCCGGAATCACCAGCTATAATTGAGGCAGCCTGCGTCTCTTCCGACAGAGGCGCTGCAGAAGAAGGACCCTTTTCTGGTTTCCCTTCATAGTTTTTGGCTTTGTTTGCTTTCTCTGACTCTTTTCCCACTTTTGCATCATTCGAACCCTCTTCTTCCTCTTCCTCGACCTCGACTTCCTTTTCCGGCACAAATACTTTCACATTGCTCTCATCCTCGCCCTCCTTCAAAAAAGGCTCTACAGCTTTTCCATGTCTCTGCACAAAAACATCCCTCCTGTTCTGGGTTGTGCCAAATTGTCTTGGTCGTTGTGTTCGATTTGCTCGTCTGGATTGTACTCGCACTCTAGGCGCAATGGGTTCGCTAGCTCGAATTCCTCGAAACAATGTGGGATATAGAAAGGTCAGGCGCGTTGTAGACATAATTCATATTGGTAAACGTTGAAATTCATGGAGCTTCTGCTCAACAGATTATCTTTGTATGCCGATGATCCTCCCGTCCACGTGGAATGTGGGATGCTCAGCCTTGCTGCAAGGCTACTATTCATTTGCACAGACCTTTGTTGCTCTGAAGATTACAGTCACCCATCATCGAGAGTTCGATACTAGGATTGACATGTGGTGCTGACTGACTATCTGGATGTGGGATAGTCTGTTGCTCAGTCAGAAACTGTGCAAATATGCCCTGTGAACTCTTTCGTTTCTACGCCATCGCGTTTGCATTTTGCCTTTGTGACGTGTGAAATTCTGCGTTCAACACCGATTTCACTTGGATGACAGTACCCAAAATGTTTTCCATGATGGGCTCAATGCATTCCAAGGTCTGACGACCACGGCAAGTTACATCCATGAAGACAATTTTTGAGGCAGTGGTCGGCTCGCTGTGTCGCCACACCATCATAATGAAACATTATCAATCAGGCTTCGATTATGTCTTCCCATTCTCAATCACTCCGTCTAAGTAGACTTTTGATCCCGTCTGCAAAATGCTTGATCCTCTCTCAGCCCTTAGTCTCGCGGCGACTATAGTTCAGTTTGTGGACTTTGGCTCAAAGGTCATCTCCACTGCTACCGAGTTGCATCACTCCTCCGAGGGAGCCTTGGCCAACAACCTCGAGCTCTCAACGATTATCTCAGATCTCAGTTCTATCAGTAATGATTTGAGTGCACAGGGCTCTGGCAAAGGGAAGCATAGCTACAACATGGACGAGCTAGCGCTCATTGGTCTTGCTTCACAATGCAAGGACCTATCAGACAAGCTTTTGCATGACCTTGATGGGTTGAATATCAAAAAGGCACATACGAAGTGGGCAAGTGCTCGTCAAGCAATGCGTAGCTTGCGGAAGGAAGCTTACATTTCCGAAATCTCGAAACGGCTGGATGGTTTTCGAAATCAATTGGTACTTAAACTTGTAGCCCTTTTGGCGTACGCTTCCACGTTTCAGATCAATTTCTGTCGGACGTTTTAATGAAACCCACTATGTACTGCGTTTTAGTGATAAGCATTCGCTGTGAGTATAGCACACATAGGATTACAACTTAGCCAAGATCGCACAGAATCGAACATCATGGGTTATCTTTCAGGGCCAAGAGATGATTTATCCACTCTGTCTCAAGATAATCGTAATTCTGAGCAGACCAAGGCTATAATATGGAACAAACTATCCCAACATATCGATAATGGTAATACACTTGCTATTGAACGAGCAGTCCTTGAAAAATTCAAGTACGAAGGAATGAGTCGACGACTGTCCAACGTTGTTGAAGCACATAATGGCACTTTTGATTGGATATTTGATCCTCAAACGACGGGATTCTTGCAATGGCTACTTGAAGGTAGTGATATATATTGAATCAATGGGAACGCTGGCTCTGGCAAATCTACACTCATGAAGTACTTAGCAGGCAACAATGTTGTGAAAACCGCGCTACTGGATTGGGCTGGCACAAAGCCTCTATCCATGGGCAATTACTTCTTTTGATGTGCTGGGAATGAAATGGAAAAATCTCAACGAGGCCTTTTACAATCTCTACTTGCGACATCTTGAGAAGTTGTCCTTCGGTATTGCCAAAAATATTTCCAGAAAGATGGGCATCGCCTCACCACTCGGGTATCAATATGGATGGCTCTTGGTCACAAAACGAGCTTCTTGACGCACTCGAAAAACTTACCAAGAAACAGTTATGGCCAGGCAGGTTTGTTTTCTACATTGACGGTGTGGATGAGTACATGGGAGACCCAGCAGAAATTTCACGTCTTTTGAAGGCATTTGCAACATCCGCAGATGTTAAGATTATCGTCTCGAGTCGACCTTGGACAGAAATCGAGACGTTCATCGAACCAATCCCTGGCCAATTGCTGCCCTTACATTACTTCACCCAAGCAGACATTTAGCGTTATACTAATGACTTAATTACCCACCATCCTGATTTCTGCATCACACAAATAGACAAACTTTATCGGAATCTTATCGAGCAAATATCCAACAAATCTAGAGGTGTCTTTCTCTGGGTCGTCCTCGCTGTCAGGGAGATACTGAAAGGGTCGACACATCAAGATACGATTTCTGAACTGGAAGCAAGACTAGAGGATATACCGCCTGGCCTCGACGAAGTCTTTGACCGAATGCTAAATACCATTGGAAAATTTTATCGCCGCCAAACATCACAAATCGTCCGAATGTGTTTGGTTTCGAGAGGTATTTTGCCGGTAATAACCTTTGCATTTTTAGATGAGGAGCAGAATAATCCTGATTATGCATTACTCGCAAAATTAAAGCTATGGTCAGCTGATCACTACGAAAGAGAGAAATACATTACAAGAAAACGGGTTAAAGCTCGTTGTCGTGACTTCCTGAAGTTCGATCTGAACTTCCATAACCTAGCATCCCCTGAGTGTCATGTTGCTTTTCTGCACAGAACAGTGGAGGATTTTTTCCTGCGGCCTGCTATGCAAGAGATTTTGTTGGGTTGGACAAAATATCCATTTGATCCTCATCTGTCACTGTGTCGCTCTTTTACCATGCAATTGAAAGTCTTGCCACCGGCCGAGACCTGGCGTTTAGCTTGAGATACAATCGTAACTGCGATAGCCCGCTAGCATCAACAATATCATCCTTTATACATCACATCAAAAAGCCAGCTATTCGCGGCAATGCAACAGTATTCGCACTGATTGAAGAGGTTGATCGAATTGCAACTGATCGGTCCGCCAGCAATAATTTCATCAGATTATTGATGATGGGTTAAAAAAGGGGCTGGGAACAGGGCTGGATTCTGGCTTTGTGCGTACAGCGTCGTATTCCTGAATATGTCCGACAGAAACTTCAAGAGAAATTGGTTTTGGTGAACAATCTCGATGGGTGCTATCACCTTCATATCGCTTTGCGTCGAAATACTATCTCAATTTTCGACGATCCAAATGATGCAGATGATTGGGTGACAATAGTCAAGGTACTCTTAGAAGCCGGGGCTGATGTGAATCAGCCTTCTACGATGCCGTTTAGACTCAAGCGAAACACGAATCTTTATCCATGACTTAGACAGAGAAAGACCTAATCAATGGGAAATGGGCTGAGTTTGTAGAACTTTGGTTTAGGGAACAAATTCAGGTTGGTGTTCATTTTAGTAGCAAGATTCGAACTGAAATATTTGTATTGTTTCTCGATCATGGTGCCGACCTTTCGGTAAAAATTATTGTTCGGCAAGAAGAGAAGGGAGTTACAAAGTCATATATGCACTATAGCCTATCTGAATATCTTGAGAAAGCACTCCCAGATTCAGCTGAATGCTACAAACTTCTTCTCGAAAGAATGAAGGAAAATGAATCAAGAAATAAAAGGTGCGAAATGTCAAGGTGGCGGATTAAGCTACTGCGTGCTTTGGGGTACATATCAGGGGCCGAAACTGAGATACTAGATCTGATTTTGATGAGTCTTATCGTTATTTGTATGGAGATACTACAAAGACATGTCTACAGATTTCGGTCATTTCTAGCAAACAGATAGGGGAAACAGTTACACGGCTGTCCTGGTGTTATTTAGAACTTGTTTTGTAATTCGGCTTTTTGGTAACCGGCTAGTTTCTATCTTACAATTTTGAATGGTTTAATCAAACTTCAGACTCATGAAAAATCATGCAAGATTTTTCGACGCTCCGAAGTGCTCACATCCTCACTTCCAGTTCATCACTTTCTCCGTGATCTATCCAACAAATCGAATAATCCCATAACCCTGCGGATTTCGTTCCCCTGCAAAATATCAACCTTAATGCATCTTCTCGATCAACTGGTGGAATTTCTGTACAGGCCATTCTTGATATCTCCCATTAGTCTTTTTCGTTTTCTTTAATTAGAAGATTATTTTCAACTCCCCAACCCTAAACATAAATATTCAACCCAAATACGAAATAAGAAAATCCTTAAATCAAGAGCCGACGCACTGAGATCCTCACTCCTTTTTAGGGATGAAGTTCTTGGTGCTTCTTGTTTTGTTTTGTGTTTAAGTCTATTGTTTATTCTATATCTCGCGTTCTCTCTCTTCCTCTTCCCCTTCCCCTTCCCATCCCTATTCTCCTCCTTCTTTCTCCCCATCCCCACCGCTATCCCCTCCCTCATATCTCCAAACAAATGCACACCAATACTCAAGCTCCAGTATACTCCGCCGTTGACCCATCTGCAACATATATTACAACATACATTTTGGCAATTAGCTTCTATACCTGCGAACCAGGAAGAAAGACCGGGAAAGAAAAAAGGGCTTCTGTAGCCCATTAGATTTCTGTTCTATGTCCGGGTAAGTACTACTTGAATAGATTTATAGATACAGTAAATAGAATAGAATAAAACGGAATGGGTGCCCATCATATTTCCATGATACCCGTCACGCTTATAGTTCCCATAATCATAATAAATATCCCATTTAGAGGACGGTAAATCTCATATTTCCAAACTCTCTAGGATTTTCTGAACTTTTCACAGCAAAGATAAATAGATAGCATATCTACAGTATACCAAACTCAACTCCACCCAACACCACTCAACACAACCCTAATCAATAACCAATTCCCCCTTCATCCAAATACCCAGGGAAGCGAGCGTGACAAATTAGTGACATCATCAATTCATAGATAGGTATGTATTTGTGTGTCGGTATCATCTTATGATGTATGTAATCTTACATATATATCTTCGCATATCCTGGAGTACCTCTTCCCTTCTTTCTTTCCCGAGTATGCAAGAAAACAATCCACACAATATTTAATCTCCATTCCATATCATATCATCAAATTTCTCCATCCCATCCGATAGATCTCCCCATCCCACACAATGCACAATGCACAATGCACAGTACACAGTATACAGTATACAGTAAATAAAGCATTCCAATATCAAATCCCTCGATACAAAATCCATGCATGCATCATGCCCAAGATACACTCACTCGCCATCCACCCACCATCCCATCAATCCCCACGTATATACAACCAATCTCTCATTACAATCTAATCTAATCTACTCTCATTCTCCTCACCGTCCACCCTGCAAAATTTATCAACTACATACTCAGTACCAATTACCAGTTACCAACTACCAACTACCAGTTACCAACTACCAGTTACCAGTTACCAATTACCAACACCTTCCTACCTCATACATACCTCCATATAATTTCCTCATCAACTTCTGAACAGTTTTTCAAGTGAATTTAAGATGCGAAATATGATATGATATGGATCTCACTCCCCCCTTTCCATTCAACATCTCCTATTTACTAATCCCTTTATTCTCTCTTTTCTCTTCTCTCTTCTCTATTTTTATTCTTTATCCCACAACACAGAATAGAACAATGCTTTATTCCAACAATCTACTATCCGACGCTAACCCTACTACTTATCAATCTAACCTGATCTAATCTAACCTAGCCCCCCCTCTTCTCCCTACCGCTTTCATTCTCAACAACAAAGAATATATACCTAGTAGTTACCCACCTGTCTAAACGATATATTTCGGGATAAGATCATGTGATCGACCAGAAGAAAAAACTATATTTTCTTTATGTATTCAGATATGTAGGTATCTAGTATTACTAGCTAGCTTCTCGTACTTTTTTATGCTGAATCTAATGATGAAGAATAAACACAACCAAATCATAGCAGACAAGTTGATACTGACAAATAATTGTAAAATCCGCAATAGCAAAAAAAACAAGGACAGAACAGGATAAAACAGGACAAGATTAAAATATAGAAAAATGAAAGGACTATATTTCCACAGCACAGTATCAGAACAACATCACAATCCGCACTATAAATTTGAATGTTTATCCCATCTATCCCATTTTTCTCCAGGCACTTGCTATCTACTTGCTTACTTACTTACTTACTCACAACCCACCTTCCATCTTCGACTTCCCACCCGAAATCCCGAAGACGAAGTGTCGACAGCAACAGCAGCAGACCAACCATGGTTCCTTACCCGAGAATTTGCTCGAATTCCCTCCCTTCTCCCACTCTCTCTCCCTTCCCCATCCAAACAAGACCTCTCCGCCTCAGCCTTCATCAGCGAAACATCAACGCGATCGAATACCAAAGACGACGACTCGAGGAGTTCCGAAATCAGAGAGGACTCAACGAGTTCGAATCGCAGAGACAGCGAAGCGTTGAGCTCGAGGCAGTCCGTTCTCGGAGACGACGAAACGCGGAGATCCAAGCTCAGAGAGAGGAAGAGGCTCCAATCCTGAGGATGGAGGAGGCGGTGGAGAGGATGCGAGTGGAGATCGAGAAGATGAAGAAGGAGTTACAGGAGTTGAAGGATCAGGTGGAGAAGAAGGGACAGGAGAGAAGATCTTCTCGGTAGGTAGATGAGTGTGAGAGAGCGAGAGGAGGCGGTTGACAGTAAGTTGATCCGAGTATTTCCTTTGTAGTTCTCCTTTTTCTTTCCCGACAGACTCAGGTAAGTCCCGGGTAATTCATTCATCCAGCCTTTTCAGCCTTTTCAGTTCTTTCAGTCCTTTCAAAGTAAGTATCGAGAATATCCAAACACCCCATTTCCTAAGAAGAAAAAAAATTAAAAAAATATCTATCTATGAATTTTAGTAATCTATGACCTATTAACGAACGTGACTTTTGACTTACAGTGTAATTGTAAACTTTGTAAAGAACTTGTGATATCCATCTACAAGCTAAAGATACACTAGTCAGCGTGTAATCCAACTGTATATACCCTTCCAATCCCGACCTTGAGTTCTACCTTGAGTTTCCCTTACATTTTTCCCTAACTCTCTGTAAGTAATTTAAAATTCCAAAAGATTTCTCATCCGCATTAAAATAAAGCCGGAATCGATCCTTCGTTATTCGAGTCCTGACTGCCACTACGCTTACGCTGAGATCTTATCTCAGCCAACGCTGCCTGATTAACTGCACTTTTAGTGTAGATATCCACCGCACAACTAACTTCCACAAAATCTTCCATCTCTTCACTAACTGTCTTGAGCTTCTCTTTAACAGATGCGATCCCTTCATACCCTACAATATGTCTTGCTGGTGGATTCTCGTGACCTCCAATCGCCGTCAAAGCATGAACAGTTTCCATGACTAATTTATCTCTCGATTCGCTCGGTAGATTAGGATATCTCGACTCAACGGTACTTTTCCCAGTTTGTGGCTCCATCCGAGTACCCGGATGCGAATTTAACACGTGTGTCAAAACTTCCCTCAACTGTGGAGCCGGATTATTCTGAGGTTCATATTGTGGTAATTGTGGAGCGAAAGTAATTTTGTTTGTGAGTAAGGGGATTTCTTTATTCGGCTGAACGATTGTCAATTTTATATTGAATGGAGCAATCTCATATGTCAGAGCATCACAGAATCCTTCCAAAGCCCATGTCGCAGCACAATACATGGACATTCCAGGTGTCCCTATGTGCCCCGTAATTCCAGTAAGAACAAGAATATGACCATCGCGTTTTTGTCGAAGATGAGGTAGAGCGGATTTGATAAAATTGATCTGACTGAAGTAGATGGCTTCGAATTGATCACGAACAAGACTTTGAGTAGCTGGGTTTGTCGAAAGTTCTTCTACTGTACCAACAACAGCTACACGGGTATCAGCATGGTACTGCAATAGATAACTTCATCCTAAAATACCTTCTGATGAAGAACATAATAAAATATCTATACGACCGAATACTTTGATGGCTTCCGCAATAGCTGCCAAAGATTGTGATTTGGCCCTATCAAAAATTCAGCATAAACCCCTCCCACGTTACGGCAACGGAATCTTTAATAACCTTCCATCAACCCTAATACCTCGAATTCTATCTTTCCAACCCTCACACTGCTTTTTACTACTATTGCAATCATTAATGAGTTCCTTGAACTCTATACATCGCTCATCATCCTCGATTTCACTCGGCGGTAGACCAGCAGCTACATAATCGCCATGCTTGAGGAGAAGCCTGATCAATCGAACAGACAATGGAGATAAAGCGGAAGTTAAGAACCAAACTCGAGGTGAGTTATGTGTAGCTATTACTTCTTAGTAGGAGAATATTTGTAGATAATGAATGGCGATACACACGAAATGATGCAACGGGAATTTTTAAAGGACTGTTTGAAGGGCCAGCTTCTGAATTCTTCCGTTCCATGGTCAAATGATATCGATATCCAAAGAATATCTATACGTAATCGAGATTTATATCCAATTGAAAGTCGGCTTTGGTTGATGAGCCAAGAGTCAGATTTGAGATGGTTGAGGAAAAGTACATTGATGAGGAGATGAGGAGATGTACCAAGATCACGTGAAGCGTTCTTCTGACAAGGGTAGCCTCACGAAATTTGCGCTAATTCAATTGAGCCAACCAGAAAATCTGGGGTAAAGCTAAAACATTCCCCCTCCCAACTCACTCGAACAAAAACTTTCCTATATCACAAATATCACAAGTATCACAACTCCCATAGCGCATACGAAATTTAGTACTTTGTCTTACATCTACTCTGACAAGATGATCGTTCTGAATGCCCACGATCGATTCATCTGAGTTCAATATTATAATCTCTACACATGCGATTACTCCCTTATGACAACGGTTTTTACGAGCAATCACAATCAATCAACACAAGTTCCAAGCTTTTGAAAGGAAATAATATCAAAACGAAATTATTCTGTAAACCCTTTCCTTTCTTTGGACTTTGAGACGAATAGCAAGAATGATGACAAGCCAGATTATGAACAAACTGATCCAGCAAACCAACAGATAGACACCATTTCTTTCCCTTCCGCGCCCTTTTCTTTTTTCTATTCTCCTGTTTAAGAATCATGCCTCGAAAAAGGCAGTCCGAATAATGAAGAGCCCATGCTCACCAACCTTGAATCAAGTAAGAAAATGATAATCGATGACAACCATCAAACTACCTAAGCATTACAAAGGTGTAGAGAACTCATTTACCACTAGCCGCAAGACGATATACAAGATTGACGTCTATTTCCACCCATTACCAGCGACGACAGTCATGCATGTGCATAATCCCAACTCTTTGATTGTATGTAGAGATGTCTATAAGAAGTATGCTGCAAGACCACCAGCAATGGCAGCAAAACTCAAACCAATAGTGGCAGCACCTGCTGTGACTTGAGTTGGTTTGGCAACGACCACAGTACTACTAACATTATTTGTAGACCCAGGACATGAGGGCGGATTTACGCCATTGGCTATCGTTCCAGATCCGAGACCTAAGGGTGGTTTTGTGACATTAGTAACGGTAGTAGATGCAGAACTTAATGGTGAATTTGTGCCGTTGATGATGGTGGCGGGTTTAGTACTTGAGATAGTAGTATTGCCGGTTCTGGTGGCTGTACTGTTGTTTGTTCTAGTACCAGTGCTCGAGCCAGTGCCGGGTGATCTGGCAGAAGATGATTTAGGCTTAGTGACAGTGTGATCGTAATAAGCACAAGTATTGTTTGGCGCTAGAGGACATGTATTATCGGTACAAATTGATTGCAATTGACCTCCTTGTGAGGGAACAACAGTCGTTGGTGGCAGGCAACGGTATCCAAATGATTGTTGGAGTGAGTAACCGATAGTCATGAGATCTGAGTCAGAAACACCAAAGGATGCAGCGGATAATGCAACTTGTTCGATGAAGTAGTTAACTTCAGCGTCAGAAAGATACATAAACCTATTCAACGTTGTCAGAAATTTACATTTGTTGATGTTATAAACTTGGATTCAAATGATGAGAATATTATGATCAAGCTGACATACTTGTGAACATTATACTGAGATGCAGAACCAGAATATCGCGGGAAACCAGCGCGACCTTGTTTGGAGCATGAAAGTAGTACACCAAAGTACTGGTAGAGATGGGTCAAGAGGGAACTATCATGATTAGTATTGTTTCGTGTCAGTTGTCAGGGAAGCTTACTATTGATTGGTTGTGTCGGAATTAGCAGGCAGATAATTACGAAGACTATCTGCTCCTCCACCGTCGAGGAAGTTGACAGATAATGGTTTGTTCCCTCCATTAGTAGAGACGAGCTCACCGTTGAAGTACGGCAACAAACTGACTTTGATACCATCGTAAGTTCCGTTGGTGAGAATACCAGGAACATTGATACTAGGGGCTGGTTGATCTCCTGCAAGAGATTGATGAGTGAAAAATATTACAGAATTTCGCATGGGGACTGACCGGTATTACCAATGAGAGCCCTATTGACCACGTAGACCAATAATTTCTTTTGATTGAAAGAAGTATTGTCCTTAAATAAAGCAGTAGCATGATAATCACAAATAGTAGTGCCTGCTGGACGTTGGGCAACAGTTGTACCGACAAGGCTGAAAGCCGCCACAGTAAGAGAATTAAAATGCATGACAGTTGAATTAAGACGTTTCAAACGGTGATCTTCAGATGATAACGCGGGAAGAAGGATGAAGTTTTATTTTAACCAAAATTGATAGAGCAAAAGCAATCAAGTAATATAGCCAGCTGGATGTGTTGTTGATGTTAGTGATGAAGAGAAAGAATTGGATTGGGAGACGAGAAAAGGATTATGAATGGGGATGTAAACAGGCCGGGTGGATAAGAAGACTTCGTTCTTTCCATAACGCGTTTTCTGCAAATTGGGAAGCGACGTTACTGAAATTGAGCAGTTACTGACTTGCTATTACGCAGCGAGGAAGGAATTCAACCAAGTTATGAGGCCAAGAATGGAGCCGAAGAATTGAAGTAGCTCTTCGTCGATAATTTTTAGCATGTGTTATCTCTTACCAAAGATAAAACGTCTTTCAAAGACGGCAGTCAAAATTTCAAACCTTTCTTCGATAGCCAGTGCAGTAATGCAGGTGTTTGAGAGAACAATTTTCAAGCTCCTACTCCAGCATCTCTCAAATTGTCGACATCCGGTACATGCAAAAATGTATCTTCGTGTCAAAGAACGCGATCATCGAGTCAATTTCATGTACCAGTTGTATGTATGGGGGGCAGATCCGTACTCAATTTGCATATATCATTTCAACCAAGATTTGGGGATAATCAAAGTCGACGTCTGTTTACGTCTCATCAAACTGAGACAATTGCAAGCAAAAGCTCCAAACAGAAGTCCAAAATTGGTACTACTTTTGTCCCAGAATGATCCAGATCTTTTCATAGACTTTAGGAATACAGATCGCAAGAAACATACGATCTGTTCGTGTGCCGAAAGATGCATCTCCCTGATAGTAGCAATGATTGTGAGAATATAAGAGAACATGAAATAACAGTAGAGAATAGTAGAAATGAAATAGGATTGGCCTAAGAAATCGCCAAAGCGACTACTCGAGTGCCTAGGAAGTGTCCAAAATTGCAGTTTGTAATAATGTATCGTCCTCAGTTGAAGTCTTTGGATATTTGGACAAATGTTGCTCCTCGAAGAATAAAGTTGGTGTGAGGAGAAAGATGGTCGATGTAGAGCCAAAGATTGTACTGTACTGGAAGGAGTAGGATTGCTTTGCGTTCCCTCAGAGAATTTCTGGTACTAGGGTTCAGGGAGCTTTGCAATCCCACGATGATTTTCACCTCGTAGATAAGTTTTTCCAAGATGTGGCTTCCCCTATCATACTGAGACAATCCGATGCTTACCTGAAGGACTGTAATGCCTCAAATACATATCGTTTCGAATACTTGTTAACATGCAGATTGACGACAGCGAGTAAGAAGCGATAGCTAGGTATCATTTTGTACTCAAAGTGTCCTATGCATCATCAACGCACACGAGCCCAAGTGACGCATCTCACATCTATCTCACAAACAGCTAAGCTGCTACACCGGCCCACCTACGAAGAGGAAAATGTATCTCAACCACCCACCAGCCAGCAGCCAGCAGCCAGCATTCAGCAACCAAAAGATCAGCACTGTGAATCCCCAATCGAATTCAGCTTCGGATTTCGTAGAACAAACAAACTCACAGATTGTATTGTATGTATTGTCTTGTATTGTATTGTATTGTATTGTGTAAAGATACATTCAAGATCTTATCACATCACATCGCATGACATACGGTGTGGAGGTGTGTACTCACTTAAGTGTACTCACTCACTTCATGTATGTATGACGAAGTTTCAGCTTGTCATCTATCTCGTCATCTCGTTCGTCATCTATCTCACGATCAAGATTTGAGATTTGAGATGTGGGATGCGGGATGTGGGATGTGGGGTGTGATATTTGGTATTTGTTGCAGACTGGTAATTGTAATTATCATCGGTGATTACTTGGTGGCTGGAAAAGGATTAGTAACACTTGATTTGATATTCGGTGATGTATCTATCTAACTACTTTTATTAATATTATCGTATTGTTACCTACTCGGTAAGTAGTATCTTTTTCACCGTTTGACAGACACCGCATTTATGCATTGATGACATAAGGATTGATGGGTCTAAATGAAGATAGTTTCGGTGTATATCTTGGTGGGTACATGGAACATGATTCTCGAAGGCTTTTGGGTGGGAGTGGAAAGGGCAAGGTGAGTTATATGTTACCTAGGAGATATGTGTAGGAGTGCTCGTAGGATTGTAGATGGGATGATGAAGTATGGAGTATGGAGTATGGAGTATGGAGTATGGAGTATAGATAGAGTTTGGTGTAGAGAAGATGGAATATGGAATACGGACTATGGACTATGGACTGTGGACTATGGACTGTGGACTGTGGACTGTGGACTGGACTATCTATGGTATGGACTGGACTGTGGTGGATTGTGGAGAGAGAGAGAGATCTCCCGGAATCCTTATCGGTTGATGGATGGATGGATGGATGGATGGGTGGGTGAACAGGTTATACACCCAGTATCTACAGTACCGACATACAATATACGACATACATACCACTCTGTCAATAGTTGATTCATAAAAACAAAGTATATCCTCAAGGAAAGGTATATCGGAAATGGATGATTTCACGAAATCCATCTTACCCAATCTTTCTCATATGTCTAATAATAATTTCCAGAAATACCGGTACACGATAATATCTTATCCACATCTGTCAAATGCCCCCCAGCCACTTTCAATCTTTTCTCCATGTTCCACTCAATTTACCTCCAGCTACTATAAATATGAGCGAGGGGCGGAAATTTGAGGCGCATTTTAGACCAAAAAAACAAAAAAAAAAGGTCCCATGAAAATCGGATCGACCATATCCAGATGAAATTGAATGTTAGTGTTAATTAGCGTCAATGTTAGCGTCGCAGTAAGTACCTGGTATCAATTTCATAATTGTATAATTTTTTATGATTTTATCAATTTTTACCAATTTTACCAATTTACCAATTTTACCCAATTTTACCCAATCCAGAGCCAATCCAGAGCCAATCTCTCTTAAACACATACACTACACAATCACTTTTCTACCACTTCTATCATTTCTTTTTCCTATTTACCTGTTATTTACTATTGACCATTTACCATTTGCTATCCTCTTTTTTTATTCAACCCATCTCCATTGTCTCCTCTTTATTCCTTGCACCTACATTAAACTCAACCTACCTCGTACCTATCAATCATTCCCTATGCTCTCACCACCAATCTATTATACTCGTTACACTCTTTATCGTATTCCTTGAAACTATCCGCTTTCCGAGAGCTCCATCTCTATTCATCTCCATTCATCTCCATTCATCTCCATTCATCTCCATTCGTTCACAGAGAACAATTGAAAGGGGGAAAAAGAAGAAGCAGAAGAAGAAAAAGAAGAAAAAGCAAAAGCAAAAACTCAAATCTTCCAAGATCCAAGAATTCTCCACACCCAAAGAAAGAACGAGATCACAGAATTAAGAACATCGTCTCGTCTAGTCCCTTCTGCAAGGTGCGGTGTTCAAGACAACTTGTGTACAACGACCCACCCCAAAGAAAATCATGCAAGCAACCGCCTTGAACGACGAACTACGAAGCCTGTAACAGGGCGTCACTCGAAACAGCTTGCATTACCTTTCACCTTCTCTTTATTCCCAATACTATTATGTTTCAACCTTGCTTATGCTGGTAGACCATCACTCTTTTAAGGTCTCTTGTGAGCAATGCGCCTGCGATTTCCTCATTAAATTAATCCTCCTCTAATCAGAAATCATAATCAAACATGGAGAGTACCACAGTTATGACTCCTTCTACCTCGAGGCTTGCTCCTCCAATGCTACACCCAAGATCTGCCTCGAGAACAAGATCCCCAAATAGATCCTCCAGTCGATCACATATTGCCGATGACCTCCTATCCGACCTCACTCCCACCACAACCCTGCAAGCTTTCACCACACCCACAGGGAAATTGAAGAAGAGCATAGAAGCTGCTTCTCCTGCGGATCGGGCATTCGGCATACGAGCAACGTTAGCATCCAAGAAAGTACAAGAATGGTTGGATGAATTATCAGATTGGCCATGGCCCAAAACTGGGGGATCAGCAGGATTCGAAGCTCCCGTCTCCTCAAAGAAAACAAAAGTATTACTACCAAAGTCGGACAATGAAACGGAACAACAGGATGAAGAAGATACAGAGCCGCAATATTGTGGGAGTCTTTTATTCGACCAGGTTGTACGATATGAGTATCGGATAGAAGAAATTGGAGAAGGTATGGATGATTTGAAGGTGGAAGAAATCAAACGACGGGTTTTAGATACACACTTTTCTGCAAATGCTCGAACTTTCTCTTCTTCTACTATTGCCATGCCGGCTTTCCTTGCCTCGTATACGATGATGGATGATTTCACAGCTATAGTCACGGCCACGGTATTGCAGGCATTACCGAATTTGGCAAAATTGACGCGTTTATTGGATATATGGGGTATCCGTCTTTCTGTACTTCGAAGAGTGCCGCCTTTGTTACTAGGGTTGGATGATGCGGAGATGGCGTTACTCTCGGGATGGCAGGCTATAAAGATGGCAGGGACAAATGCTACTGGTTCTGGTGAAATGGGGGATACGGTTCTTTCTCGCCAAACTTTTGAAGTCATGAAAAATGTTTTACAGGCCAAAGTTACGATTCTTGGGAGAGATCTGGATTACATGCTGGATACTTTGGAGGGCAGGATGGATACCTTACCCGATAGCTGGTTGGACAGGATGGAAAACCTTGAACGGGATTATGGCGAATGGGTCGTTTCAGCAGATCGTAAAATTACAGATGGAGAACTGGCCGCAATTGCGACCAAACAGGCCGAAATTGATGCGGCGCGGGCAGAAGATGCTAGAGCCTTATCAACATCTGCGCCCGAAAATGGCCCAATGGGAGGGAATGTGAATATTCACGAAGTGGAGCCCACTACTCCCCTTCAGACGGGGTCTATCATCGGCATCTCCAATGGGTTGTTGTCAACACCAGCAAAAACACCAAATCCATGCGCTGCTCAAGTTCTAGACCACGAAGCTACGCAAACTTCAATTTCGAAAAGCCCATCCCCTCCTCAAACACCATCTCCATTATTAGATTCTTATCACTTACAACAAACTGGCAGCGGCGCGCTTTTACACACCCCATTAACTCGCTCGTCTAGCGTCAGGAGCTTCACCAAAGTTCCAAAATTCGGGCATACTTTCGCAAATGCATCGAGACGTACCATTTCGAATGACGAATCACCACAAATCTCGAGTCATGATCTACACGTCACAGCTCCAAGAATTTCCATACGACCATCATCGGCGATTCTTGATACATTTCCCAGTCCAACTATAAAGTCTCCTACAGGATCTAGACTGCCAAGATTACGTAGTTCGAGCTCACCCCATATCATCGGAATGGAACGGGGATTCTTCGCTTCCAAGGATTCAATTACCTCTCCCAAGAAGGATCCTCTCTTGAATGCGCCAGCTTCTAGCATTGCTTTAGCGAAACAGCTGGGTATTTCTTCTACATCCCACGAATCGGCACAAATTAGTCATGTGAAAGGTCAGAATATGAAGGCACCAGCATATTTATCTAGCGCGTCTCAAGATTCTACAATAGCTAGCAGTGATGGTGCTTCAGAAAGTGCTCAAAGACTCGGTCCTGATGGGATGGAATTCGATATTTTGAATGCACAGATGGAAGCACGCAGACCTTCCATAATTGTCGACGCTTCAGATGATTCACTCTCGGACCGTTGCGAATCTAAAATGACGCCAGAGGCTAGTCCAAGTCCTGTCGATCATGACTCTGATGGAGCATCTACAGTAACATTCGAAGATTCCCCCCTTCCACGAAAATTGTCACATGATCTTCAGAAATATGATAACACTCCACCTGGTTCTCCACCAGGAGCTCCAACCAAAGCTCTACGTCGCCCTCCTCAACTTCTCGAAAGTCCTGATTTCTCCCACCTAATATCCGCACCCGATTCTTCTTTTTTTCCTAGTGGCAATGCTCTCGAATCTATCCCTGCCTCGCCCGTCAGCAACAACAGCGATGACCAAATGCAACAACAAATTAGTTCTTTACTTCAATCAATTCCAGCGCATATTCGGCTTCGCTCCGAACCAGAAGAAAAGCCAGATACTAAAGGAATTCGTCCTCGGAAGACTCGTCGCTCGGTTACTCCCTCAATGCCTGCAGTTCGTTCGCAATCTTCAATTGGCAGCTTACGTGCCCCAACTCCATCATTTACCCTCGCTCCTGCGTATGCAAAAAGTGGCACTCCGCGTCACAGATCTCAGAACGGTAATCCAGAGATTAAAGTTTATCATCTATCTAGGTCAAGTGGTGAAAAGCCAATTAAGCTTTTTGTTCGCTTAGTGGGTGAACATGGTGAAAGAGTCATGGTACGTGTCGGAGGTGGTTGGGCAGATCTTGGAGAATATCTTAAAGAATACGCAAGTCATCATGGACGAAGAGCGCCAGTTGATACCGATAAAGTTGAGGTTCAAGATTTACCATCACGTATTCCATCTGGTGGTTCTACTGTTCGTGATAATGGACGTACTACACCTGGACCTGGTCGTAGCACACCTGGTCCACGTTCTGCATCTGCGATGAGTGTTCGTCCATCAACTGCTGTTGATCGACCCAAATCATCTCTTGGTGTTCGCAAAACGAGAAAATCTACATTCTCTTCTTCTGATGCGGTGCCTCCTCTTCCAGCTACACCATTTGCTGAAGTTCAACGTGAACCAGATACCAATCAAACCCCTCAATCAGCTGTATCTAGAAGTTCATCAAGATTGGATTGGAATGAAGAGGACACTTCATTAGGTCTTGCTGGACCAAGAGGTAAACAGAAGGAATTGGATCAGAAAGATCTTGAATGGGTTGAAGGTATGAAGGAGAAAGTCATGCTGGCGAGTACAGAGAAGGAGAAAGAGAGACGTAAAGGTGGTCATAGACAAAGTCTGGGTGAAATGGATAAGGTTGGAGGTACTAAGAGGTTGTTCAGAAAAACTTCAAGGTTAGATCTATAAGTTGAGAAGTCTACATCTTCCTGCATTGCGATCGGATTATTATTTTGTTATTGCATAGCGTGCGTTGCTTGCTTCTTGGGAAGGACTTCTTTTCATCTCATTTGTATGGAGGATACTAAGTAACGGGATGGCTGGATGGATGGGTATAGCTCAATGAGGGTCTAGCTGGCTAGCATGGTCATGATACAATATGACATGCACGATCGACTAGCGGATGGATTATATAGTTTTTGTTTTCGTCAGGGGTATATTTTACACGGGGAATAGGATGGATTTGCTGGGTGGGATAACACAGGATCGATGGACCACTTTGCAGATTATGGTATCCATTGTTAATTGGAAGGTCGGATATAGGGTAGGGTAGGGTAGGGTAGAACAGAGAGTATTATAGCATAGCATTCAAAGGATGGAAGGACAGAACAAGGATACTTTTGACTTGAAATTCGAGGGATAGATAGGTACCTACTCGAGGCTTGCAAGAGGGAGCGCACTTTAGATAAGGGATATGGAACAGACATAAATACTCCTTTCGTGTGCCTTTTCTTACAGTTTTATACTTGACTGGTTTATCGTGTGTTGAGTTCGTAATGTGCATTCTTTAGATGAGACTTGGGATTTGGTGATACTATTAATAATGAATGAACAAGATGAAAGGAATAAAGGGTACTTGAGGAGATGGAAAAATGAAAGACATGTGTGGTGACTGAGTGAATGTGTTGGTATCAACTTGGTTGATAAGTGTAAAGTATCTTGGTCTATTGTGGTTGTATATTCGTTCTTAATCATTATTATCCATGGGAAGCTAGTACTTGATATAGGGAAGCGCTAGCGCGACGCTAGCTAATACAGTGCCCTCTTTGATCACATGATCGATGTCCCGACAGGTTGATTTAAAGCGAGAATCTGGAATACGATGATGAAGGAAGTAGGTGACAGTGTGTGTGTACAACCATCCTATAAGATCTTGCTCTTTGACCTTCTACCGTAATGGCTTGGTGCATTATGGATCGTGAATACTGAATAGGTTGTAGCTGATTGTCCTGATTTGGTCGAATGCTGAGGAGTTGGAGAGGGGGGGTGATGGGGTGATGGGAGGATGGGAGGAGATGATTTATAGTGGAGAGCTTTCTCTGTGTGAGAGGAGAGAATGGGGAAAAGCATATGCATTTGTATTATTGTTGGAAGCGAAAAAATATTGAGGGGGGGAGGGAAGGGTTGATTATTGAATATTGAGGATTGGAGAACTGGGGGATTATTTCTTGGGTGTCGTGATCTCGGGTTGATAAGGGGCATATCTGGAATGTCACATTGAGGTTGATGGTTGATAGATTATTATACTCGAGTAAGCTCATCCATCTCCCAATCAATTTCCGTGCCACCTCCCTCACTCGCTCCCCTCCCATACCAAAATTTCTCCTTCCCAAATGCTTCAAAATCCTCGCAGCGTCTCCTCTCTTAGTCCCCGTACCTCATACTTACCACCTCCAGCAAGAGAACTGCTTTCTTGGCTGTTGTTGTGAACTCCGCGATATAATCTACACCTAGGGTTACCGCGTTTACTCTATCTATCCTGCCTAGTGCTTTCTCACCCCCCTCCAAACCAAACAAACCCAATAAAGTACCATCAATATGAAAGCCTTCAATTCATCTCACCATCTCACTCCTTCTGCAGGAGGATACCTACATCTATGCATAGAATAAGGTTCTGGTCAGCAACTAGTGGAAGGAAAAAATGCCTATTTCTCTCTGCTCAATATTGTAACGCCCAGAGATCCCAGATTCAAAAATGATGATGGATAAAGGGTAGTAATTCAGAAATTGTGAAGCATGTTAGATTCGTGGAGTTGTCACTTAGAGGATTCCAACTCTCGCCAGAAGCATTGGTGAAGTTGATTCTGAATTAAGAATACATGATAGCTTATGAAGATCTGTTTGATATCATAGAGAAGTATTGGAAATATGTCTTATGATAAGTAATATGCCTGAGTACATCGCCATCTCGAGTCGAGAGTGATGGCTATCCTTATTCAATGTGCAATGCTCTAATAGCTCGACCAATCAAGCCAAAATCCTGCTCCGAATCTAACCAGATAGCTCCGATCAAAGCTTCGACTGTTGTTGCAACAGTATATTCGCTTGGCTTGGGCTGGCAATCTGGGAGAACCATTTGATCCACCAAGCCGTTTCGCTGACCGATGGTTCCAAGGTTATGGTTTGATGCGTTCTTCGAAACGCATCTTTGGGATGTTGCTAATATACGGTCAGCCATCGCTCACGGTCGCGAGTCTATTTCTTACCGAGTTTTGCGCCCTCTAAATATTTGGTGTGGACAAGCTCAAGACGTATTAATGCGTCTCCAATGAGGGCAAGTCTTCTGTTGCCTTGCTGCTCGACAATCGAACCTGCTCCGGAAACAACCCCACTCGTTACAAGTGCTTCTGTGAGCAGTTGGTCTTCCTTGAAGTCGTAATCCAAGTTATCTTTCACGAAAGTTTTGAGACACATGGTTCGTAGAAGGTAATGTGTGGAGAATGATTGGGAGAGAAATCTGATGTTATAAAGCAAATGTAGTTTTGATGTGCTATATCACTGCGATGTTTCTCGCCGTCCATGACACTTCTTATACCACAATTCTCGTTGAGTTTCGGCTACTACCCACGTCTTCTAAAGCATACTCGAATGAAATGACGCGTCAAAAGCACCAGGATTCTGTACGTCCATGACATCAATAAGTTCTCATGAAGTGTACAAACTTTCGGCACACCGATGCTATGATGTCTTTTTCCAAATACGATGAACTCTTTTTGCCTCATCAGAAAGTTAAGTGTTGGATGGAAAGATACCAGATCATTAGATCTTGGATATGAAAAGTTAAATGAATGAGTTAGCTCGATTTCCATCAAATATTTCAAGAATTGAATAAGTCACTTCTTAATCTACTGGTGTCTGTGGAGTCTGAATCATAGAAGCACATACTGTTGAACATCCAAGTAAGGGATATTGAGATGGCTGGAGATTTGATAATGTCAGAAGAATGCATATCGGTCAAGTATTTTACCTTGTGAACTCCGTGAAAACATATCAAAGGCGTCGATCCATGTTGGTCTTTACTGGATCTACAACCTGAAGAATGGGATTTTGTCGGAACGGGTTCTTCTCTGGGCGGAGCTCACGATGCGAATTTTGACTTTATTAGACGGTAGCTACGAGTTTTATCAAAGCTAGAAATGGAATTTACAATAATCCTCGTCATGTCGCGAGGAAAAATCATACATTTTATGAGTGATTCGCCTTTCTACATATCATGTAACCTTGTACATATCCTGCAATAACAAAATAGTTCTAGCTCCATATGCTCACGAAGTTAGTAGGTGCAATATTACGTATGCAAATTCTAATACTGGGAAGATTCAAATCCTCAAGGACTTTGCCACTTCTCTATATAGAAAGAGGCGTTGTGTTTGAGTAGAACGAGCAGGAATATTAAGTTTTATATGATTTTCTCCTGTGAATTACTATAATATACTAATAGAGTGACGACTTCCTCCGATATTCTTAGCCCATTCCTGATATGTAAAAAGCTAAATCAAAGTTTGAAATCCACATATGTTGCTTGAGAATTTTACATTCCTCCTTAACGAAGACGTATTAGCTGGGTAGTCAGTAAGCTTGAATTTCTTAACGTCTATTGTTTTCTATCAGAAATCATGAATCACTCTGAGTCACTCATGGTTGAACAATCTGGCTTTGTTAGCTTTGAAGTATAGGGAAACTTTCCGAGCTTATAATATTACTGTAAGAACATTCACAATCATTAAAGAGGCGACAAAAGATTTTGGACAAAACAAAATCAGGTTATCCGCAGATGTTGAGAAATGATGTAAAATCCTGTATCCAATCAGAAAAGATGATGATGCTACTTTAGAATCCTATTTCAAGTCATCGGAGAAAAAAGAACATTTGATATGCTATGAGGTAGAGTATGTCACGAAGCAGAGGATTAGAAGTTGTATCTTGAATTTGCTATGATATTTTGTCATATTGAAGCAGGATTATCCCCGCAATGGAGATAACTCATGCAAATATTCAAGCATGAGAAAACTAGATAGTCATAAATGTAATCATCTTCTCAGAGTTCAAAGCTCAGCATTGAGATGCCCTGATGGAAGGGCTGTGCTTTACATCAAAATACACTTAGTGATTACTATTTACTTTCTCTTCTGCTAGATTACTCCCTAGAAAAAGCAAGGTTCCAATGAAATTGAAACCCATAAGCCGGAAAGTTCAAGCACAATGTGACAACGTGAGGGGTTATGAAGAGAATCAAATGAATTCGGAAATGTACCTCAGTACATTCCATTCCTTTGTTCTCATTATAAATGGAATCAGTAGCCTTAAGTGAATCACATGTTATCTATTGCCTCTTTCTTAACTGAAAATTTCTCAGTAATTCCAGTGAACAATCTGAATCTTCATTCAAAATCTGTGTAACTTAACACTATATTCATATCAAAGTTCAAAAGCAAAATACTTGCCTATTATAGGTAAGGTTCCTTTTGTATATCAGCATACTGTTTATAATTAAAAATATCTTATACATAGCTATTCAGAATCTGATTGCGATCGCGTACAGACTCAGCCTTTTCTTCAGATATATTCGTTTGCCTACCTCTACAGGATTGTACCCTAACAAATCACCAATTACCGAAGATTGCCACGTATATTCGAATAGCTCGCAACCTCTTGTACACATATTCGCTAAAACTGCGGCAAATTTTGACACACAAGTAAAAGGAGACTTTGACCCGGTTGTGATAGACAATTGCAAGATATTACCTCGACATCACTACAGCCAACAGATTTTTATATGAGCCCTTACTATCATACATCACGTCATCACAATTGCAGCAGCAATATTGCATCACCATGGCCAGAAAGACAGGGAAGCTATTTCGGACCAACGGCTTGAGTAGTCCATGCTTTCACAACCATCCAAAATTATGGATATTATGAACAATTTACGATCTCAAGATACTAATCATTATATCCCCTTATTAGTAATCATTGCGTGTTGTCACCAATCATGTAAGAGAAGCTCGGTCTTCAAGGCTCTTCGGGCGTGCCTTTTTCTGTCAAAGGCAACTTTTGCACAAGATTGCTAGTCGGATTGAACCTTTGGAAGACGCTTGAGGTTAGTGCTCATATAAAGATTATATCATATCACTCTTCTAGCGAAATGAAATGGATATTTTTAAGCGAATTCAACCAGTAGCTTGAACACTTTGATAGTCCGGCAGAGCTGATCAAGCATGCGAAAGCAGCAATTGACATTCATCAAAGTGGCAAAGCTTCGTCCAAAAACCTCCTCCAAAGTTCCTGATCGTCGTCACTTGAGACTAGTCGATTTTCCAGAACTGATGCACTCGGAGAAAAATTAACAATTAGCCTCTGGTAGTGAAGCGATACAAAGCACTGTCCAGGCCTGAACAAAGGAACCATGGATCTTCACCCTCGTGATAATTTTTGCCAAAAAGTACTATGCGAATCAATTCTTACTCAAGCTCGCACGCCCTGCAGATCGTGATAGTAGTCAAACTTTGGGCGTGACTACAGAATCTGATACTCTTGTCGCGGATGCCGAGAGAGAGAATCACTCTGTTAGTCTAGCAAGGAACCAGACTGTGAAATTCTCTATTGTATGGCACATACTGAAGACTGTGGACTCTGAAGATGGATCTTGGTTCCTATCACACCGCAATCTTGAGGAAGAGGTATTTTATTTTATTTTCGAAAAGGTATTTTGAAAAAGTTTCCCGCAACTTCACTAGGAATGGTTTACTTACGTGAGAGGCTTGGTGATATTATTCTATAAGAAAGAAGAGATGAATTACCAGTATTGATTGAGGAAATGCAAATCGACTTCGAGAATTCTACGAAATGACTCGAAGCTCGCGGGGAACTGCGGACAACCTCAGCACAAACTACCCTGTACACTTCAGCGTTCACTTCCGAAAAAGTCTTGAGATTAGGTTTAGACGGTACCTACAGTGACCGATTCTCTGGTGATGCCAAGTCTGACATTGGCCATCAAAAATAATCACGAGCTGTACTTCAGAAGCTTAACCTCAGGCTTGCCAACAGCATCAACCGCAAGGGCCACAGGTACTACATTGCTAGTAATGTGCCGATCAAGAGTGCGGTTTTTGAATTTGACGATGAAACCAATTCGATGTATCGATCACCAAAGATCAATTCACAGACAAAATCGAGAATCTGGTGAAGAGGACAAGATGTCACGAGCGACCAGAGTCATTCGATTCCATGTTAATTACTGATCTATCTATGCTGTAATCGGCCCTCTGCGAAGTTGTTAAGAACTTGTGAAGATATTCAGTGCCAAATGATCAATGCAGTCAAGCATTCATCCCCACTCGCATGCACCAAAGCTACTATCACCTAGGCATGCAAAGAAACTATCCACACTCTTAATTGCCCCAAAACAATTGCTATCTTGTTGACCAGAGATCAACTCCAGAAGCTGTTGTGACCCACTAGAACATTGCAAAATTTGCTTCGTATCAAATTGCTCGATAGGAAATGTCCAGGACGGATCTAATTTTCTCTCAAACAGAACCGTTACAATTGGGCAAATAGCAGAGCTGATATCTTTCAGAATGTTGCCTTTTAATTTATCAAGACACTGGACAAACGATAGAAATACATCGTCATTGCTGGATGAAACACTACATAGTCAGCTATTAGAACACACCTAAGCTGAGAACAACTTACAGACTGTCACTGGTATGGACCACCGATTCAGTAGTAAGATCATCTACTGGTAATGGTAGCAATCCGATTATACCGTACCCAAACTTCCTAACTAAAATTTCGAATCGTTCGCCCAGCTTTCTGATTTTGCCGATGCTTCGAAGTTTTTTTTGGTATTCTGTAGTACCAGGATCTAAGTCAAGATGTAACAGATAGAGCATTTTCTTAGTGACCTGGCTTTCATCAAGATTAAGAGGGTTTCCCATTCTCGATGCACCATTTGTTAATATACTTTGGCTCGTGGTGTTAACAAACCCATCACTAGTCTTGTTATGTAGCGAGCGACTGTCAGTATAAATATGGTAAATGTGATACCTTCTCTCGAAAACATTATAAGCAATTTTAGTATTAAGATGCTCAACTTGCTTCATCCTTTCTACTATCGTTAGAAAGTTTGCTTCCGCAGGCTGTTTTCCGGCCACCGAGCGGCGTCTGATTTCAAGCAGACTTCTCAAAGATACCAGTGACTCTCCACTCCCAATCGCAAAGTATAGCATCTTCAGTTGATGGAATATAATGTCGTCTAGCTTCAGACCCGGAGAAGCTATTTTCATCGCCATATCAAAGTCGTCATGGGTAAACGAAGAGCCCAAATTATGGCATCGCTCTTTTTCGAGTCTCATATAATCACTAAGATAATCGGATATTGACACTCGACTATTAGCGCTATTCATGCACGACTTTCTTTTTCTTCTTCTGATAGGTGCCGGAGAAGCAGTTTCAGCCTCAGAGATAGGCATTAACTGATTGTTGTTCGGACTATGAGCTGAGCCACTGGAAAGAATGGGGATGAATAACTGTGGGTCAAATAAATATGCTGTGTCCAGAGCTGTGATCTTTTCTGTTTCGTTTGATGTGGAAGCATCCGGCTGTTGATGATCAATGTTCGTAACCTCGGAACTAAAGATTGTATCTAAAAAGTTATCGTCTACTATATTTGAGTCAGCGCAACGCGTGAGGTTCAAGCAGAGAAATTTTTCATGGAACACTGACGGAACATATGAAAATCATTATAATCGTCGATTGGATCACATCTTAACATCTCTAACGAACCGTTTGCTGAATATGTGCTCTGGTTCTCGTAGCTGTATGTGCATTCGTCAAAAAAGCCAGGCACAATGACTACTGCATCTTCAGAGAAATCTTTCGTTGTGTTTCCATCAAAAATCAAAGGGTCGATCCTAAAATTATCGATTAAAGTTATTACAGTTCTACAAGGATTTTGTTCACAACTTACAGAAGACGATGTACAACATTCGTTATGATCGTGAAGTCCTGACCACAATCCAGCCAGACAGCACCAATTATTGAACAAAGTGCGAGACGCAACGTATTAGAGCTCACTTTTCCATTCAGACGTTCATTCAACTTTAAATGAGCCGCAATTCCAAGGAGATTTGCCCTTTCCTCGTGGTGTTTCTTGCTAGTGATTGAAGTCGATTTATCACTCGCCACAGCTTCCTTCGACGTTAGGACAACACATATCATAAGATTCGCCGTTTGAAACATACCGCGCGACACTCCATCAATAAGAAGCAGTTTATGTCGTATAACCAATGGAACAATACTATCTCCAATGTGGGCTAAGGTACGATTGCCCTCGTATTCCTTCCTTTCTTCCCAGTCCCCAACTTTGTCTCCTGTGAATCCCGGGGTTATCAATGCGCTTTGAAGCAAATCATGCTCGCGAAACATATAATCTATACTGTTTTGTAGCCATGTTAAAAATTCTTCGTCCGTCATATCTATATTTCGAACAATTGGTTGTAAAGGATTGATCAGTGATTCGATTGTTTGGAATGAGGATATACAAGGATATAGTATAAGTTTTATACGACAGAACTTTATCAGAGAGCTTACTTTATATAATTCTCGAGATACCAGAAATTCCTCTATGAAACCTCTTTGGGGATTATCAACATGAATTTGTTGTTAGTTCCGCATTGGGCAAAGTGAACCACGCTTCGGCTTACCGACTTCAGAAAATGAGTGGCCCGAGCCGTGTTGGTTTCGGATCACCCCACACACCCGTAGAATGAATTGACCCTGCAATCAGATCACTAGGAATTTTGCGAGCTTTCTTCTGCTGCCTCTGATGAATCGATATAATTTACATCATACTAAGCTCACGTTGACGAAATTTATTATCAACTGAGGGTTGACTATACTGTATATATGGCTCACGTAGAAGGTAGGAATAGATATTAACCCTATCTTTAACGAAATGATCAATATCAGCGATATAGCTTTCTTTATATCAAATGCTCTATCGTATCTGGAATTATGAGTCAGCTTAGCTTATTATCTTTAGATTCAGGTGAGCTCCTGTAAAGCTCAAACTAAAGCATAAATTGATCTAAAGACGTGCTCCTCGTGCTGCTGCGGCGATCATTCTTTCCATTATCTGTGGATAACAGTTTTTGCCTGGCGAACCTTTAAAATTATTCGGCTTGGATCGTCATCTGCGGGGGGCCTTCATTCCATACAGTGTTGATGGTAACACGTATACTGTTGTGGTCTTAAAAGTACTTTTGCTTTCAGACTATGCGCTGTACGCGCTAGTGATTGGGTTGTGCAATGTCCGTCATTTTTTTACCTTTCTCAAATACGTACTTTTGGAAAAAGAAATTTCTGGTGAATATCAGTCACTTACATGTTGATTGTGCGTTACCTGGCAAAGGTCTGGGAGCTGACGTAAGGGTAAGATGTAGATCAGTGTTGATTGGGAGTTGACGACCTCTTTGGATTGTACAGGATGGTTTGTTTTAGCTAGCTTTGCTTTGTAATTTGTTTGATTAACGTATTTCAGGTAGAGAGTCAGAATATCTTTGTGTATCAATCGTTATCAAGATTTTTTGCTTTTAATTATCCAAGCCATCCCATCGTTGTGTGTGAAGCCCGCCAGTAGATTTATATGTTGGGCACTTGGTACACCCCTCGAAAGAGCTATTTGACCGATCTTGCATGTGATGGTTCGTTCTAATCCCTTGGCAATACATGAAAGAAGCACTATAGGCTTTCAGGAGCACGCACATGAGCGACCCTATTTCCCTCTCTTACGTATAATAATTGCCTCCACAAACTTCCATGCACTAGAAGATGAGCTGAGTCTCAGACACTTAAGATGTGTCCCTCTTGAATCCGGACCTACATACTTCCAGTATACCCTCAATAATCTTATGTTGATTTGATCCATGTAGGTTGAGGTGTCGGATGCACCAATTATACTTAGATCAACCTCTTTCTCTGAGACTATGAGATTTCATGGTATAATGCGACATCTATATCACCCACGCAAGGTGTCATAAGGTGGCTCATCATCCATGATAAAACGGCCTAACACTTCCGTTCGGAGCAGTTCGGCTTCTCTGACATGCTTCCTATCGATTGGTCGCCTTCGCGTATGGGCGGAGCTTTGAGACCACTTTCTAGCTTAAGTCATCCAATGAGATGATTCTTTAATATTGACCTGCTCACTCTATATCAAGTTTGTGACCATCTCTGGTATCTCAGGCACCGCATATTTAGACCAATTTTGTGGGCACGGAAGTTTTTGTGCTTGAGGAACACCCTTCATAATTGCCAACTCCTCATGATTCATTTGAATCTCTCTAATCTCCTCCGTGTTCAAAGTGAACGACCACCCAATGGAGATTTCCGAGGTAGTCAAGATCTTTTACAGAGTAAGACCAGTTACCTTACTAAACAGCTTTCCGCCGAAAATTTATGCGTATTACAGGTAAAGGCGAACAGTCTTGATGATCGCCGCTGAGATCTCACGCGATTCTGGCGCGTTTCCAGTCTATTGTAGTGGGGCAGTTTACTTTACTCTCCTCATTTCGAATAAGCATTTATTAAGGTTATTGCTAATTTCACGTATATTCGTCTATTTTCTACCCGCATTTTCACTGCTTTCAAGACCTTGCACTCGGACAGCTGGTGCTGCTCGAAACTTGGGCTCGGCTTCGTCAGAGCTCTTTACTCCATCACAAAGACGTGCTCTGTTTCTCCCATATATCATTGCTTTGAGCGATCGGTCAATGCCAAAGAGATAGACTTCTTCTTCTTCAAGCTTTCATCGAGTTCATATGATGATACATTGTTTACATACTGAGCAGTGCAAAGTCAAAAATCGCGCGTTGATTCGCGAACTCTCTACCTTTTCATTGTTGCAGATGCTTTTTGAACAGCACCTGCGGCGCTGCCCCCATTTTTTTATGCCAGCATCCTGCTGATACAGGAAGGAGATGTGACCCCATTCGCTCCAATGGCGCTTCCAGGGTCAAACATCTGATCTCCCAGTGATTTGTACATGTAGGATTGATCCCCTTGGAAGGTCGGTGCTGGTTTTTCATGGTAGGCTGGGATAAATTTGTGACCAACCAATAATTTTCAAATCCCGATGTGTCTGAAGATGCTATTCAAAAGTCTACAAAAAGTTGATATAAGAAGATATTCACTTTAATGTGGAATACTGCTATTCATCACTAAGTCTCGAATTCAATCCTAAAAATGTTACACCCAGTGATATATCAATTCCGTGTCCAGAACTTTTACAACATTTAATCTCCATTCAATACAACACAATACCACATAAAGTGATTGAATTGGGATATAATTCTAGGTACATTATTAAGATGGGGTAGAGAAAGATAAGAAATAATATTTTGTTTAATTGATGGATTGATCATACATATGTAATAGCAGTATTCGAAAATGGAAAGGAATAACTTTGCCAAAAAGCAAGACAGCATAAGAATCACCCGAGTATACAACCATACAAGGAAGTCTTTCGATAGACGTCTCGCCAATAAGCGTTAGAGGACTAACGGCTATTTCGCTTATAGTCACTCAAACGTCATACATACGATTTCTCGCTTCGAGTGCACCTTTGATAGCTAATTCCCAAGTTAGCGACTACTCCATGTTCATAATTCCAACACTCTCATCCAGTAAAAGGTACATATAAATCAGGATCACATAACTTACCATCACAACTATCCTTAGCATCACCAAAAAGCATCCTCGTACCCGGCATATAAAACATCGGATTAACCACATCAGCATATCCACTTGCCATACCTCTCTTCATAACAATCACCTGTTTACTCTTCCACGCGTGTAAAACAGGCATACCAGCAATACTAGAACCTGGTTCGAGAGCAATAGGATTAACAGTATCATTTGCGCCAATGACAAGTGTTACATCAGTTTCTCCAAAGTCATCATTGATTTCATCCATTTCGAGAACTATATCATATGGAACACTAGCTTCGGCGAGAAGAACATTGCATTGACCCGGCATACGGCCAGCGACAGGATGAATGGCGAATCTGACATTAATGCCTTTACTCTTAAGCATTCGAGTGATATCGCTGATAGCATATTGAGCTTTTGCAACTGCCATACCGTATCCAACCACGATGATGACGCTTTCGGCGTTTTCAAGGGATTCCACGACTTCATCGATATTGGTTTTGGTGATTTGACCTTCAATTTTATGCTCAGTCTCCGTGCTAGGAGCTATTCCACCAAAGAGGACATTCCCAATAGACCGATTCATCCCAACACACATGATTGAAGATAGGATCGAACCACTAACTCCTATCAAGGAGCCAACTGTTGTCAACAGCGGCATGTCGAGCATGAAGCCTTCGGATACAATTGCAAATCCAGAATATGCATTGAGCACAGTAATAACGACAGGCATATCTGCTCCACCAATAGCAGCGGTAGTTGTGTAACCTTTAATAAAACTAAGAACTGCATTACCACCAAGACAACATGCGGCTATCACTGGCGCAGCAGGTGCAAAAGTAATGAAGGCTGCCATGTTGGCCATATTAAGAGCAAGCAGAGTAGAGTTGACTGAATGTTTGGGACCTGGAAGCCTAATGGGTTTGGAAGACATCCGACCAGCAAGTTTAAGGTAAGCTACTATGGATCCGGTGAACGTAACACCACCTTATAAATATTAGCAGATAGTGAGGATAATGAGAAGTTTTTACTTGCCAATGAGGACACCCATATATCCAGCTATGAGGTGAAGTTGTGAGATATCACCAATATCTGCCATGACTGATCCGAAACTAGTTAAAACAGCAGCAAGACCAACCACAGAGTGGAGTGCTGCGACAGTTTGAGGTAAATCAGTTGCCGTAGTGCGTCGTCCAATTCTCAATCCTATCCCGAAAATTTGTCAGTCGAATAATATTCTCCGTGAAAATATCAGCAATTACTTACCAATGATAGCTCCACAACCGGCTACAGCAGCAAATTGTGCAAGCACTTCAACTGGGAATCCAACTGCGGCAAGGGATGCGAGTATACCTACTCCAACACCCAAAATACCCAGAAGATTACCTTGACGAGCCGTCGTTTGAGAAGCAAGACCAGATAATGATGCTAGTAAAGTTAGCAATTATTTCAGTAAGAAATGCAAAAAGTGTAATTACCAATGCACAGAAGACTGCTAGCAATATATCCTGCTTGTACCAGCCCAGCCATACCAGTGGATGCAGCGGCTATATACCCGGCACCAAAAATAACAGCAGGTACAGCATATAACCATGGGTATTCCTTTGGATCAGTTGGTCCTGTAATAATTTAGCTAAGGTGACATTGGAAACGAGTATAGTACTTACGCTTGAACATATCTAACATTCTTTTGGTAATTAGAAATCCACCTGAAACATTTACAAATGCAAGCATTACAGACAACGCTCCGAGAGCTTGAGGAATAGTATGTGGTACAAGACCACCTCCCATAATGAAGAAACCACCTACACCGACCATGCCTGAGATCGCATTTGTAACACTCATGAGTGGAGAATGTAAAGCAGGAGCAACTCCCCATACAGTTCTGTAACCAATCAATCCAGCTAGTGCAAATGTAAAGACATTGTTCATGAATAGAGGCCCAGTTGCTTTACCAAGAAGAAGTGCAAGACTCATTCCACCGGTGATAGCTCCGACTTCACGTGTTTGCTTTTGCCAAGGAGTCAAGGGTACATTATTAGCAGCTGAAACGTTAGCATCGATAGCTGAGGCAGCTTTTGGAGCTGGCGGAGCCGGTCTTGGTGCAGTGGGTATGATTTCTCCATTGTGAGTGACAATTGAACCACGAACCACTTCATCCTTGAGATCGATTCCGAATTGCTTATCTTCAGGGGTAATAGAGAGAAGGAATTTAGTAATGTTGTTGGAGTACAAAGTGGAAGATTGAGTCGGTAGTCGAGAAGGAAGATCAGTATATCCTGAAATTAAATTAGCTTTGCCTCGGAATCCATCAAATCATGCGACAAACCTATGATCTTGACTCCTTTGTGTTCAATCAATTGACCTGGAACAGTAACATCACAATTACCACCTGCTTCTGCTGCCAAATCGACAATGACAGAACCAGGTTTCATTGCGGCAACCATCTGTGGATTTAGTCAGATCCTTCTCAACAATGCTACGTCTATGAATGCTTACATCTTCGTGAATCAATTTAGGAGCAGGACGGCCGGGAATCAATGCAGTGGTAATGATAATATCAACTTCACGGCATTGTTCCATAAACAATTTCTTCTCTGCTTCCATGAATTCTTTTGACATTTCTTTTCCATAACCGCCGGCGCCAGATCCATCTTCTTTGAAATCTACCTCGATGAATTCAGCACCTAATGATTGAACTTGCTCACGTGCAGCTGATCTAGTATCAAATCCCCGTACGATTGCTCCCATGCGTCGAGCCTAATTAGGAAACCATCAATATCTATGTCACAAAGTAGAATCACATGCTTACTGTTGCAATGGCACTCAAACCAGCCACACCAGCACCGATAACAAGTACTTTACAAGGAGGAACCTAAATATATTAATGACGTCAACTAAAAGCGGATACTCGAGGAAGTACCTTTCTAAAAGTCACTCAATTAGTATAGAACGCTAGCAACATATGAACGTGCACTTACCCAGCAGCAGTGACTTGGCCAGTCATGTAACGACCAAAATGATTTGAAGCCTCCAAAACAGCTTTGTAACCGGCTATATTAGCCATAGAACTAACCACGGTAGTATGTGAGCTTTCATTTTCTTAATCGTGATCTGGAAGCCTTACATACCTCAAAGCGTCAAAAACTTGAGCTCTAGAAATTCTAGGGATCATATCCATCGCGAAAGAGGTAACCTCTCGATGCGCCAATTTCTCCACGACATTTTTGTTTACCCCTGGATATAAGAACGAGATAAGAGTTGCGTTGTTCTTGAGCGAATCGACTTCATTATTAGGTCCCTCCACAGTTGGTGCCCGGACCTTTAGAAGAATATCACTCTCTGACCAAACATTCTTCCTGTCTACTATTTTAGCTCCCGCAGTTTCGTATGCCTCATCGGTGAATTGAGCTTCGGCTCCAGCACCTCGCTCAACAAGAACTCGGGAGAACCCTTTCTTAATCAATAGTTGTGCATTTTGTGGAGTAATCGCAACTCGTTTTTCGTTTGGGTATGTCTCGCGAGCTATACCAATCGTCAAATTTGAGTATGGAGTGGTTATTAAATCCGGCGTAACAGCAGCAGAGGAAGCTGTAGAAAGAGACGCGGTATTTGGAACAGCAGACGTGGTAGAAGAAGTATTTGTCGATGTATATCTCTTGTACTTTTTCTGCTTTGTTGGATAAAGTGATCGTACGTGAGTAGCTACAAAAAAGACATATTAGTCTCAATTAAGTAATTGATAGACAAAATCGTGAGCTGGAGCGAACGTCAGGAATGAAAACATACCAAGACTGCCACCAATCTTTGGACCCGGCGAGAGTACTTCTGAATAATTATTGCCACGACACAATCTAAGTATCGGCTTCATTGTTGAAGGCCAGGTCATCTTTTAGACCCGCATCTGTAATTGTACAGATTGTTTTCTTAGAAAGAGAAAAAGGAGAGAAGTTGGTAGGATGTGTTCTAGGGAGGGAAGAATTGTTCTTGTAAGGGAGTAGGTTAGAAAGGCCGATGAATTCAAGAAGAAGCGATATAGTAAGTCTTAGGATTGCATGAACGGGGAATGAATGTTTAGATCATTTGTCACAATGAATTCTACCATGCTGTTGCACCATTTCCGAATGAATGGAAAGAGCGTTGGGTGATTGAAGTAGATGTTCTGGATAGGATTGATTATTCGGATTGATCGTATCATATATATGAGACGGAAGAAGGGTGCAACGTTATCGTATCTAAAACTGGGGATACATAGAGGAATGGTTACCTACCTGTCTATCTATCCTACTTACATGGTTTCCTTTATAATGTAAACAGGCTGATATGTTGGGATCTGATCTTTTTGTATAGAAATGACAATTCAATGACACTTTCAATGGAACTCTCTTTTGCCAATCAGCCGATTTAGCTTTCCATCATAGGTTTAGATTGACTGATGGCCCTTGCTATTTCATACCCATGAGCTATTCCTGGCTATTCATGGCTATTCCTAGCTGTTCCCCCGCAATGGATTCACATTTCCCCGCATTCCTTTCAAGACAATTGGTTTATTGATTGACCGAGAAATCCGTAAGTAAGAAGAAGAGGCCGTCTTGGGTTGGTATTACGAGAGTAATAACAAGAGAAAAAGAATTTAAAAAGTAAAAAGCTTGGAAATGTGGTGAACTAGAAAGAAAATCATCCGACCAACTATTCAATGTGATGAAATTATCAATCACGATACACATTGATTCTTACGTGGGTATTTGAAGGTCCGATTCATGATGCAGTGAGATGAAGAAATGCAAGCCTCATAATGCTGTAAGACAGAATGGAATCTTCTGTGCACAAGCCACGGAATGAGCACATACACGTGATACTGTAGCTAATCCATCTAGATCCAAGTTTTGTTCTCAAATGCTTCATTTTGTTCAAAGAGTAGGCCAAAGACTCTACATGATATTCTCTTCTTCAATAACCAGCATATCTCTTTCATTCTTCGTAATTCAGATCAATCCAACACGTGATACCCCGCAATCAACATTCCCCCACTCCGATTTTCCATGAACGTTACCACTACCCCATCATTTCCGATCGACCCCAAACTGATGCTGAAGATCCCGAAAAGCCAACTCTAGTTCGAAAACCCTATTCTCCTCTTTCTCGAGATCTCGCTGCAATTCCAAGACTCGATTATGAGAGCGCCGTTCCTCGACCACACTTCGAATGAGTTGCTCTTCTTTCTTCGCAGATGCAATCACTTGCTGGGAGTATCTGTGTTCAAACATACGGCATCTCCTCTCCAGTCCCTGATCGTTATATTCTAATTCGTTGAGACGTGCTTCGAGATCCGCGGTAGCTTTTGCGATTCCTTTCTTCATTCTATCAGCTTCCGCATGGGTGCTTGTCCGACTGGCGTTGTTAATAGCTTTTGCGTTTCGCAAATCGATTTTTAGGGAATTGATTGTCTTCAAACAGTTGCTATGGCTCTGCTGTATTTCTGAGAAAGCCTTCGAGGTACTTTCGAAGTCAGAGACCTTTGTGGCGAGAGCTTCTGTGGCTATTGATAGCTCTTGTTCCTTTTCCGTTAAAGTCGCAGTATTCTTGGCCAGTTTGGTGTTAAGCTTTGTCAGTGCCTTTGTGGAACCTTGCTTTATCTTTTGCAAGTCTGTAGAAGCTTGCTCTGCCTTGGTAGTAGTAGCCTCCAGATTAGCAGCCAACTGCCCAAGTTCCTTCCTGTGTCTGGTCTCTGTATCTAGCTTCGCTTGTCGGAATGCTTGTTCCCGTTCTATTGCCTCTTTCTGAAGCTTCTTGATTGTGTCTTGCAATTCCTTCGTCTTGCGCTTCTCTTCCTCTCTTTCTAAAAGAAGCAGTGAAATCTCTTCCAAGTGGCTGCACTCTCCACGTTTCAACTTTTCGGTTTCCGCTTTCGCTTCCCGTAGCTCATTATCTATTATCAAAGCTTCCTTCCTTGATTCTAAGAGTTCTTGGATATTGACCTTCCTCTTCTCTTCCGAGATCTCGAACTTTCTATCCGCAACCTCTGTTGCAATCCTCATGAGCTCCAACTTCGATTCTACAATGCTCAGCTTGCACTGAAGTGGAACGAGTCGACGTTCAAATTCGTTCAAATTTTCCTCTTCGGGATAGTATTTGGAGATATAGTTTGAATCACTTTCGTCGTAATTTTTAAGCCTTTGTTTGACTTCCTCATTAAGCTGTTGGGTGGTATTAGCTAGAGTAAGACATTGATAAGCTACTGGAGATGATTTACCTCAAATAGAACTTGGAGGGGGTCTGGTATTTCAGACATTTTTTGATGAGAACCTTTATTGTAAATATTGAGAGTTTCAAGATATATTTCTTCAGCTGAGGGAGATCTTACAGAGAGAGATATTGTCAGAGAAGATGATGCAGAAAAAGGCAGTCTAAAGGAGGTACTGTGAAAGAGTGTTCTTTTGTGTCTGCAGAAGAATTGTTGTAATCCAGAAAAATAACTAGCAAGACCCGAACAAGTTTTATCTTAAATTTCTATGATCTCGAGGTACGGCCTCATCTCTGAGGTTTCTGCTTAACAAACTTGTTATCAGTATGTCAGTAATCTATTTTCTGATGTGAATCTTTCAAGGTGAATGATAGTAGGTGGATTTTGATACATGAATAAAGCCCGAGCTTGATGATTTATCTTTATAGGAGAGAGATATATATATTCGTATCTTCTTGTTCTCATCTGTCAAGTTGATTAATGATTCAAATCTGAAGAATAAACATATTGCTTAATCTAAGATGATAAATAAATTGTTATCCTCTACTTTTCATTCCGATTACCTTGAGACGAATCTTGGAGATAACGTTCACCCTATCATAATAAGAGGTACTAAAGTATTCTCGTCTCAAATCTCATAATATATACCTTCTTTACCAACACATTACATATATAAACAAACTTTCACCTCTTCATTAACATACAGATCATCCATAATAGAGAAAGAACGCATGTACGAAATGAAAAAGTACGAAGAGTAGTGAAAGCTTAGTCGAGCTCGCTTCATATATTACGCCATTGATTAATTATACCAGGGCTCTGTTTGAGTGATTGGAACTCTTGATGGACTGAAACGTACTAGAGAGTAGATCAGAAGAGTGCCGTCGAATTTCCTCTCAATAAGATGAAGAATCTTCACTACATTCCTAGAGCTCTTACATATATATGATGTACATGTGCTTGCTATAATTTTTTGCAATAAACAAGGTAAAACAGTCATGATTAGAATTATTCCTGAAGAATTCTAGAAAACAAAGTATTTGCTCTCGTAAAAGAACATGGCGTTTGATATGACTAAAAGTATACCATTGATTGCAGGAGAAGCTTCACAAGCTGTTCCGAATTCGTCATTTGATGTTCTGCTTCACGTGAAAGTATATATTACTTTCTGAGGGGAATACAGCAACATAAAAGTAAATCGGACTCTAACAAATAACATGATGTTGAAAACGGAAAATCCTAAAGCAGATTTTTTACTTCTAAAACTATTGTGACATGTATAGCAAGAAATAGCAAAATGAACTCATGAATGAACAACACTTCTACACTCAAACCCTCTATTCTATCATTTTATAGGCCCATCAGAGTTTGGGAAGGATGGTAAATCACAGTGGATCAACAAAAAAAATACAAACAATATGAATCAAAGTAAAAGGGCAACGAAAAAACAACGAAAAAACACACCGGAGAATGCATACCTTTCCCAAGCTACCTACCTCCTGTCCAATTCATCAATTCTAGATGATTTTTCCCGGTTAGACTTCCTTCTAGCATCAGCCGACGCATCTCCAACCTTTTTTGTACTCTTAGGTCGTGGTTCTCGATTATCACTACTAGAAGTATTCCGATCATCCGACGAAGTCGACGGTACCGTACTCAGAGAATCTGTTCTTCGGGCCTGTAAATCACGTTTTTTCGTCTCGGTAAGCTTACCATTACTGGAACTTTCTACCCGTTTTCCGTCTCTGGTAGAAGATCGCTCAGCTCGATCTGTATCTCCTCTTTCGCGAAGTTCGCGTATTGGTATTGGTGTTTGCACGGGATACTCCGGACTGGAACTTGATGCTAGATTTCCACGCTCACTTGTTGATGTGTTGGATCTTCTAGGAACTTCTCTCGAGGATGATCGTGGTACATTGATCGCAGTGCTTGACTGTAGTGAGCGCGGCCTGTCAGAGGTTTCACGTCGTTCTCCCCCTTCTCTTTCCTTGTATCTTCTTTCAGATCTTTCAAATCGTTCTGCTTCTTTTCCTTTTCCTTTGTCTTTCTCCCTATCTCTTCTTTCAGATCTTTCAGATTCTCTTGCTCTCTCTCTCTCCCTGTCTCTCTGTCTGTGTCTTTCTGCTCGCTGCTCAGAAGTCTCTTCTTGGCTTGAAGGCTGATCATCTGATTTGTTATCACTTCTATCTCTGCTTCTATTTCTATCGCCTCTGCTATACCCACTTGGAGTTCCACGTCTCGATCCACTTGTTTCTCGCGTTGCTCTACTTGGAACTGCGGATGGAGCTCCATCACTTTGCGATTGAGAACCACTAGTTGTAGTAACTGCATAGTCTGAGCCATTCGGGTGATCCTTGATCAGATTGATTGCTGCACTTATAATGTCGGCATCGCAATCCAACCCCGGGTCTCTATATTCGTTCCATGTCCGTTTATCCGGTTCCCACAATCCCACCATCTTGGCCCTTTCCATATCTCTTTTTCTTTCCATCATCCAAAATCTCATTTCCGTTGATGCACATGTGACTGCATACAAAAAGGGTATATGGGGGTTGTCCGTCAGCCATTTGCGACAATATTTCTCTACTTGATTCTCTAGCGCAGTAATTTCAGCTGGTGTCATATATTCTCTGCGTTTTGGATGTCTTTTTGCTTCAATCATCATCATAGGCTGTTGGAGCATATGAACAGTGATGTAGCCCAGTAAATTATCCACTTGTTGTTCTGGACCCTTCCTTGCCCTGACTCCGAATTGAGATTTCAAGAAAAACTGTTTTTCCGAAAATTGTGTTGGCAACCATAGCTAAAAAAATCCTACCGTTTCGGATTCTTTTGCATTGTTTCCCTGAATATCTAACCCTGCTTTTGTGGAGAGATAAGCTTCCTCTTGGCGACGAGTAATAAGACCATGGTTTGTCCAAGTATTTCTGTTGGTATGTTTCTCCCAAGCTGCCTTTGCCTTTTTGTGCGCTGTGCTTGCCGATTTATCTTTCAGGTCGAGTCTAATACTTTCGTAAAACTCCACGTCTTGTCTAATCTTTTCCTTCTCTTTTTCTCTTACATCGGGGTCAACAGATACCTCTTGTAGCGGAGTCGGCGCGCTCTTCCAATTAAGCGCAGACATTTCTCGTAAGAAAAGAGTAAATTACTGGTGATGGAAAGTTAGTATGTATGATATACTCATATTCAGCATTCAAGCCCGAGTCAAGGTTGTGATCCACATACTTTACTGAATTGCAATATTTATATGGCCTTGCAGATTTGCATTCGCTGTATCCGAACTAAATCTCCAAGAGCACTCTCGATTTCAGCTCAGAAAATCTGTCTTTATTTCAAACAAATCACAAGAGTAGTGATTGCAAATTTGATTCGTGTGATGGTACTATGATCTGAATTGATCAAGATTGCTGTCGGTCTATTTATCTTTATATCGAACTCCCAACGCTCCATGTCAATAACATCCATGTCAATAACATCCAACAAATGCATTGCCTGTACGTGAAGACCTCGGCCCATATCATCGGACCTACTAATATCTTCACTGATTCACACGAAATATGCTTGAGTCGATAGCAATGGACAAAACAGGCGTAAGACTCTAGCGTCGACGGAACGAAACTTACAAAATTTGGGGCACAGAATCAAACTTTTGAAATTTTCATGACTATTTTAATCAAGCCTTCATCTACGAGGGCGTGTTTTTAATCAATGCCGGATTGAAATTTAAGCGAATTTCCTTATTAAAATCATGCTTTATTCTATATATTTATATGTCACGAGAGAATTAAGCCTATATAAACCCAATTAGCCTAAGGCTATTGGTCGCGTCACTTTTAGCGTGACATTATAAATATATAATAATTCAAATATTTATACTTTAAATAATTCTATATAATTCAATTTTTCTTCCCAAGATTTCTATACACACCATACATATTATAGAAATCTTTTTTGCATTAGGCAGAAATCTATTTTTGGGGTTTTGGCCAAATGCGCGTTATAGGCCTCGATATCTAAGAGATATGTACGTACTAGAAAACATCCATCCTTTACACTATATATAGAACACAATTGAGGTCTTCTAAGAAGATTTGTGGGGCCTGGGCTCAACCTCTTCGTCAAATACAGGTTCGTCGCACGTCCATTTGTCCAACTATCCCATATGAGAAAAGAATGCGAGGGGCCCATGATTGGTGACCCCAGACCAGCCTTATTGACCGGAAATAGATTTGGCTGGGTTAGGTCTCGTAAGTAGGCCACGGCGTTAAACGCTTCACGCTTTCACAGTGGATACATGACTGGAAGCGAGAGGACAAGAGATGGACAAGAAGTACGCGACCGAAAGGCTACAATAATGACTTCCAACAATTGTTAAACGTCCTGTTTGTTTTTAATAGATTTCCTTCCCTCCTGAAACTGCCATATCAATTAATAACAAGTATCATTAAGTAACACCGCCCACCAGAGCTTATGTGCACCATTACAATCCGCAAATTCATCAATCTGTATAGCTCGCGTTAAATCTCAAAATCGGTCCCAGCCACGTATCATAATCTTCAATCTTTCCCACCTTTCCACCCCATCTCAGCACGCTTGCGAAAAATCGATAATCACCATCTCCTACATTATAGCTCACTCCATCGTCACCGGTAACTTGTGCACTAGTCCAATACTGTATATAATTCCCTGGCTGTATTGGGCCACTTGCTACCGTTGCCGTACGGTTCGTGTAAGTTCCAAAAGATGGATATCCGAAGATCGACGATTTGGGAGTGGATTGAGAAGAAATGTAGGGAAATATCTGAGATGTGTTGAATGCGTGTGTATTAGCTGTAATATTTGTATTGGCGGGTAAGAGATCAAATCTGAATGCAAGTGTATATTGTTGTGGAATATCAGCAGCTATACCATATTGTCTGGTGGGATTGATCTCGAGGAACCCAGTATCCTTTTCCGGTGTTCCAGCCGAGTTAAAACCAGCAACCTGGATAACCGAGATGTACGATGCATTGAATACTGAGTAGGGTGGTCCAATGTAGGGAACTGTATATGTTTCACCGGCAGAAGAGCTGACTTTGATGAAACCACCGAAGACGGGGCGATTTGATGCAACGATGCCTATGGGGGGAACGATAGAAAAATCGATGGTTTTTGACTCACCACCCGCGAGAGTGATAGTAGGGGTGGGGAAAACACCAGTTCCGTAAAGCGCAATCTGGTTGTAGTTTCGTCCGGATAATTGGCCATCCGTGTACCCAGCACCGATATGAGATAGAGTGTAGGTATTACTAGATCCTGATGTATTATCAATGGTGATATTTGCAGCACCAAAAACAGTGTGTGTACTATCATCTCCAAGAACGATCTGCCCGGGAGAAATTGTGGTTTGCGCATAGATGGCATCATATGCATTGATGAGACCTGCACCCTGTTGTGCAGTCGCAGAAAGGATCGTACTATTCCAGACCCAACTAACAGGCTTAGCTGTTGTTTGAAGCAGATCCAATATCTGAGATATGCTAGCGGTTGGAAATTGGGATTTAACGAGCGCAAAACATCCTGCGACATAGGGAGTGGCCATTGAAGTCCCAGATAAAATCGCGTAATTGGAATTTACGCCTAGAGGATAGGTCGAGAGGATATGTCCGCCAGGTGCAGAAATTTGTGGTTTTAATTCATAAGTGAAATAAGTTGGACCGAAATTCGAGTAATAATCAACCAAGCCCCCTGAGTGTTGCGGAGGGCTCTTGAATTTGCTTCCCGTGAATGTTAAAGTGTATTTAGGAAAACCCCCAACCGAACCATAATTGTTGACGAGAGTAATTCCATCATCGGTGTTGAGGTTGATATAATGTACCACGCCAAAGTACGAAGGGCTGAAGACGTTATACTCGAGTAAATAAGAATTCGCAATGTCTGAATTGTAGCCCATGACATAGACAGGTTTTACCTTACTTGAACTCCAATCTGAGGCAATCGAATTCGGATTGCAGTAAGTAGTCGTTTTAAATGCCTCGAAAGCAAAGATTGTGGTATTTAGGAGGCCGCTTTGACTGACGGTATTGAGAGCATTATTCCATGCTGTGCTATCACACCCATCGGCCACAAGATAAACATGTACAGGAATAGTAAGATTGACTGGCCAAACAGATGCATAACCAAGATTGAAGTTGGCAGAGTCCACGGCTGGATAGACAAGTGGAAAATCTCTATTTGCAATGGCTCCAACAGCGATGGCACCAGGCTCCGTGGAAGGGTAATCTGCAGTGAATAACTCTGTGGCGTATTGACCTAGCGAGCCTTCATTTCCGACTGCCACAATCACAGCAATTCCAGCTTGGGTAATGCTCTTTAGAACAGAAGCCAATGGATCTGGGGTTGAAGGGAATTCAGTTCCAATCGCCAGGGACATGCTTATAATATCGACACCATCTTCTTGTGCTTTCAACATGCCGGCCATAATAGTGTCACTACCACCTGAATTTGCGCAATCAAAAGTGCGGTACATGTAGAGATTAGCTTCAGGAGCGACGCCGCTGATTGGAAAGTAGCCATCTCCAGATATGGGATCCATTCCAAGAATACCTAAAGAACATTAGCTTGTGATTAGATAGCGAAGGGAGCAGAGCACGCTCACCTGACACGTGGGTTCCATGTCCTCCAGTGATACACGTGGATATAGGGTCTGAACTTTCCCCCAAGGTTCCATTATCGTATACAAAAGAGTATCCGCCAGTAATTTTGAAACCAGTTCCAAATCCTCCACCTAGTGCAGGATGACGATGATCAACCCCGGTATCCACGATCCCGATTTTGATTCCTTTGCCTTTGATGCCTTTTGCATGTAGCTTATCAACGCCGCCCATCTCGAGAGCTGAGGTCAAATCTCCTGTTCCAGCTACTGTTGATTGTCTTTTTTGTACCAACGGAAAACCTGCATTGAAACTGTCCTCGTTCGTGTAATTTGAAAGTGCACCAGGATGAGGGACTTGGTATACTGGCCATACATCCACTACCCCAGGAATCTCCGAAAGCTGTCGTTGCAATTCTGCATTGTTGTCACTTTGAACGACAGAAATTGAAAGGCCTACAAATGCTGTAGAATCAAATTCGTGACGGACATTGTAGCTAATTGACCCCGCATGCTTGTGGAAGGCATTGCGGAGATCTCTTCTAGATATAGAGGTGCTAACTCCCTTTTCAAGTTCAACAATAAACGCCTTATCAATGGTGTTGACTTTTGAATATAAGGTACTATCATCCGTATTTCTGTATCTTAAGTTACTATCTGGTAAAGTGACTCCATTTACAGCAGCAACGAATGCTAGTAACGACGAAGAAAGAAGCATATTTTGTGTCTTCAGAAGAATCCAACTAGCTAGATGGAACCCCCTTTAGAAAAATGATGAGTGATTATTAGAGCGTCTTTATAGTTCACTCGCACTTGACCGCTCTGGATTATCACATTGTGCGATTGCGAAGGGGGAGGAGACAAGGATTCGGACGGCCCGTAACTTCTTTGGATTAGCAATACTGAGATGCAAACAGACATCACTGCCGTTTTAATTAACCTAACGTCATATAACGATGGACAGGGTTGAGAAGGACCGTTTCTAGATTCCAGAAGCTAAGTATCAAGGCGATGATGCATAATGATTGGATAGAATGCATATCAAGGTCGGAATTGAAGCTCGTTGGAGGTTCAACAATTGTCGGCCTTGACTAATATTGGATTCAATACTGCATGTCGATGAAGTGATTTTGCATAGCTTCGTATGCATATGAGATGAAGGTTAAGAAGATACTAGGATTTAGACCGAGGATGGTTAGACATTCAGGAGTCTTGCAAGTCAAAGAGTGCAGACAGGAATATGTGAGATTAAGCTTTATTCCCGCAATGTCTTCCAGACCTACGAGATCTAACCTAATACCGGCTGGTGGCTATACATGCATTCAAATTTGTTGATTTGAAATAGGGAGAGATGAATTTCACGACACTCAATGTCTAGATAACGTCTTGACAGGGAACAAAGGTTTGACCAATCGCGAGGCGCTGATGTTGTACTGGACAACCTCAATCGATGCAGGGGTCTTCATCAAAAGATGGAACCGAATTGGGTGAGCGTCTCCTGTCCGCTGGGACTCTAGCAGGGTAGCAGGCACTCCATGCATCTAATAGTCAAAAGAGAAGGTGCTGTTCACACTGGACACCGTTATTTCGTAACAGTAAAACGCACCCGATAAGGAAAAGTGATGACTTCTGCTGAACAGGATATGTAATGTTTATTCACGTAAACGTAGCTAGATAAATACACTTATCAATTCCTGATTTGGATTCAGTAACACAAACGAGATATCTGCTCTAGATCTATCAGAAACCGAAAACATCCATCCACAATGGTATGATTGTAACGTAGGCAAAGAGGAAATCAATTATTGATCTTTCTAACCTTATCAGCGATATTGCACAAGCAGACGATAAACAATATCACGCCCAGGTATCAATCATATAATGCTGCAATTATCTGGGTCTCAAATCAGAAGGAGTTCGACTTTGAGTAATAATCATAAAACCATCGAATTTTGCCTCAAACCTTAGGTGGTGCCATGCGGATCGGATCGGAACACCCGCTACAACAAAGGTTGCTAGGCGTTGTAAGCAATCCTTCTCGTGAATACAACAGTCCAACATTTCTGCATATGTGGTCTGCATCGCATATTGAGAGGCTTTTCTATACCGGGTATGCAAGACTTGCATTTAATTTCTGAATCTCGTCTGATTAGGTAGAGCCCCGTCTTCGGATGCGGCTGGGCCACATGGTTGCATACCTAGGTAGACACTGCAAATCAATTCTTCAGAAATGCTTCTATCTACTTGTGGGGCAGCATGATTTGAGTCTCTGACGCTTGTCTCTAGGTTTTCAAACTTCGACAAAAGCGGCTGCAGCATAAAACATTAGTAGATCCGCAATTTGTTGACCTGGATCTCGTAACACATGTAGGTACGGTTGCATTTCAGAGTCAACGAGACCCTAGGACAGTTTCGGAGCATTTTCAGGGACACATCCCGAGTCTGATAACCTGCAGCTCGGCTTTCTGAATGCGTTTGTGGCACATATCGGCGCCCACTCCGAGCAAGTTGACCAAGCTAACTGAACATACCTGCAGGTTCCTCGTATTGATACAAAGCACACTTAAATGGACGATTGATTGCACTGTCTAGAAAAACTTTGGGAATATCGGAGTTTATTGGAAATGTAAATGGTAGCATGTATAGTTGCTTGCGAGCGTTATCTGAAGAGTTTTCGGAAAGTATTGGCAGAAAACATATCCACGAAGGAGTTGCATCAGTCGGTCGTCAACCAAATAAGTTAGTAGGATGTCTCATTGAGCGAACAATCATGGACTTGTTCTTTTGACCATTGGAATCCCAGAGTGTTGCTTAGAATTCAGATGACTGTTAACCTGTTTATTTCCAGAGTATTGGTGAGATGAGTTTTGTAAGAATCGACTGGATCTATTCAGCTGACAATCGGTTTGACGCGATAATTTATATCGACTTTGTAGTGATGACTTTATAATTGACACATTCCTCGAACCTTTAGCGAGTTTTCTTGCCATTGACTGATGGCTGTAAAGTCGCATTTTTGACTTCCCATTTCTCCCAACCAGCCTGGCATAAATCTTCCTCCACAACCAAGTCTCTCATTCGGAATAATCTCGTCACTGGCAGATCTAGAAACCATGCAAGTAATCCTGACTTTCTCACAACAGTTGTAAATAAGAACCATAATGTAGCACTACCTGCTCCAGCCAGACAACCAACAATTACCTGTTTTGGTGTGTGATAGTTTAAATAGATTCTGCTCCAAGCTACCAGTCCGGCGTTGATCAAGACCAATCCAGATAGGCCAATCCGGGCGGTGATACTCAGTGGTGTATGTGAAGGTGTTGGCTTTCTTGGGACATGTCGAAACAGTAAAAATAATGTCAAGCTTATTGAGAAGAAAGCCACAAACTGGGAGTGGGAAGATGGCATTCCATAGCCTTTTCCATGCATTAGTTTTGGGCGTTCCTCCTTCAGTATACGTTTCAAAATGAAGTTCAACGCCTCACATGCCATCTGTCCACCAAACATCATGAGAATTTCGATTTCGCGCGTCGACCAAATGAGAGTGGCATACACGACACATAGTCCTTGGGGTACGAGGGCGAGCCATGCGCAGAGATAGGAGACTGGATCATTAGGATCCTGAGTTCAATTAGCATAGTTCGTACGGAAAGGAGAGCTGGCACATACATAATGAACATGCGTCAAGGAAAGTGAGGCTAATGGAGTTTCTGCCATGTTGATAATCTCGCGCTGAATATTGCGAATAGATCGCACTTCTTGTAGACACTTTTCACAATTGAAGCTCAAAGTTCGTTATTGGGGAAGGCTTGCTAAGTGAAGTCTGTTACCTCATTTCTATGTGGGTATTCAATGTGATACTCTCACTGGGTATCAAATCTACAAATTTTAGAACTTGGCCGATGACTATGACGGTGGGTTATCGGAGGGCCTTAAAGGCGGCATGGCATTTTCATTAAAGCAGCCCTGTAAAACAATTCCATCATCCTCATATTACGCCCCATCATAATTATCAATACACATCCGCCACTGAGAATATCTTCCACTTACTTTCACCAACTTTCAGAACTGTGAATTCTGGATGTCTTGGTTGTTTCGCTCATTTTTATGACCTTGGTGGTCGAATCACTTCTACTACCTAGAGAACCTAGAGCAGAAGTTGTTCTATTAGCTTATTTCGTTGTTCGTCCGTTAATCTTCTACCAAGATGGAGGATCAGCGAACAGAGGAGTTTGAATGCGTCGCCGCTATCTTTCCCGAAATCGAATTTGACTCCAGTAACAAGTTTCGCGCATCCATCGAACTATCTGTTAAGCCCGGAAACCCGGTCACTGTCTCGTTTCCCACTGCATCCGATGGTGTGCTAAACTTTCCTACCCCGCCATTGTCTGCCAGTTCTGATAATGCGGAGGGCAACGCAACCAACAATCCCTTAGCTAACAATACCGAATCGCACGAAATCACGTATCTCCCATCACTACAACTGCACATAACTTTGCCAGAAGGTTATCCGGAAACCGAACCTCCCAAGTTTGAGCTGTCCACAACACCCGCATGGCTTCCTCGAACCCGCCTTGACGAACTCGAGGCCGATGGAGTTCGCATGTGGGAAGAAATGGGACACGATTTGGTGGTATTCGCATACATTGATTCACTGCAACAAGGAGCTGAGAATGCCTTTGGTTATGGCGAGGAGGACAAAATGTTAGAGATCCCACAAGATGATAAGATCGCCTTGCTAGATTTCGACATCAAATCTATACAAGAAGCATTCGATAAAGGAACCTACGATTGCGGTATCTGTCTTGGTAGTGTGGCTCTGGCTTCTTATTAGATATGTTTGCTGACTTGTCTTTAGATCCAAAAAAGGGTTCCGCTTGCCACAAGATGATCGATTGCGGGCACGTCTTTTGCATCGAATGTCTACAGGATTTCTATAACAATGCAATCAAAGAGGGCGATCTAGTATCAGTTCGATGTTTGGCCCCGAATTGCGCAAAAGAACGAGCGGAAAAGTCCACCAAAAAATCTCGAAAGCCGAAAACTCAATTGAGTCCCAGCGAACTTCTTCAAATACCCCTTGAACATGATGTTGTCACACGCTTTGTCAAACTCAAGCATAAAGCTCAACTGGAATCTGATAAAAACACTGTTTACTGCCCACGAGCTTGGTGTAACGGAGCCGCCAGGTCAAAGAAATATCGCAAACCTGAAGGTCTTGAGGACGATGAAAGTTCAGATGATGAATCTGAAACAGAGATGAAAGGAAAGGGAAAGGGCTTTGTTGCAGGAGCGGACCTTATCGCAATCTGTGAAGACTGTTCCTATGCTTTCTGTAGTCGATGTTTACAGGGATGGCATGGAGAATTCAAAGCTTGCACTCCAAAGAGAGAGAAAGAAGAGCTTTCTGAAGAAGAAAAGGCTTCGCTAGAATACATGCAGCTTCATACCACACCTTGTCCTACATGTGCCGCCCCGGTTCAGAAAACACACGGGTGTAACCACATGATATGTTTCAGATGCAATTCCCATTTCTGTTATCTTTGCTCTGCTTGGCTGGAACCAGCAAATCCTTACAAGCATTTTAATCAAGAAACCACGGGCTGCTATCAACGACTTTGGGAACTCGAAGCGGGTGATGGGGACGATGTGGGGCGCGGTTTTGGTGGTGGAGTACAGGAAGCAATTATTGAGATCCCTCAGGAGGAGGAGGTGGAAGAACCTGAGGTGGAAGAACCAGAGCAGGAAGCTCAGGAGCCTGACGAAGAAATCGAGCAAGGCGAACGACAGGAAGTAGAACGACAAGCCCCTCTTGTCTTGCGTCTAAATCAGCCTCGTCAAGTTGCACAACCTGCCCCCGCAGTCCCTGATGCCCCACAGGCACGTCGTGGGCAACATAATCGTGGAAATCGACAGAATCAGGGTCGTGGTAATGGTGCTCCTCGTGGTCGTGCTGGTGGTATGAATAGACCAGAAATTCCACGGCAAGGGGCTGGCAGAGGTCGGGGTCGGGGTCGGGGTCGCGATGACATAATTGCCGATGTCCAGGATCAGGATCAGCATGCAGCAAATCAGGCTTGGGTTCAGAGATTTGTACGCATGGCTTTAAATGACGAAGAAGACCAGTTAGAATGGGATGATGACGAAGAAAACCATGCCGCCTGGGAAATACCAGTTCGGTAACAGATATGATAATGATTAATAGGGTCGGATCGAGGACTTCGATGGCGATGGCGCTAGCAATAGAAATTACATATTTAGTGGCGTTACACGGTTCGTCGTTTTAGACGATTGGGATATCTTGGTTTGCATATTAGCGAAGGGGGTGCATGAAGGAGTACGTCGATCTGCTTGAAATATTTGACATGATACATACTTTATTTAGTAATCAAGAAATAGTACTCAATGAATGCCTACATAAGGCTTGTTATGTATCAAATTATTTTGATCTCTTTCGATCCAGAAAGCATCTCGTCAGAGGGTACAAACATTCAGTTATCAAAAGTGCAATCTTTTGCGATACACACAGCAGTAGTTTAAGACATGAATAAAAGCCCCAGTGAGCCTTGTCTATCGATATTCAAAGCAGCAATTCGATTTGAGACATGAGGCTTTTTGAAACACAGGACATTGGACGTTGAAAACCCCAGTAAACTAGCCATTAGTCCCTGACTATGATCGCTACTATCGATGACATCACGACTTAATATCAAGCTGTCGTGAACAACATATAACAACATGTTACCTTTCAATTCAATCATGCAGCATATACAACGTCTAAATTCATAGGTCCAACCAACCTCGAAGTTGACAATCTTAACAATCGCTTCATCTCCAAAAATGTCAACAGGTCCCTCGACCAGCACACCCGCCTCTAATCATGAACCTCAACCCGATCCCATCGCTCTCACCGCAACTCCAGAAAATCCTAAAGAGATAAACTATACACCTGATCCCACATTATCCATCTCCCTCTCCCCCTCGCGTCAGAAGATAGTAACAAGTATTACATCGCTATACAGCGGGAGCTGTGTGGAAGGAGGCACCGGGGAGCAAGATATGTATGTTTATTCTGAAAAGGCAATTTATGATGACCCGTGGAGTTATTGCGATACGAGGTTTAAGATTGCGGGACAGTGGTATGGTGAGTTGTTCCCCGAGTGAAAGGTGTGAATGGAGGTTTGATCTTGAGTCGAGTCCAGAGTGGGACAAAATGCCAAGTTTAGATCTGACGAACAGATTCAAGAGAAAGGAAACTAATCCGAGACAATTGAATAGGGATACCTATGATAATGGGATCATCTAAAACTCTTGCTACAGAAGTCGTGAAGTCTTCAGATGACGAAATTGTATTTAAATTGCGGCAGGAGTATAGACCAAAACTCTTGCCAAAAGGAAAGGCTGTTGATAGTATGTACTCTCTTCTCCTTTTAGTCCATTTCAGTTCTTTAGATTCATGCTTTCTCACTCAATATCTACCAAAGCATCTGAATAAGTAACTTATATAAAATAGGTCTTATTAGCTTGAAGCTCGTGAAAGAAGGAAATGAAGAGAAAGTTATTTATCATAAAGATATGTGGAATGAAAAGGATTATAGTCATGAGGGGTTGGGAAAAGTGTTTAAGACGCTGAATGGAGATTATTTAACTGGTATTACGAGACCCCCGAAGAGTTTGTAGAGACGAGAAGGTATTGCCTCTGAATTTCATGGGCTGGGAGAGGAGAGGGTCATCGAGTGGTAAGGGACAGGATATTGTTTTTCATTATTTCTTTTTTATAATCGTATTTGCAAGCGCTTGAAGCTTTTCTATAGATACTTCACAAATGATATCAATCGCAACTTGCCATATCTTTGTGTGGAAAGGGCATAATAGTTCAAGCTGCGCACAAGTAATCTACACTGGTAGCTAATGTGCAGATAATTTACTTTTCAAATACTACATCTATTACAGATCCTTCCTATCTTGTGAACTTTCTATAAAGCCTTGCTTTGTAATAGTCCCTCTTCATTGCGTCTAGTTCGTATAATCAACTTTGTGATATCATCTCTTCTTCACATTGAGCTGTGTTCAGTGACTCCAGCTCTGGTCTCCAGCTTATAGTTGGCTCTTGTTCTGATCAAGTGAAATATACTGCTGAAAAATCCTTGACCAGATCCACTCCCTCCCCATGAATCTTTCTAATCACTGGAATGTTACTGCTGTCCATCAATCTCCGGAGGTACTCTTTCCATTCTTCATGATATCTAGTGAGCCTATTTCTAGCATTTTTCAACTTCAGATCCAGGTCTAGCCTAGCTGGACGTCCATGATCCAGTACTAAGAATTTATCTTCCACGGAGCTGATGGTCACAACACCGGTGACATCTAGAAATCACTTCGTAATTTACCATTTGAAGATTGTAATGTGTCAACGGAAGGTAGAAGATAGCAAGGTCAACTTAAGGTATCCTCAGCAACCTTTTGGTAGTGCCCTATACTCACAAGAGGGAGCAGCACTTTTCGTCCAATTATTTTCATAGATCAGGCCATTAGAATCAACTTAAAAGTTACCTCTTGATAAAGACAAAGGAGCTAAGTTCTATTTTCACCAGAAAGCAACGGAAGATGTGAAAGATCAATACTCCCACATGGCAACGCGTGGCAAAAGACCATCCATGATCAAAACTTGAATAGATTCAGTCGATCAACAACAACCTTCTATACCACTGATTCCTATCCACCAACACGCGTATCCCCTCCCTCTCCTCTTCAAACCCACAGTCACTCGCCTTTATGTCCACATCTACCATCTCATCCCATTACTCACGCCTAGCTTGTCCCTAAAAGGACCCTTTGCTCGCCAATCTTCAAATTCATCATCTCAAACCACCCCCGTCTCACCATCCACCCATTATCCAAATCTCCACTCCTTCCCGTCTTTTCCTCGCTAAATTCTCTGCATGAATCAAATACACAAAAGGAAGCTCGAGACGAGATCTCCACATATAGAGGGGAAGAAGTAGTTAGTATACTATGCATAGGGCTGCAAAAAGATCGACACTCGTAGACGTTAGGAGCGTTATGGCTGCGGGAGGGGTGGCGATGGAATACGAGGGAGGGGTCTATATTTAGAAATTCGGAATTGGTGTGGAAGGATGGAAGGGATTGGGGTTCTGGAATGCTCGAGAATAATGAGACAAGAGTTGTAGAAGGTGATTGGCGGTGGTAGCATAATTATGGAAATGGAGTTCAAGAAGATATGAGATTGTGTGATTTTAAATGGTATGAATGTTATCATTTCTCCAGCAGATGTGAAATTCTATTAACCTATTGCAACTAAGACTTCCCATCCAGCTGATCCCATCTTCATGTTAAAAATTTGCCTCCCATCACTCTATCTCCTTCCTTCCCGCACCTCGAGTCAGAGAGAAAAGTCAAAAGATGAAACATCATGTCGGGAAGAAACACCATAGTAAGCTAAGACCGATTTCGTCCGAGTCGCGAGAAAAGTCTGGTTCGCAATCTAATCTTTGCATAGATAATTTACAAGAACTAGTAGTAGTGGATGTCTAATCTCACCTATCGGATGGAAGGCTATTTTTTGGATGATTTCGCGAGTTTGTGCATTTTTGCTTGCTACTGTTACTGATTCTGAGAGCTCTGAGATATATAGAAATGAGGGAAGAGTGAAGCTGAATGAGTGGGTGAAAAAGGGATGGCACGAAGTGAATTTGGTGAATTTTGATCGGTAGAAAAAATTATTGAGATTTTTCAAAGCAGTTTGGGAATCAAGTAGTATCATCTCATAATGATCAATTTTCTGAAAGAGGTAGAATATAGTACAATACTCGATGCTTTCTGTTCCACCAAGTTCATTGTATCATCGTAAATCTCATCTCCTCATCTATTTCCACCACGCGCTTTCCATACGACTCTCCTAAGAAAGAAATGTGATCCTCTCCAAAATATATTTCCTCATCCACCACCACACATTCTAGCAACATGTAAGAAAATTCTATCTCCCTCTAGAGCCGTAGAATACAAAAGGCGTATATAATTTCCAACAAAAGAGATATCCATGGGTTCGGGAGCAACTTTCAATTCCCTGTCGTAGGTATTGATGGTATATGAACGCCGCATGACACAGTCGTAAACTTCCACCTTCCAATTCCTCCATATCCAAAGACCCTAATAATAGACATAAATGAAAAATAAAACATAAAAAACCAAACAAGCTGGTATCATTAGATCCGAAAAAACTCCCTTTCCTAAGTTACTCCATCCTTATTTTCTTCGCCTCTACTCCAATATACAAAAAAAAACCCGCGTTCAATCATTGACGACGCTCAAAAGGATAGACAAATTATATCCACTGGCCATTGCTTCCCTGTCTTAGCCTTGACTGTCGACGGTTTGAATCCGATCCAGTGGGGATGGTCCTCACGGAACCTTTTCGCTGAGGCGAGTCTCCAGGTGGTGTGTAAACAGTTGGACTCAATTGAAAGATTGCACCCGAGTTCTCTAAGCGCTCGATTGCTGGTTGTTTTGGGGTTGAAGGTCTTGGAATCACCGGGAGAGTCTTGTTGACGAAGGATGGTGATTGTTGTGGGGAGTCGGATCGAGGAGAATATGACATGGTAGGGGATTGTTGTCGTTGTTTGGTGATGTTTGTACTGCCGGGAGGAGAAGGTCGGAATGGCGAGCGAGGTGGAATTGGAATGACATTTCCAGTCAGGTTTTTCGTCTGTAGTAGAGGAAGATGAGCTCTAGATGGAGCAGTCAAGGTCTTTGAAATGGGATTGAATTTTGATGTAGGAGAGTAGGTCATTGACAGGAGAGCGGGAGCTTGGAAAGTAGTCGCGGGAAGTGGAGTCAACTCGTAGGTTGTTGCTGGGAGGGCGAGAGGGATAGTTTTGGGAGTGGCTGGAGGAGGTGGTGCTTGCGAGAAACGAATACCAATTTGAACTGTTGCTGATGAAGATACAGAAGAGCCTCTTCTATGTCCAATCTTACCGTGAAGAGGTGGAGGTGGTACCAGATCCGAAAGATCGCTAATATCGTATACTGATTCCAAGGCAGATCTGTTCATGTGGGAAGGTGCTAATGTGTCAGGGCTGTCAGGAGCTGGTGTTGGGAAGAGAGAGTATGATTGTTTTATCGTATATTCTGAAGGGTAATGCTCAGTAGGAGTAGGAGGAACTGGTACCGATGACATTTGGGTAACGAAATTTGAGCGTAGAGAATTTGGCTTCGTCGGTGAATAAGTGGATGGTTGCGGAACAAATAAGTCGGTCATACTAATGAACTTGCTTTTGTCCGAGGAAGTGATCAAACTTTTCTGGCTTTCAGCTCGACTTACCAATCCTGATCTTGGAGATACTGGCGCTGGAACAGGATCCATTATCTGATCGCTGAATGCCAACTCATTTGGTCCCCACATTCTAATCTCGTGCTTATTACTAGGCCAGGACCTGCCTTTTGGCCCAAATGATGTTGTTGCAGTATTCGACCGTAAGAATAAGTGAAGTAAACCATTCATCAGACCAGATAAATTGAGGACCACGGTTGCCATCATGGCTAGCTTAAAGTCACCATGTCTGATTGCTTGGGAGACGAAGTATGGGATCACGAAACCCTTTTAATCTTTAGCTATGTTAAACACCAACTGATCAGATAGACTTACCAACGATACGAGACCTACAACGAGGTAATACACCATACGAGATGCTGCAATTCTTTGATTTCGCTCTATCAAAGTTGTCTTGGATAGTCTGACAAATATAGTGAGAGCACTGATAATTAGGAGACCGGCGACAGCAGCATATACACAGAGCCCAAAAGTACCGTATCTTGACACGAACCATACCAATGAAGCAAAGCATCTATTCTTTTGTGGGAAGAGATTTGTTGGGATCCAAGTGGCAACCAGCATCAATACAATTGTTCCTAAGCATATCGACACATCGTATTTTCCTCTTGGTTGGAAAGGTGATTTCTTCAAAGATCTTATAGCACATTCGAGTCCGAACACAAGTTGAATATATGGAACAATGAAAAGAGCTGAACATCATTAGTATCAAGAAGGTTTTTAGTCCTAGATAAAACATACCAATCCACATAAATTGAGCGATTGTACCGCATCCAAATGTAAATAATGAATGAAGTCCTTCTCCTTGAACTGCAGCAAAGATAAGTCCTTGAATTACAATACCAATAGATAGTACCAAAGGAAAAGTTTCCGCTGGATGAATCATGGAAACGCAGAATTTTCTAGCACGCGTCAGTTATCCTGTCACAAGAATACGGTTTATCCTTAACATACGAAGCTTTAAACTTCGGGTTGCATCGTTTCGATGCCCAGTAGCAGTCGTAAAGAATACTGGCTGCTGTAGCAAAAGAAGCTAGTACATTAAAGGCTGCTAGAATGATAGTCGATGTCCGGACCGATTTGCTTTCTGCAAACACCAAATTTTCTATAATCCCCTCCGTGACTGTTTTGTTTCCAGAACTCTGTACATCTTTCAGGAAGGTCGACACAGATTCCGAGCCTTCGTAAAGTTCCGCCCGGACCATCAGATACAAAGCTGAACTTGCACCCATTCTGTCGTTATTATGATCGAAGCTATCGATGAATATAGGCAGCGAGCCGTGGCGTTGCCTTATGTCGTCGTTAAGTCATGAGATTCGAATAATGATGGTGCTGGAACAATAGTTGATTTTTTGGAAGAAGATTCAAGAGTTCTTTAGCGCGGGTGATAGAGGAGACGGGGAAAAGTAATTAATGAGGTATTAAAAGAGCGGACTGTACCAATAATCCAGTTGGCACAGAATAAGAAAATAAAAGATAAGAAATTATCTGAACCAGCAGTGATGGATAGTGCACTGCACGTATCGTAGAGAATAATGACAGACTCGAAGGTAGGAAAAAGAACCCCAAGAGAATGTCACAAAGTCTCAAAAGACGGTTTACAAATATTATCGGAATGCATGATGTATAAGAAGGCACATTTGGTAAGACGAATGTCTGGCCCACGGGCGGATTGACCAAGTCTATCCTGGCAGGGTAACCTTGTGCGTGGAGGAAGTGGTGGGGGAGTAGTGCTAAACTAATATGGGCCACGCTGCCGCCACTTGAAGTGGAGTTTCAACTTATTTACTATGGAGAGTATGAAAAGGTGGTGGTATCTAAGGAAAGACTTCTATCGAAAAGTGTTTGAACTTCCTGATCAAGTGGAGGATGCAATTAATTGCTCACAACGCGAGCGATACTCAAGGAAGAGTCTGATTAAAGATGCTTATCACGATATTTTTCATTACTAAAGTCAGTTTAATCGGCCAGACAGAATAGAGAAAGTAGTCTTTGACGACTGAAGTATGAGAAGCTTGACTAGGTACCATTGAGGTTTCGATAGTGTCGCAAATGTTCGCTTAGGACCCTGACTACAAGGTCAAAGCAGTGTGGGTCAAGCAGTTCATGCAACAGCATAAATTGACCAATCAAGAAAAGTATAGAAGCCAAGGGACCAAAGGATGAAAAAGATACTAGGAAATATCCATGATCCTCAACGTAGATGGTTCTGTAGAATATTCTATCGTATTTAGGTTATGAGAATTTTTAGTTCATGGGCTCCAATTGGCTATAAATTGCCGATGGCATTGATTGAGTGGGCCCCAAATCAGGACACTGGCCCTTATGCGCTCTGTGAAGAGAAGATTGAACATTTCAGATTTAAGCATCAATCACCACGAACACTAAGACTAATTAACAAGTATCTTTTTCAACGACACTGAATCAGCAGCAATTGAAGTTGACAGCAAGCAAGATCGAACACTGTTAAAGCAGTAAAGGTTGCCTCTATGCAACTGAAGTTTTACCATGAATTCACCAGAGGGACTTCGTGGAATATCACAATCAAGTTGACATCATCATACACACTTATTTCAGATGTAGCATGGGTACGACGGACCCTTGTCTTAGAAACAAACAAGACGATACAGATCGAGAGGTCAACTTTTGGTCCTAAGAAGAAAACGAAAGGTTCGTCCAGTAACCGCCAGAATGAGGCCTGACCTTGAAGTTGGAAGCAAAGATCAGGGGGTGGAACATTCATGTAGCGTCCCCATGAAGCTCAAGAAGTATCAAGATGGCTAGGATGAAACCATTCACTATTAATAATTAACGTGCTCTGAAGAATTTCAGTAAAGACACGACGAACTATGAGAATCAATAATACAACGAAGAGAACAATTTTGAACATGTATTGCGTGTCTGTGGATATGTGAAGAGTTTGAAGTCGTGAGGATCGAATGATTATTTGTTTGTGGTTGAGTGATAATTCATAATATCGAAATTGCAATTGACCCGACGAGAAGGTGCAGACTAGTCTCAATCCAGTCTAGAACTGTTGTTCTTATTTACACGTGACTTTAGTTCCTCTATTCAACTATCCTCGCATCTAATTGAAAGAAGAACTCAATGGCGAAAATGATTATTTTGAGCTCGCAAACCGTTTCCAACTGTTTGTGAATTTCTCATATTGTTACAAATCTCATTCCCTTCATCTCCACAGATCATGAAGGTAGAAAATAAGCCCCAGTTTATTCAAGCTCACTGCAACCTGGTGAACCAAGACCTTCACGGATACAGAAAGTTCCATTGCCTTGGAACTCTACCGTCGCCTAACCACCTTCGATGATGCGACACTCTAAGATAATATCTAGAAATCTATTATAGGAGCCCAAAGTCACGAATTTTTCATATCTCCAGGGCTGACTTCCTTCTACTACGCCACCATCAGAACCATGTTCCCAACGAGATGGACCCCTAATACACCCTTCACTTGGGGTATATCCGTTCTTGTTACAGACAACGATTGTATCCCACAATCAAAGAACACCGAATAAAGGAAACTACCTTTCGAATCAACTTCTCTTGGGGATTTGGTTGGATAGATTGACTACCTTCGTTTTCCTACTTCAAGCGATACATATATTTGTTCTCTATCGTCGCCACTTTTCCAGAATCACGACTTTTCAGTATCATGTATGGAACTGTTTTTCTACTACTATTTAACACATGAAACCATGAATGGTCACTGCTGCATAAACTTAAGTTTATACTTATGTACTGTATTCCAAGCTCCTGCATAATGTTCATGGTACCCCGTTATTTTAATCTATTCACTTCGTTGGCGAATCTTTTCGAACGTTTGATCGACTTTCCAGTGAAAATGCAATGTATTTTTTCTTCCCATGATTACATGCATGGCCCATCAAATAGTAGACTAGGATTTATTTCTCCGATTTGCAATCTAGAAGCCTGCCAGAGGCCCGCTCCTGTAGACCCTTAAACAGGTTTCCGAAGTCGGATGAAAATCGGAATTGATTTTGACTTTGTCGAGCCTCGCCCATTCTTAGCTGCCTATGTACTCGTCACCACAAAATCACGTTTACATTTCGTATATATTACAGTCTCGAGGTCTCATAGTGCTTTTGCGCATAAAGAAGGGACTCTATTGCTTTTATATTCTACACCTCCTGACCTTGTATACATACGTCAAACCAGTTCTTTGGGCCCGCACATATTTGGTTCCCTGTATTATCATGTGAAATTGGCCTTGGATGTACGGTTTGCTTTTTTGAGTACTGAAGCTCTGCGAAATATTGTATCCAAGTGCCATATGACCTGTCATAACTAATTTCCAGAGTAACCGGAATTTTAGCTTCTGAGCTTGGAGTGTTCAGATACGTTCCTAGTTCGACCTTCAATTTTAAAATCCTCTTTTCGGATTGCTAAAAATGTATTCCATGTACTGAGAAGTTGGATGGGTAAAACCACCATTTATCAACCAACATCACGCTTTTGACAATCTAGATAGACAGATCTTGAAATATCAATTGTACAAAATTTGGATGTATGGAATATGAAAGAAGTCTTCTTGGGTGACTATATGAATGTTACGATTAATATCAACTGTTTCTAGGGGGCAGAGCTCCTAACTTTCCGTCGACTCTTCAAGCCCTTCACTGGCCTTTTTTCGCGCAACTACACAAGCCCTTTCCTCCTCAAAGATTCCACCTCCCACATGATTTTCCCCGCCACCTTATTCTCTCCAAAATCAAACTCATACAAACTCACATCCTCGCACATTCCCTCTTTCTTCTCCATCGCCAACCCCACCTTCAAAACCTCCAGAAAGCTGGGCAACACAGCCCTGATATCCCTTTCCAGAGTCGCCGAATAAACATTGCCCCTCCCAACCCCACAAATGCATTTCCTCGCTTTGATTACGAACTCCTCGATCACCTTCTCATCCTCTTCATCACAATCACCCATCCACGAAGATTGAATGGCACCTGTCAAATTCCTCTTCTCCTTGCGCGTCAGCTCAGCCCATGTTTTGACAATTCCTATATGCATACAAGTGTGGACCTCACTTGGTCTTGATGGGACTTTTGTTACACCCGGTAATCCTGTTTCGCTTATTTCTTTTTCAATCTCGGGTCTTCCGAGAATACCGAAGATGTCGATAAGGTGATCTCGTCTCTTCTTTCTCACTTGATCCAATAGTCGCGGCGTCCATTCTATTTCCCCGTCTGCAACTTGCTTTAACGAGAATTCCTCTGGTAGGAACGAAATACCGCAATCTGGAGCTCCACAGTGGAGTACCGATGCACCAAAAGGATTCTCGAAAGGGACCACAACATTGTTGTGGCTAGTATACACATCTTTATTCTTAAAATATGGCTTAGATTCAATGAATATACTCAGCAGAATCTCGCTAACCGTATTTTCAGGAACCCCAGCTTTTGTGTCCAGCAAAACAACAGCTAACGGTTCCTTGGAGCGCAATTGTGCGAAATAAGTCTTCGCGGATGTATGCGCAAATTGGTAAAACACTAGCCAGAAAGCGAGAATTTGTATTCGGGACATCATCTTTCTTGATTCTTCCTCTGTCCAACCTCTAAGAAAATCTTCTACAGGCATGAATTCCATGAGTGTGTTCCAGAATGTTGGTACTGATCTTAATATCGATACATTGCCTCCCAGATCTTTTGGAATGAGATCGTCATTAAATTCCACGTAAAGAATCTCCAACAGTGGTTTTGTCCAGTCGCGGGATTTACCCATGTTCTTATAGAGTCGGGCAAGGAAGGTTGAAACGAATGAATGCAGGAATTTGGTATTCTTCATATCCGTGATGGTCTCATCGGAGAATACATTCAGTGTTTTTCCGAAACGTAAGAGTTGCATAAAACCTGCGAAGGGATAATTGATACACCAAGACGTCAAGCCTTCTTTTTGGAAATCTTGTGCCGCCCAGGTGAGAGCGAGCTGGTAGGTAGTCCACTGGCCCAGTTCATTAAATGTTTCCCTTACTCGGAGATGTGAAATTATGCTGTTCAGAAGCCAAGTTATTGCATTTTTCCTCTGCAAAATTTCTGCGTCTATACTTTCTTTCTTATCCTTGAAGCTGGCACCAGCCCACTTCTTGAACCTCAGAGTACAATCCAAAATTGTCGCAAATAACTGTCCCATAGAAGGAACGCCAGTCTTGAGCCCCGCATTTAGCGCTTTGTACAGTTGCTGATGAATGTACAATTTGTTACTCCCAGTGTACTCTAAAGTTGGAATGACAGCGGAGATTTCTTCTCCGTAGATAGAGTGACCAGGTCTTCCGAATAAAGCACATTGGAAACAAATACACTGACTGGACAGTATATTCATGTTCGCCTCGAATCTGCCGGCTGCTAATGGGAAGTCAAGAGCAAAGTTGTCGGTATTAGCTGCCATAGCATCTGCGCTCAGTACTTTGAGGGCAATTGACAGAACTTCATTGTCCCCGCAGCAGACCGGACATTCACCTCTAAAGCCTGGGGCTTCAAGATCTAGCACCGAAACATCCACTGCAGAGTCTGCCGAAATATTTTCAGCACGTCGTGCTCGGTTTGATCTTCTCGAGAGAATTTCTGCTGTAAACCCGGACTTTTCTGAATCGGATAGAGCACGTAACGCTGCATCTACTCTTCGATTACGATCTTGAATAGCCTGTAGTTGTACATTATTTTGAGCTGCGGTATAAGCTATACGGTTTGCCTCATGGGCGTCTCTTAGCTTGGATTGCAGGAGAGTTCTTGTCTCGCTAGATATTTCTGGATCAGCAAGCAGATAAATGAAGCCTGCGGCACCGGATACATCTTCTAGTTTGATTGTCAATTGTTCGACTTTTTGGGAGAGAAGGAATGATCGAAGTTCATTCAGCTTTCCGCGAGACTTACAGGCTAGAAGCAGAGCATCGAGTGCTTCATCTGCAAGGAGTAGATCACGATCTTCATTCGAGATAACTCCTGCTCGAAGAAGAATGTCAATGTCTACCAAGGTAGGTTGGGAATTACTGTGAGCCGCGTTCCATTCTTCGCCCAAATTAAGCTGAGTAGGTGTTGCAATTCTTGTTTCCGCTGTTGGGACATGAATGTCTAGCTCGGTGATTCTTTGGATCAGCGCTGCTTCGCTAGGAAAGTTGGTAAGTTTCTCCCACATATCGTGATCCTCTGCTTGATCTAATGCTGCAAAAGCGCCTTTGCTGGCTATTACATAAATTTGATTGCTTTCATAATCCTTGAAAAGGCATAGTGCATTCGCACAATTGGCATAAGATGTGATACCAACGGAAACATTGGCATAACTTGGTGCATTCCTTGTATGTGACGTAATCAAAAACACCGTCGCGCAATCAAACACTCCCAGTTCTTGTCCCAACCCCGCCAGCGTGTGCACCTCAGAATTGGGGACCTCTCCATCTGTAAGTAAGAACCAAATATCAGAATCGCGAATCGCCTGCATTGACTTTTGGTTTCTCAATATATGTTGTGGTTGAGTTCCGCCCTGATCGGGGGCCCAGAAACATTGCTCCCAACTCGTTGGGTCTTTGCAGTTGGAGCCCCATCTCGTGACTCTATCTTCATCTTTTCGTATAGATACTTCGTGAATCGCATCTGCAAAATTGTGTTCCGAAATGAATCGAATGCCAACTGTAGATCCAGAAGCATCGACAGCGAAATACTTTCTTGCATTGGCGAATGAGGTATATTCGATTTTGGCCTCATCGGCTGGCTCGAGAACCAATTTCCATGAAGCCATATTTGATATATAGCTTTTTTCGCGAGAAGAAAACTGATTGCGAATTAGTCGGGTCATATGAGACGACCATCAACTAAATACAAGTCAAATACAAACCGATTCGAGTCACAAATAGAGAATTTAGGAGTCACTCCGGTATGGTGACTCTTCCCCGCGATTGGGCTTTGGCGGCCCCCAATTTACTGTGCCACCCCCGCCAATTAATTCACCCAATGTCAATGAGCAGCGCTACTGTCCCCGATTATATTTTCTCCAAGAGCTGAGCAAGATCAACAATTGTTTTACATCAATTTCAGTCAACGATAAAACGGGTGGCTAGTGCAATTGTGGGCATCTTGGTACTTGTATCTTTGCGATCGGGAGCATTGAGCTCAAGGGCATCAAATGCCAGCGCACAACTTTGAAACCATTTTATATTCACATTTATTATGGAATGATTTCTGAGATAATTTATTGCCATAACCAAACCTTACCATGTGTGAATATATCTCGAGCATAAAGCTATGTACAGACGTACAGGTTCAATCCATCTGCAGAAAGCTGTCCGACCTTCTTTACAATAAATCTTTACTTTGACAAGTACGTTTCCAGACCCAACATAAAAAGTAAATCTGCTGACTATAAAGACTCATTATCTGAAGTAAAGCTAAGGCTGACACTTTGTATACAGATCCAAAGAGGCAAAGGCAATTTAATCCCAGCATAGGAACCCACTGCTTTCCCTTTTCCTTTCTCTTCATGTCGCCTATCTCAATCATACTCATAATATTATCCGACTTCTTCCACTCTCTACGCATACTTCCGGCATATTCAATTACAATATCTCGGGTGTCATTGAAGATCGCAAGGCCTGTGACTTTCACAATTGGTATAGGGGTTCGCAGGTGGATGGAATGTCAATATTTTCCTTGTGGCATATTGATTCATCAATCGATGAAGTCAATGGATCAGCAACCGATATTTCGCGAATAACAAGATAGGGAAGATTTTATTTTGCTGAGGGGAACATCGATACTATGTAGCAGCTAGGCATCGCGACTATCCCTTCCACATGGTGCCATTGTTTTAAGATACAGGGACTTCATAATGACAATTCGTAAGGCGCATCTCAACATTCCAAGGAAAGAAATCTCACATGCATTAGTGTCTATTCTATTAGATATTAATGTCAGCCCAGCCACAAACCCAGGAAGTTTACCTGACTTCTGATGGTATGTCATAGCGACCAACTCGGAAAATGAACCGGCAACCTTCGTTACCATTCGCTCAACCTTATTTAGCTCATTGTCAAGTTTGAGACAATTCAAGGTTGGGATGAGGTCTTTCTCATCACTACCTAGGTATGACTCTAGAACTTCTCTCTTCTATCGTCTTGGGACTCACAAACTCGGATGACTCAACTTCATTGTCCGATACTCTTCAAAGCATACAGAAGATTTGACGAGCAAATCATTATCGCTGTAATCAGTCCCACGATATGGGCCAGAGGTAAGGTGGTAAATAGGCACTAAGAGAACTTGGACACGCAACTTGCCATTTACAGGATCTGCGAAAAAATATCTCGGTAAGAGAACACTGAGGGTCGCATCGAATGCGTAGATCTTGCGATGGCCATGTAAGATTCTCAGAATGCAGATTTTCTCTACGAACAAGCTATTCATATAAAAGACAGACTTATCTCCTTGAGACAATTGGCGTATTCCATTGACTGGTGCTATTAGGGAAAAGATTAACGTGAGTAAACGGAAATATTTACGGAAATTGTTCGGGCGAAGATATCGTATACTAAGCAAAATGGTGAGAGTACTTAATGATGAAGGTGTGCTTCCTTTCTCAGCACCATGACCTGATTCTTTGATAACTGCTTAAGCTTTGTAAGTGATTAAATATGGTATGATTCTATTCTCGATAAATGAAATAAATTGTTGGGGCTCGAACAAATAAAACACGGCCAGAGGCATGGGATAGCAGTCATTCGAATATTACAGACTTCATAAAATTCAGCACCACCCCCATTACTGTTTTCCTCGGACAACTTACAAGACCCCATTGCCCGCGCCAATTTACCCGCGGCAATTCTTGACAAATTGCACTTGAATAGTATTCAAAGGTTTGTCAATGACACTTTTGATCAGTTGTCATTCCATGTCAACCTACGACGAAGAGGTTGGTGGAGGATCTTCGAAAGATATTCAGACCTCAACTCGAGCTTGAGGATTCTGGCCAAGTGAATGATACAGCAGGAGAAGAATCTATGGTAGCACATTGATCTACTATAGGAAGTGTATGTATCATGGAAAGCTTCGCATTCTTCTATATAAATTCATCCTAAGATGAACATCAAAGTCATAAGGACCATTATTTCCTACCAAGATGAGTCTTTTAAATCAACAAAAGCATTTCCAGTCAAAGAAAGACTTTCATGTCAATTTGATGCCTTTTCCCAGTCATTGTCGGCTTTTTTGAGTCAAATTATCGCTGCCTGGGTACCTTTAGGAGTCATTTTCGAGGACACAAGAAGAGGATATTCAAGGGTAATGTGTGTTTAAGTACGATCGATAAACCCCTTTGAATATACTTTGATACCATCAAATACATTTAAGCACTCCAGAACATCAAAGAAGACAACGAAATTATACAGCACTTCTCAAGGACCTGCCTTTACGACTACACGCCTCACATAACGTCTCCGTCAACACAAATTTTCACCATCAAGAAGTGCTCTTCCTGGGCTCATTTCAAGATTGCCTCATTACCAGGGCTCGATCGTCGTTCAGATATTTTCCATTCGGATATTCGAGGTAACTCCCCCAATTCCTTCCTACTCGTGCTTGCAATCTGTTGTATCATAGAACTAAGCATTCCATAATGATAGTGTGTTGCACCTCCATTGTGTTTTACAGACTCCTACAACAACGATATCAACTCCAAGTATACACAGAAAACAATAAATAGCAATGTCATCAGAAACAAGCGGCGGTAGCAGTAGACAATCAAACATTCCTCCTCCACTTCCTCCACGGCCAGTCAATTGCCCATGGTGTATAATACAGTTGTCTAAATGTTGTGGATGTGCTTGTCTATTTTGGAACCAGATTAAAGCATGCAATAATTGTAAAGTAGGTATCACCAGGCCTTGGAAAAAAGGAAGCCCGGACGTTGTGTGGAAACTCTTTGAAAATGAAACATGCCCTTCGGGTATTTGTTTGGGTCCTAAAAAGGACCAGCAGCAAAAATAACATGGTTTTAGGGACTCTTCGTGTACTTTAAGAAACACTTGTCCCTATTTCCGTGTTTTGATGGAGCACATTTTTCATATTTCATTCAGTACTGCACTAGGAATGCACCTCTTATCGTTAAAGTTTTAGAAAGTCATACAAACAGCAAAAAGATACAGATATTGGACATAGTTGCGTGAGTCGGTATGGTAAAAGTTAATTAGATGGCAAGAATGGAATGGAGATATGATACACTGGCCGCAAGACTGAGGATATAGATAGATAATATATACGTTGCTTTTACAAATTCTTTTCTGAATACTTAATCATCAAGCTTTACTCCACTTGACCTCAGAGATCAGCAAGTTAGCACTTTAATCATTGTGAGATGGTATGAATTTAAAAAAGACACTACTGCAAGTCACGAATAACATATTCCTTGGCAGCCCAGACCGATTGAAGCTTAGACCGCACTTCAGATAATACTAGTACCAAACTTAAAATCAACTACTCTTTACTAAATTAGATAGTAGAACACTTGATAAGTATTCACGTCATTTGTAACTGCTGCTTGGTTTCTTTGCAATTACCAGATATCACATGCAGATTGCAAACCTGAAAGTTCGAACATCTCCAGATATATTGGGTGTCCCTTCCGCGTATCTTTCGAAACCTAAGACCAGCAACCGCCCATTTCTGGTTCCTGATGACAACCTAACAGAAGGATATAGACATCAAATTTGATGTTACGTAATGTACGTCATATATAATTCATGAAACTGGGGGGTGACTGTTGTACTCAGTGTACTAGACTATCTAAGAGAATGAAAAAAGGTTTATACTGAAGATTTCCCCATAGTTAACTTTAATCCTGGAAAGTTGTCAACAGTAGTATCTTTAGGACTACAAACGATGTTCTTGGCAACGAAAATCATGTGGTTTTGCTCTGGTGTCATTTTTATTATCTTATGCTACCTGCTACTTCTAGAATATTTGACGTCAAGATCCATTGTCCTCAGCCCATGCTATACTAGACACATCTAGCCTGTCTATCTTAAATATTAAAATGACAAATTGTGGAGATGCAACGGTCCAACAAATCAGGATATGGTTCAAGTAGCTCCAACACTAGTGAGGCAGTTTTGGCTAGTTATAGAAGACATGCATCAGTATCTCTTAGTATATATGTATATATATATTTATAAACATCCCCCCCTCTCTTCGCAGTACTTTTTTCATTTCACTTATTTTATTTCTTTTTCAACACATACTCAAGATGGCTTCAAATTCAACCTCTTGGATGAACGGCTCGTCGTGGTCGCCTAGTGGTAGAAATACTAAAAATCCCTTTGATGATAGTAATGGAGATCCATTTGATGATAGGTACGCGACACCTCTACAAGACATTGAAACTGGTACTACTGCACGCCCGTCCAGCGAAACACAACAACAAGATGCAGTTGATCAATCTGGTGTTTTCTCAGAAGATAAACGTATAGTTGAGGATATTCGAAATGAGCGGTCAGTATTTTGACAACTACTTGTATATCAACCACCCCTACATGTTCATCCTAATGTCTGTTCTAGTCTCTCGTGCGAAATTTGTTTAGAACCCGTACGATTTGCAAAGGATCGTTACTTGTGGAATTGCAAGTCTTGTCATGCTGTCACTCACCATCGATGTACGGTATTATGGGCCAAGGCGAACCCAGTTGGAAGGACTATTTCTTGGAAATGTCCCAAATGTGAGAATATTGAACGCTCGAGCCCCAAGGGAGAATGCTGGTGTGGAAAAGGTAGCCCATTACATGACCACCCTACCATACCGAACGCGTGCTTTGATGGTGTTTGCGGTAGTAAGTCAAAATGTGCTCATGGAAAAAAATCATCTTGCCGAAAGCCATGTCATCCAGGGCCATGCAAGTATGAATGTGGAAGGTGTGCCAATGATCGTTTACCCAACCCGGCAAATGTGAATACTATTTGGGGTAGATTCAAAAGCAAGAGGTTAAACTTTTGCACTATCTTTTTAAAATCCATGCTCATTTTAGCTCTATTTGGAGGTGTTTATGCCTATATCACCTTTCACATCAAGTGGCATACACAACCATACTTATATCCTCGTTTTAAAGGCAGCCTTTCTTTTGTAGAAGGACTTTGTTTGCTTGTGGTTGGGATATTCTACCTCCCATTCGGAGCATTATACTGTATTAACTGCTTAAGTGGGGGGACGAAGTTCTTCCTGGAGACACTCAACGGCAATCAGTTACAGACTGGATACAAATTTAGATTTTCCCGAGCAGTTATAGGAGGGTCTTTACTAACGTGCTGTCTTGTGGGACTCTATGCCATGCCAATTATAGGGTACGTAAATCAGCCCTTTTCATATTAGTTATTATTTGGATTTCGACTGATATTTGCTGCATTTAGAATCGTCGGTGGCCCAGACATACAATGGTATAATCAGATGAAGGACTCTTGCCATGGATTTGATACCCGAGTCGAGATAGGCACTCGTTTCGCAGCGTCAACATACACTCTCTACAGTCTCAATGACTCTATCGCTAATCAAACCTTCTACCTCGCTCCCGTGCTTGCACCAAAATTTGGCAGCAAAGAGCCTTATCAATACTTTCATCGTTTCTCTGGTAGCACAACCAACACTGCAAATTTTGCTATCGATGTCGATATAGATAATCGTGTCTGGCGCGAATTGCATTTCAATGGAACCGATGAGCTCACGCAATGGTGGGCTAGCGGCCGAAAACAGTACCCTTCGGTTCACCCTATCTTTGATAATATCACTACTACTGAAAGTGCAACCAAGCTCAATGGTACTTTCGTAATACGCGACGGTCACCTCTGGATGCCTGGTTTTGATTTGATAATTCAAGGTTTAGAAGATTCGCGCAAGCATGCCGAAATCGAACCTTTCATTCGTGTGTTCGACACCCAGGGCCTTCCTTACTCACGGACTGAAAAGCTGTTGAGCCCCAAATGGAACTGGAACAACAGACATGACCCGAGTATTGTAATGCGCACAGCAAGCTTTGGACATGGCAGGCAGAGATTGGATATGTGTATAAAAGAAAAATTTTATTACAGCTCCAGCAGAGAACAACAAAAGCTTGATGGCGTAAGTGATGGATCTATTATGCCCTTGGCTGTTATTGCCGCGTTCAGAATGAGAATGAACGAGATGTATGCATTGAATTCTGGGAGACCTTTCAATTTCAAAAAATATTCGGAATATGATGACGTTAAGTCTATAGCATAGGTAGCATAGGTTATCAGTTCTATCCATAGTATTAATATAAATACTACTTCACGAAAACATCAATTCCACTACCTCTCATAATTGAGCCTGCTTCTTCGCTAAAGAAAAAGTCTACCTGTTACTTGATTGAATTGAGAAACTGAGCATAATGGTGGGCGCATTGCCATGATATTTTGTGCCTTGATTTATCAGTCACCTGAAACCTTCTCTAGTCACTGTCTAGACTCAAAAACTTGTTCATGGAGCGATCTTTTTCTTTGGTATTATTCGGTGGTTTAATGATGTTGGAAAGGACCAAAGAGAATTATCAAGGGGCAAGATCTTGTAATCGCCTCGTATTTTACACTGAAGGAGATCCTGTTTTATGATGTATTCGAGAATCTCATGTAATTATATTAAAAGTTTAAAATTCGAGATGTTGCAATATTTTACTCAGGAACTATTGTCCAGTCTACTACTTCAATTTATATGATAAGAAACAAAAATGAAATATTGTATTGAAACGTGTATAAATTGATTAAATTGCCATCAAAAAATGATATCTCAAGCTATTATATACTTCCAGAGGTCTTGATTTACAATACAGCCTCAAGTAATTAATAAGAAGGCGAGAAGGGGCGATAGCAAACGATACTTCAATGTACATGCTGCTTTTGAAAATGAAAAATTACATCTCAATAAATACTTTTTCATGACTTGGCTCATCAAAAATTCTGGTAAAGTAACCTGACGAGTCGCAGACAATGAAATTCTTATCTCGGTAGATAGCCCCCTTGCAAGGTTTTGTATATTCCTTCAGCAGCGCTTCGTCAGTAAAATTCAGTTTGTAACCACCGTGTTCTTTTCATAATTCTGCTAATAAGCTTTGAAAATTGTGCGGCAGCTCTCGGTATGCACTCTCTTGCTCCTCCAAGTATGAATTTATCGATAATTCGTCCCTATGTAGGCGCTCGTGCAATGCAGCTTGAATACCTCGTTGACACCATATTGTTAGCGGGTCAATCTTCGGGGTACTAAAGTCTAGTTCCTGAATCTTCTCGTCGAACTTCTTTAGCTCGTTACTGAGATCTTCCATGGCAGGTCTATCACCCGCAAAAAGATATTTCGTCAGACAAGTTTGTAAGTAACCAATGTTATCTCCCTGTACATCTTCTTGTATGTGCGACAATTCGTTCAGTACCTCTGAAGGCGAATCAGAAGTATAGAATACCTCTTGCAAATATTGTACTACTAGAGAATGATCGCCATTTTTGCGAGAAATTTCTAGCCCTAGCCTAAGCAAGTTCTCCGGCGTGCTTCGCGATTGCTTTTCCCAATGTACGGGGATTAAATCATGAGGGTTTAATGGGACATAGATCGGCAGATTATAAGTGAATATGATAACCTCTTGAGATTGTTTCATGTACTTATGATCTGGAATCTGACGCGGATTGGACGGTATTTCTCTCGCTAGTCTCTGGCTGGCCAAAGCCCATTTTAAATAGGGGCTCGTTTGAACATTCTCTGGATTGCTTAGACTAAGCGAAATTGCAAACTGGTTGGCATGAGCCATGGCTCGATTGATAATTTTCGTGATTGACGGATCATTTTGACTGCTATGCGATAATAATTGCAGCGAGATAGTTACCAACACATCAAGGAGGGCTAAGTCTGTAGACTCGTCATCATGGGAACGATGAGTCCAGTCAAACACAAAATGAAACCACCCACTGAATTCCGATTCATCTGACTTAGGAACTTTTTTGAAGCGGTCGTTGTTTCGATTTTTAAATAATAATTTGATGGCATCCCCGACTCCATATGTGGAACAAAGAGCCTGGAAAAGGTCTCGCATATCCCATATTCTGTTAGTCGAGAGAAGATGCTTGTACAAACTGTGCCAGTTCAATGAGCTACCTATTATAATTTCTTGGTTTCGATGGTTAATCTCTGGTAACTTTGTGTATTTCACTAGTTCAGAATCAAGCTGAACTATGTTGCAAAGTAATTGCACCTAGAAATTGATCAGACAAAATATCAATAATCTTAAAAACCAACTGACCTGAATTGAATCGAGGTTCTCAAAATTCGCCAGAAGGTTCAAACGGACTTCATCAGCCCCTACATCTTTCACGTCACTATCGGGCAGGCAACCAAAAGCACGCCGTTTTCCCAACTCAAACATGGAACGCAGATACTGACTAGGAATCTGTCCACAGTCGATTAACAGCCTCAGCAAATTCGACTCTTTACCTGCAGCAACATTCATTAAATTTTTGTAGGCACCCTGCTTCAATAGAGTATCCACAAAGTCTAGAACAAATTCCGGGTGATCTCTCAAGTCCGATGGACAAGATTGGAAAAGATCTTTGGCGGCATCAAATTTACCCTTCCTCATGAGACGAGAAAAATCTTCCAGATATGCCTCAAGCTCGTATTCATAGTCAAAAGTAACCTCCATACTTCCCGTAGAACCGGGAGTCTGGGCTAAATTTGTAATCCCCCTTTCTGATATCGGTGTAGCTAGAGGGTTTTCGTCTCGGAATATAAACCGACTTTCGGTATCGTCCTCTTTGGTTGATGGGCAATCTTGCTGAGAGTCTCCAGCCAATTCATGTTGGGGCTGAGAACTTTCACTCTCAGGTTGTTCCGTATATTCATCATTGCCAATGTATAATATATCCGACATATCAGAAAGCTTTTTCTTTTACATGCACAATTCAAATATACTTTCAATTGTTGTATTCAAAGAACAGATGTGTTTATGTGGGGCTAAGAGATGAAGGATGTCACTGGTGCAATACAAAAAATCGAGGTTAACCGAGCGGGGTAAGACAATAAGAAAAAAACAGAAAACATTAATTTTTCGGATCGCTTTCTTTGTTTGTGAAATTTTTTTACTTCTCAATACCACAAAGGGAGCCCCCAAGTATATACACATAGCTAGAGTCATCGTTTTATTCGTGGTGTCCGGAATTCTTTCCTTCCTCTCCCCTTTTTAGAGTCCCGGATTATACTATTTCCTATCGACTTACCATTGAATATCTCATCACAACTTTCTTATAGAAGATATCAAATGATCATGTATGAATTGAGAGTCAATGAAGTTAGATCCACCATGTCACTTGAAGTTTGATTCTCCTGTTTTCTCGCCTTTTTTGGTTGAGGAGTATCAAATTAAATACTTATGTATTGTTCAATCTTTTGATCAGTGGTCACAAAAAGAAGAATCGACATGTTCAATAATTATAGATACAGTGTAAAAGCACTGTTCATTATTCATCTATGTTCTTCGTCGTGTGTCGGGTGCATCAGAACTCATGTATTCTACCTATTCTCATCACAGTGACCAGCACGCTTGACATCTACTGTATCGTTCGACCCGCACAAAAAAACCTTTATTGTCTAATTTTTCTTCGTCAGGGTGACCAGCAACCCTGATTTCCAATATCTATCTACCTTCCTCTTTTCAAAGGCCCTGAGTGTATCTGATTACGCTAGCGATGGCTACGCTCCTTTCCTTTTCTCGAGGGGCGGCTATCAGAAGCAGTACTATCATGAGGAGCGGGTATTCTCTTTTGATGTTGTGGATCGGCAGTAATTATTCTCGGCTCGTTTGTGTTAACATCACCATAGGATCCATTGGCCCTCTCGTTTCCGTGGTCATATTGTTGACCACCAGCTGCAAATTGAGGATATCCACTTCCACCGGATTGAGATGGATATTGATTATGCCCGCTAGGTTGATAGTCATTGGCACCACTTGTATCATTGACAGCAGATTGATCTCTTGTATAAGAAACACATCCACTGCCAATAGGTTGGTAAAGTGATTGTCCATAATGGCCAGCTCCATAGCCGCTTGTACTACCATCATGATAGCTAGTAGGATAATCTGGGTATCCACTTCCACTAGCTTGGGTGGTAGGCTGATAATACCCGCTGTCTGGGATTTCTCCTCGTTTTTGACCTTCAGCAATCACCAATGCCCTGCAGTTTTCAGGCACATCATATGGATTTTTTCTATAGTATTTGATCTTGTGATAAACCATGGTGCCAGGAGGTAGGTTGCTTTGTATCTCAACAGTACGAGTGATCCAGCAAACTTGGCAATTCTCTTAAGATTTAATGAAGTCTCTCGCCCAGTGCGTATTCTGTAGCACGAATAATTTACTAAAAATATCTGGCCATCGAAACCTCCAATCATAATGCCCATCAAAGGGGACCAAGTCACGTTGTAATTCCTCAATTGTCAGCTCAGGGAAACTTCGATGGCAAACTTGGTCGAAGATATTTAGAGGAATAGGAGGAGCGATGTAGTCTTTCAAGGAACGAATAGCCGCGTGCCTGGGTAATGACTGGTATGCTGATTCTAGTTGATTTCATAGAGTTGCGGGTATTGTAACGGCGGGTAGTGGTTGTGGGACCATAGCTTGTTGAAGAGGATCACGACCATAATAAATATTGTTATATGTGGTTTCAGTAAATGAGGGGATTGGCTCAGCATCGAACTCCGGGCTCATACTAATGATATCACCCATTCGAGGGGGTCCTGGCTCTCTCTTAAAAAAGACAGGATGGAAGTAAGCCCTTGATGGTGGCACGCCCTTGGGGAAATAAATTGCAAGCTCACGCTTCATATCGGTAGCTACTATTACCTTATCTAACCAGGCCTGATATTGATCGCATGCACTCTCTGGTGTTGAATTGACTGGGAGTTCCCATCTTTGCATATATTCCCAATGCACGTTATGTGCAGTCGTAAATTCTATACACTTTATGTCATTCGATTTCGCACCCAAATCTGTGTTCCACTCCTATAGATCCTACAGTGGTGCTGGTGTCGGTGATAACTCTGATGGACATTGTGCACGTGAGGAAACTGTTGGTACCCGTGAGCTCCGTGATCTTTTTGACATAACTAAACTCGTGGATTCGATGATAAGGTCTCTGTAGTGATGCCCCCGGATACGTGCAACCAAGAACGATGGCAGATGAACTAGAGGATATGGATACGTGATTTTAGATATCACAGTGAACGCCGAGTAATAGGTAGGAGTTTTCCCAAGCAGCTCAATAAGATAGAACGGTAAAAGGAATGAGCTTCAGGCGTGAGAAGTTTAACCTTATGTAGAGTAAATATGATGTATCGCAATAGATTTTCGTTGATCTAGGATTTATTTGAATTTCTTGATGATGTCGAAACTCAAACCAAGAGGGACGCATCGAGTGTACTTGAGCACATTGTACCCATGTAGATTCTAGTTCGGCGTCCTAAAATATGACTGAATGAGACCAAATTGAAGGACACTGTGACTGGAGGTCTTTTTTGTGACTCTAAATGATGATTAAAAAGGGTGTTCTTATTTGAATGATTCATTCAGATCGAAAATATCCATTAAATTTGCAGGATGGTTCGTTCTGAGGAGATCAATCCATCTTTTAGTGACTTCGAATGTTTATTTCTACACGAAACCAATTATTGTGACTAAAAGAATTCGGTCTAGTCATTTTCAAAGATGCATTCAGAAGGAGATCAATCATTTGGACTCGAATAAGTATTCCTAAATTGGTAAAAATTATACTCATTTTGACTCGAAGTATTCGATCACCCGTATCCAAAGATAATATTGTTTGCAAAAAATCACTGTTCTGAAATCGAATGACTATTTCCCCGCGTAAAGAATCAATGAATAACTGAGTATGGTTATTCGTTCTGACTGGGAATCGATTTATTACCTCAACTCAACATATGCATATTGATACGAACATCCCACAATCCATTTCGAAGGATTCATTGCGATAGGCTCAATGATCTCATTAAGAACATCCATTTCCACGCAAATTCGTTTTTCCCTACAGAAAAATATTCATTATGCTAACATAACCATGCTAATTGCTGGCAAGGTCTTTATAATATTGGAGCATCAAACCCAACAAAGATTTAAATTCTCTTATCGCAAGCGTACCGTTGACCTATGAAAGCGTGTCCAATAGATCAGAAATAGATTTATTACCTGAAAGGAACGCCAAATGAAACAGCACACCTGTTGTGGGTGGCACTTATCTGATCAATGGTAGATAGATAAGGGAAAGTTCCAAGCAGTCCAGAAAAGGGGAACACTAGTCTATTACGTGAAATTTTTCATAAAGTAAATGATATCCATGTATGAAATTGAGCGATTTTAGAATCCTTTTATGTATATATTTTGAGGGGAAGATTTCTACAAGAACATCGAAATGTTACTAAGGCCAATACACATTGTGGTATACATATTCCGATGATAATAATCTCATCAGCAACCTTATTACAACGACAATATGCTCTTACATTTCAGCCTTGCCAGGTATTCTGCTAGAAAACTTGAAATCAATTTTCCGAAACTTCTATTCCCTTCTCCCTTGGAACAGAGGATAGGGTAACTGATCAAAAGTTGAGAAGTGAAATCGGATCGGATGAAATAAAGGGAACTTCAAAGGATGAATAAGATGATCTATTCAAAATTGAAATATAGGATGAGATAGAATGAAAAAAATATATATCAGAACCAGGGACTGAAAAGTTTACTTGCGAGAAAGATAATCTTAGTGAATAACGGTAATCTCTTGTCCCAGGAGAGGAAATTGATTATCAGCAATCGATACATAGAGAATGACTGAAAATTGTACAGAACAAGATGGGAGAAGATAAGAAGATAATTTGGTAACGGTAGGAATTTTTAGCCTGACCTTCACTAGATGCATAAAAGCCACGGTGATTGATTGAAGCAAATACAGACTAGCTATAATACTAAACGATGCCTCTACTTCTTTTGACTCGCCTACCATTTTCAATATCATAATTCTATCATCTATTATCAAGCTAATCTTAATCGCTGTAAGATTCATACACAGAGGTTCCTGGTTGATATGCATCTGTATCGTATTTACTTCGAGTGACCGTGTGATTTGGATCGTCTTCGCCATGTATGCCATCTTCATCGCTTGTGTTCCCATATATTGACCCTCGGGCCCCTTTCCGCCCTATCGCATTAATATGGGCTCCATTAGCCTGCTGTGGTGAATGGACGTGTTTTCCTAAAGGTCGTGCAATTTTCTTCCCTTGCGACCTTCTATCTCTTTCACTTGAGTATATTCCTTCTTCTGATTCATTCATATCACTCTCCAACTGTATCTCTCCTCTTGAAAGCTTGATCTTATCAGTATTTATGCTCTCAAACATTCTTCTTGGTCTGTTCTCCCAATATCTTTTGGCCTTAGCAACAGAGGATTTCTCATACCAAAGGTATGTGTTGGTATCAACTTGGTTGATAAGTGTAAGTACTTAGTTCTATTGTGGTTGTATTGTTCTAGATCATTATCATCTATGGGAAGCTAGTACTTGATATAGGAAAGCGCTAGCGCGACGCTAGCTAATACAGTGCCCTCTCTGATCACATGATCGATGTCCCGACAGTATGAAATATCATTATAACTCCGACCAATCCTCAAAGAAGGATCTTTCTGTTCATTCACTGCCATTGCTCTCATATTACTTTCAAAAAGCTCAGGGTGATTCTCTGAAACCTTCTTATGCAAAAATACTTCTTTCCGCGTATATTTGTCCAGCTGTTCCTTGGTGCCGTTGAGAGAGATGCACAACGCTCTTTGGATTCTGTTCTGACACCATTTCAACATGATAGCATCACCACGGTCTTCAGAATATCCTATTTCTCCCTCATCAAAATTGGTCAAGTCACCGTACAGTTCTCTTTGCACAGTTTCATTTGCTGCCACAAGATATCTTGTCAGACATATTGCAAGACAGCCTTGCCGGTATCCTTGAGCATCTTTCTGTAAGCGCGCTCTCTCTGTCAATAGTTTTATCAGTGCCTGGGAACCAAGAATGATTTCTTCCAAGAACTTTCCTTCCAACGGAAAGTTGCCCAATTCCCGTGCCGTATTCAGCCCGAGTTCCAGCAGGTCATTGGATTGTCTAAGTGGCTCATCTACGACCCAGCCCGGGTTTTCATTTGCAAAGGCGACGTAAATTGGAAGATCGCGCTGCCAAATGACAATACCAGGAAACCCTCTGAAATGGTTAATTAAGCGGGGTTCGCTCCTTTTTGGGATTCTCGACAATTTTTCTTCTGCCAAGATCCATGTCAAGTAGGGCTCGGACTTGGTGTCTTTAGGACTGTTGCTGCTGACAGAATTGGTGAATTGCCGAGAATAATCTATACATTGGCTAGCGTGCCTCGCATATTCTTTGCGAGGGTACACGTAATTCAAGAATATCTGTAAACACATTGAGGCCAAAACGTCGAGAAGAGCAATGTCTGTGAATTCGTCGCGTGATTCAGTCCAGAGTGCGACAAAATCGCTGATGGAGTTCTCGGAGACCAGATTCATTCCAAACCAACCATAGATTACGGACATGACATCGCTTTCTGACATAGTGTGGAACAGATCTCGCATATCTGAGACACGATTTTGGGAAGCGAGATAATTGTAGAGGGTCTTCCATTCGGTTGTGGGAACTCTCTTTGCTATATTGGATGCTTCATCTAACCGCAACCAATTGCAAAGAAGTTTCACCTTGGATATGTCAGTAGAATGCACAAATCAGGTAGTTGATGATTTTACCTGCATTGGATTGAGTCGAGGAAAATTTGACTTCAGCTCCTTGGCCATTTCAGACTCCAGAATATTACATGCGTTATAATCGAATTCAGAGCCCGAGGCCCGTACGATTTTCATTTTGAAGATTGCGCAATCTATGCATTGCTGGTATATCTTGGGGAAAGCTAATCCCAACCTTTCAAGCTTCTTGTAGTCAAGATCGCCTTGCATTAACAAGATATCTGCGTAGATGACAGCAAAGTCCATATTATTTCTGCACTCACCTGGACACAACTCAATATACTACAAAGCGGCCTCAAAATAGCCTAGCCTTCTCAGTCTAGAAAGCTCTTCCACATGAGCTTCGATATTCTCATCACATTCGAAGTCCAAGTGTATCGTAACATCTTGGGTCGAATCCATATTCCATACTGCTTCCACGCCTTTTGTCGTGACTACATTATTTCGTAGAAAAAAGGTGAAATTTGCAGTGCCCAATCGCTCATGTGCCAAATCTGCTCTCCTTACGTCAATCTCACTGTTTGGGGAATTGCCCCTACGGTTCCGGTCTAGTTCGTTATTCTTAGGGAGGTGAAGGTTATCTGAATAAAATGGAGATCGATCCATCCCAGTATAAGAATGACGGTCAGAATTTCGCCTTAGAGTCTGGTGATCACGGCGGCGGAGTGCATGGGGTGGGGTAGGAGACCGTTGGTGACTTTCGGGATCAGACATTTTCGCTGGTGGATCAACAGTATATTGCTCCACGATTTGTATTTTGAAGCTTTAGACAGACTTTAGAATACCAAAGCTTTGATAGCTGAACATTCCATTTCTTGGATCATCAATAAGCACTCGAATATGCGGGCTATGCGTTGCCTGGCGAGTTTATGTATGCAAGAACAGGGATGGTATGCACGTGTCCGACTCTGTGTCAAAGAGATATTATCGTGGCTCCCTAGATCAAGTGCCGACGCAATATGGAAGGTAGACTTGAGGAATGGTTGGGTAAAGTCGAATGAGAGAAAAATTGTGGCATGGCGCAGGTCTGTAGTGTAATTTCAGAGTTCAACACATCCAATTCATTTGGATGCAAAGTAGGAACGCGAGCTTCAACGCAAGTAAGAACCGCAAGCAAAAGATGGTGTAATAGAAGTATTTAAAACTCGTGTATGAGAACATCTTGAATATTGGCTCTGCAAAAGTCGCAGTTGATTGCACATACAATGAGTTCACACGCTTCCCTTAACCGACCAAAAGTTTCACGATTATTTGGACATATCCTGAAACCAATTGATAATCCTCCTGATGATCTGTCTTTGCATAATCGGAACGTCGGAAAAGTCACAGTTGACTGTAAATTTCACCTCTCAAAATCGAAATGGGGTTGTCTTAGGACACGCTGAGAACCCGGCTGGAATCATTTATATGAGCCTCGGGTTTCATCAACCCGGTGACTGCAGATTGTCTCAGGCAACAGTCTCTGTTACTTTCAAGGAATACAAAGATGGAAACAGAAACGATGAAGCTTTTTCGAGTTCTTTGCACATTGACAATCGCTTTGGTCCAAGGGAACTATTTGGTGAAGAGAGAAAGGTTTCTGTGAAGAAAAACGTTCACTTTACACCCAAATTCACGGTTCTCGGTAACGGAGGCGACGGGGTTGGTTTCGATAGAGTCAAAGATTCTGTGTGCAGTAGTCGATGGAACTTCAAAGGCCAACTGATACCTGCAGTCCACCCCAATCAACAGGGCCACCAGACAGGCGTGTATAGAACATTGAAGTAGGATTTGATAGAGAGCGATTTTGAGACACAAGCCACACATGGTGATGTTATTTATACTGCATTTGCATTTGAGAACGCGGGTGATGCGTTCTACATGGAGGTCAAAATTGAATGAAAGCTGAAAAGTCCTAAAGATAGGATCAGAAGATACTTGAAATTCTCCTCAAGGGCAAAAGGAAGCAAAGTAACAACTTCATTGGTTGAACCTCCTCGGAAGATCGGCTCTAGTCCCCAGCTCGATGCGCTGGCAGATTCTCTCCCCAGGGCAATGGCGATCGAAAATTTGTTAGCTGTACCGACAGAAATGCCACATGCTGTGCCCGCATTCGTTCAACTGGGTGGGATTGCGGCAAATTCCCCAGCACCAAGCATAAATCGAGTAATTATTGACCCCGTTGAAAATCCACGAGCTACCGCTGGTTCCCACACATTAATTCGAGGGGTCTCGAACCCTTCCCTGGGAGATCCAACACATCCTTCTATCGAGAACCTTACAAAAGCTCTCTCAGTATTTGTAGAGAGAAGACAGCAAAACGCTCAGGATTCTATAACAACACCGGAAAAATCAACCTTGAAGCCAATCGAAGAAGTAGTCGAACTGGAGAGTGAATTAAAAACAGACAATGAATCTTCATGCTCCTCTTCGGATACCGTACTGGTCAATGAGGAAGATCCAGAACTAAATCATGAAAACCTGGCGATTATCAAAAAGAAGCAGATTAATAAAGACTTGCTTCTTCTCTCCCAATCGCCATATATCTTGTGGATCGTGCAGATGTTACTCAGATTTGCGGGGTTATTCAGGGGGGGTCACGAAACTTTTGGAGAAGCCGCCATCTTTTGATGGTGCAAAGCAAAAGCTTAACGGCCAAGCAAATTCACAATCCGTGCTAGGCTAGAACTCAACTTTTTGATTTTTAATGTAATTGCGTTGTAGAGCTTTGTTTAACGATACGAATTTATTTTGAAACTATATATTTTCGTCAAGCAGTAGCTCTCCGTGATGTGGCTAAGCGCGTTGTCCTAATCTTATTATTAAGCGCTACTCAACTTTACTCGCCATCTCTAGCAGTCAACTGTCAATAAGCTGTCGTGGATATACAAACAGACAAGTATATTAATTATGAAACGTCTTCAGATACATTTTTAGGATGCGTAAGATTCTTGATAAAGGTGTCGTATATTCAACGCTGTTCAATCTTTTGAACATAAAATATAGTACCCTTTCTCCATCCACACTTAACTAGCTTATCCGGACCATCAATCCACACGAAAATTTAACACATTCAGAACCTCAAATATCAGTAGAGAAATCTTCAACACTCATCCCAACGCACGAAATTCCTAATCACAAATCACTCTCAAGCCCTAAAGATTTGACCCGCTCTACTCCTGTACTCTGTAGATTCTAACCTATCAATCTTAGCATCTATATATAGAATATACCTCGAAAATATGCATCAGTCTCTTGTGATTCGAAACTATGATTTCAGATATCTTCAATACATAAAATCCACCTCAAGCCCGATGTATCTAACTTTTGTCGGCTATAATTTATATTAGGGCATGAGAGCAATTTGCCATTTTCTCAATTGCCGAGAGTCAATACCGCAATCGTCCTTTAAACAGCGGATATAGGCGTAAGTATCCAGTTTATTCAATGTATATATGTGCCTATTCAATAGCATAACTTGATACGGCAATATTTAAGACACGGGTAAAAAAGAAAAAACATCTTTTTTTTTCTTGTATTCATGTTAATTTCTGGGATTTGCGTTTCTTCCCGCATTTCTCTGGTGTCTCATGTTCACGTCATCCCATCTCGAATCATCGTTTCATCTCTTTCCCAATGCCCCCGAATTTCCACCTCCCGCCCTTTCCACTTTCTCTTGCGCTATTCTCCTCTTTTATTCTCCCCCCTAGTCCTGCGACAGAGGATTGATTCCTTTCACCTCTCCTTTCTCTCCTCCAATCTTCTCCCCAGCAGGTGTAGCCACCCCACTTCCTCCCAAAGCTGGCGTTCCGATTCCTGGAAAGGGACTTTGAACGCCCGAAGGAGCAGTAGATGGTGGAACAGGAATTCTGATATCTTCTGGGGAGCCCGGAATGATTTCTGGTGCGAGTCCATCGATGTGGATGCGTTTTGCTTCATTTTGGTAGGATGCGGGAATGATCTATTTGCGAAGATTAGTATATGTGTGAAATTTACGTAGGTATTGTTGCAAACTATGAGAAGGGAGCAGATGGGGTGGGGGTAAGAAGAGCAAGGAAATGGCGGAGATGGGAGGAATATGGGCAGATTGACGGATACTTACCTCAATAATTTCATTTCTAGGGAACTTGAGCGTAGGAATATTCATAGCATCACAAGCCATAAGATAACCATAAAGAACCCTCAAAACGGATTCATGAGCAATAATAAGCAGGTCATTCTGTTCTCTCTCGAGTTCGAGAATAATTGGTTCCATGCGGACTGCGAGGTCATGGTATGACTATCGCTCTCGTCAGCTTCTTTTCTTACCAAAAGGTGCGAAAGATTAGATATATTTGGAGATGGAACGTTCAAGTCATAGAGCAAGGAACATCTGGTAAGGGGAGAATAACATACCTCAGCACGCGGGTATCTATGATGGTAAGGATCCAATTCATGCATCCTGACCTCATCGGGATACAGTCTCTTCATCGCCTTCTCACTCAACTTCTCGCAAATTCCCGGATTCAACTGACTCATTTGACTTCTCTGTCTAACTCTGAATCCCTTTCCTTTAAGATACTCTGCGGTCTCTACCGTTCTCTTTCTAGTCGAAGACCAAACTGTCAGTGGTTTAAGAGGTGCATCAGAACCACCTGCTGCAATAGATGCAGCTCTCTCTTCTTCACGATGTTTGAGTAATGCATCAGACATTTTCTTAGCGTATTCTCGACCTTCATCAGAGAGTGATGCATCGGCTTTGTAGGAATCATCTAGACTAGATGTGCCTGCACGAGCGAAGAATGTTTGACGGGATTTGATGTGGAGATTCATGAGGTAGAAGACGATCCGATGGGAAAGATAGCCAAAGCTGACGTTGTTATAATCAATGCGCTCACCAGCGTTGATCATCTTAACATAGTTAAGGTCAGGTTCAGTCATAGTTTCGAAATGAGGAATTTTCATGTCAATCCTCTTGAGATAAAGTTTGGCAGCATCCTCAGGATCCATGCCAACAAACTGCGATTGTGGTATCTTAGCATCATCCTGGTACTTCCAACACTCTGAAGGGAGGTTTACATCTGGAGATGATATTTTGACACTTCGAGCATTCTCCTGAAGTATCTTTTCATCCGTAACATATGATTCAAGAAACAATGTCTGAAATGAGAATTAGCCTCTGTACATTGAGGATGAGATTGTTGTTGTAAGCCATACCTGAACATCATGCTTAGCAAACTCTTTTGCAAGAGATCTGCGACCACCGGAAAGTGGGTTGACAGCATCATAGATAGCAACTTGACCATTTTCATGATTGAGCCAGGCATAGATATCTTCACGACATTTCTTGAGAATCTTTTGTCTAAGCATAACTGAAGCAGCAGATGCATTGATAAAGAAATAATCATCAGGGACATCCTGACCTGGGCTCATTGTAGCACGACGATAATCTCCTAGATGGAAGATTCTTGTCTTAACACCCAACCTGGAAATAATTAGTAGAGAAGCGATATTCAGATTTAGATAAAAACTTACCATTGTAAATAACGCGAAAGAGAGACAGAGATATGTCTGCGTAAGAGTAATCAATCAGTGAAACTGCATCTAAAATCTCATCTGGAGAAATGACTCACGTTTTTCCACGCGCAGGAAGGCCAACTAGGACGATAGCGATTCTTCCAGAATGGAAAAGTCTACCTGACTCAGTTGAATACAATTGAGCCGGTGCCATAGTGGCCTTCTCATCTGGCAAATCATGAACTCCATCGATGAAAGTTGAAGATCTTCGACGAAAACGAGGAGAATTGGCCGCAATTTCCGCAGTTCTAAGCTCATGGTCAGTCTCAGTAAACAAGGTATCGGCGAGCTCGAGTCTCGCCATGATAGTGCTAATAGAGCGTCGAAAGAAAATAGTGGTGGTGGCTGTGATTGAGAAGAGGGGGCTGTTGTGACTTTCAACTACCGTTGAAGGCAAGTCCAGAGTTGAAAGAGTGAATAAGGAAAGAAGAATGGTGCAACAAAATCATCTCAAGGCTAACTGAATCTTAAACGAGGGGGTAAAAATGAACAACCAGAAAAATTATAACCACTCACAACAAAGTATCCATCTTTCTAGAATTTCCAAAAAAGTAGTTCTCGAAAAAGCAACTCTGCAATCTAAATCTGTTATGATTGGTCTTGAACCAAAAACCTCAAATATTCAGGAATTGGACAGATGAAGTGAATGCACTGTAGCTTCACAGTAGCTCTGAAGTCTTGCTTCCTTTGCTCCTGGCCAGTCTTTTCTTTCCTTTGGTAATCTCGTGACTTCAAGATCAAATCCCGTATATTGTGTAATTTCGAGAACACCTTTTCTTGTACAAAGCACCTTTTAAATCCTCGTGTTCCCGGAAGAAAAGAGACGAGCAAGTGCAATGAGCCGTACACGCGTCAGTGGATGCGCTGTGGTTAAAGTATTGAGGCAAAGCTTTGTTCAATATTTGTCTCACGCAGCCTCTAGTTACTCCACCAGTTGCTCTCGTGGATATATACCCGGACTTCCTTTCAAAACTTCTCGGCGCTTGGTAGTTTCAGATATCGGTCGGTAATCTTGTGCAATGAACTCTTTTCAACCGCCCGCCGTATGCTTTGATGGGAAGCACGAAATCTATCAATACCAAATGTCTGTGGCTGTATGAGTTTTCGAAGGTTGGAGGACGAAAATGCGGTTCGTGATTGTCCTTGCTTTAGCTTCAGCTAAGATTATCAAGATAAGTGGTAGATCAAAGATTAGTCAATCGATGCATTCACTTGACCAATCATAAAGAAAGGTTTTTGAGAAAATTCACTTCGGGTGCACGGGTTGAAGCGGGATGAATTTGTTCGTGCCTGGATTCAGAATTGATGCCTCATCAACAACAACCTATTCATATTTCAGCTCAATTCACTTCAATTATGTTAATTATCTCGTGAGAACTTCGTTTTCATGGACATTCAATCATATCCTGTCTTTTATACACAGCTAGGTATCTACAGTGACAAATACTATCATGCCTCCCTCCCATCGTCGTCGCTGCAAAATCGAATCACTATAATACAGAAGTACTCATCCTCATATAACATCTCCTTCATGATATCTCATGCATCATCCATGCCCAAGTTTCGCATCAACCTATCCGCTATCTCAAACAAAAGCACTCGCAATGCTTTCCATTCCAAACCAAATTCCAGATATACTGCTCCAACATCGCAGGGTCCCGAGAACATGAGGTATAAAGAAAGTCTATGATATGATAGAAAAGAAAAAGGTTGGATCATCATCTTTTGGTTCGGAAATGCATGCAGAAATGTACCTCTTCTTCCAGCGGTAGAACAAAACGAGGTTCAAGGTTGTAGTAAAACATCTCGAAAGGAAATGAAGAAGCATTTCATGGAGGTCTGGCATAGCAGAAATGAGTCCGTTAAGTAGATAAGGTAGGTGGCTAGTCGGTATACATGTTCTTGTTCGTAAAGGTTTTTATGTTATGGCATTAAAATTCGATTAATTTTGGGAGTGGAGGATGTGCTTTGGGAAGCATTGTGTCGAAATCCATATGTTTAAAATGGGATTTGAGGTGGGGCACCTCCGACTGCCATTGCTTGTTCTTCGACCGCTTCATCACCAGATTCGATGGAAACCGCTACTCCAATCTTTGCTGCTTGCTGCAAAATTTATTAGTAAGAATTTAATAAGTCTCGAATGAGGGACAAAATACCTTGAAATGATCCATCTCAGCTGCAAAAGTAAGCTGCACAGGTGGTGCAACTCTCTTCTCTAATAAGCAGCTCAACTTTCCAGTTGAGTCAACTTGAGCTCTGAAAGTAGACATTCTAAAGTCATACTTAGCACCGACAGTTGTGACACCCTCTTTTCTAATTGGTCCTCCCATCATTCCAGCTCCAGACAACCCCGCGAATTGCAAGTTGAGATCCACACCAGCTTCAACCTTATCTGTCAATCGTCTCCAGAACGATGTGTTTACAGCTCCTTGCGCTTGTAATTGAGCACTAGCAATCCAATCGCTACCCTTGTATTTAGCACAATACGATACCGCAGTTTCGGGTCCTTGGTTCATTGCTGCTCGTTGCCAGACAGCCTCCAAACCCAAAGCAAGGTTTGGTGTAACAGCTTGTAAATATTGACCAATGAAAATACCGGTGAATCCTCCGTCAAGTATCGAAGGGTTGAGAGATTTGATTGAGGCTGTGAAGTCTTGTCCGGTATACTCGTTGTCTAATTGCATCATAGCTTGGCCGGGGGCGACTTGAAGTTGTGTCTTGGTAACGAAAGCTGGAGTCCATCTGTAATTGAATCTAGTGGTAAGTTGCCCTTCATTGTCCATGTTTCCTTGCATAAAGATCTGTCAATCGAATTGTCAACTTCTTTGCCATAATTTATAGTGGGAGCCTCGTATAGATTGATGAGAACATCTACATCAAATCATTACTGACCTTGCTTGTGCCGAACAGCGCTCCAAATGTGTATGGGGGTAAGCCTTGAGATCCCATGGAAAACGCGTGGGAGACTTGGAATAAAGGTGCCATGCTGAAAGGCTTGGTAAGATCTGCTCTCAGACCAGAAAATGTGTAGTTGTTGAGAAATACATCGCGTTGAACCTCTCTAGCGATGTTCTCAACTGTTCCAGGGTTTGAGAGGCCCAGCGCTTCCCTCTTCTCTTGGAAAGTATTGTATGCATTTGACAAAGCCCCAGCGGCAGCATTATTGTAAAGGAAGCCCAAAGGCGATTCCTTCTCCAGCGCAAAAGACGACATTTTTTTCTATAATATGATAACACTGAGAAGATGAAGTAGTATCAGTATATGCGAGTGAAAGAATGTCGGATCAGAGGAATTGGTGGTGGGTGATTGCGAGCCTTCAAAACTGATGGTCAAAAATACTTTCGAGGTTGATGCGACTGAACTTTTTCTTGAAAGAGCTCTAATGATTACGAGGCAGAAATTCAGGCATCAACAATGACGAGTGTGCGAGAGCTTACATAATTATCATGTGGTACCCCTCCATCATCTCGGATCACGTTCTAGCATTCTATTCAAGAAATTAAATTGGCTTCTATTATCTTATTCGTAGAGATGAAAGCATTACATTTACAAATTAGACGTTCTTCCCGAAATTTGTAAATATACATACACCTGAGAATACGTACATATATTGTGAAATGGACAATCACATTGGTCAATCGTTTAATCGAGGGGTGATGAATCCTAGGTCTATCCAATCAAACAGAGACGTCTCTACATAACTTTACTTCATCAACAGAAATACCAAGAGAAATTAAGATAGTGCACGAGCCGGTTCCATGACCTTCCTCGGTTCTAATTTCAACTTTTCGAATATTGATTCCTATGATTAAGACACAGCTTCTTCGCTTACTTCCTAAATCGTTCTCTCAAACCCCTTAGTAGGCCAAATTAAGGCTAGTATAGACTATGCCTCATCTTCAACATACTCTATCCCTCTTCTCGTGGGAAAGCTCTTGTCTCAGGTCATCCTCTGCCTCCCGCAATGCCATATATAAGCATGTATAAGTTACAGCATCTTTTCCTACCGCAGTACTAGTCCCTCCCCACATACACTTTCCTACACTCATCGTCAAATCCCCCAAATACTTGAGCTACTCTCTATACGCTACACCGAGCCACCTATACATTTCACTCTCCCAATCATCTTAAGACAGTATCTCAGGAATCAAGGTTCCACTTCCATGCCCACCACCATTCCTTCCAGGCAAGTTCTGCATTCAAATTTCTCAAAGACTACCGTCATCTTCACCAACCACATACGTAAGATCTTACAAGCAACGTGTCAGATTGAATCCAAGACAATTCTCCACCATCACCATTCTAATTGTCAAACACCCAGATTCCCCAACTTTGCACTCCCTACTTCTGACACCCAGAAGAAACGGTCATTAAACGTCCATCTATCCCACAACCATCTCCAATGTAACCTAAAGCAATGATTATACCTAAATCTCATATCAACTTACAATGGATCTCAAAGAATCACTCCACATTCCATCTAACCACATCACTCCCAAAGTAAGAAAACAAAACCCTCATACGAAAATTTAGAATAGTAATCCCCCAAACACCTGCATTGTCTGAAGTAGAGACCCATGAGTATGTATACCAAACACAAGAAAGAAAATAAACACCCACCGTGAAATCTTCTTTCCCCTAAAGACAATCAATCATGCCACATAAATACACAAACCCACCAAACCATCACAAACCATCACCTAATGCGTCCAAAGACTCAGACTGCAGGAGAAATCCCAAATAATATCCCCCAAACTCATTACTCACACACAAACCCCCAACAAGATAAATCCATCATCCATCCATCACACCAAACAAGACCAGCTACCGGAGAATCCAAATCCATTTCAGCAATCCCACGACAATGACGATAAATGCATAGCCCTCCCAAGTATCAACACACACCCACTGTCATCTCACCCTTTGATGATCCACGCATGGTGTACAACCTCCAATGAACCAGAAATATGTAATCTTACTTATACACAAACAAACACAAAACACAATGCATTCCCACCTACCCTCGCCCCTCTCCCCGTTACAAAATATCAAAACAATCCCCAAACCTCACATTTTCTACCACCGCAGAAAAGTTTCCATATTCTCCGAATTCAGAATATCAAGTTCGCTGCCTACTTACCCACACACGCCTACCTACACACGACATCTATCTAACACTCGAACCCCTTAGCTACACCAGTCTATTGATTGATCTAATTTAATTCAGACTCAACTCCAAACCTAGATTTGATTAACATGAGCATACCCTCTCCCTCTCCCTCTCCCTCTCCCTCTCCCTCTCCCTCTCCCTCTCCTTCCCCTTCCGCAGCTATCTCACACGCCCAAAAAACCCCCAAAAGGCCCAGTAGAGCGTAACAACACTAGGCATCAACCTCTACAAAATGCAACAATAGTAAACCACACACATCTATCCTGCACTCTCCCACTCTCTCACAGTCTCACAATCTCACCATGAATTCTCATTCTGATCTCCATTTCCCACACTATACAGCGGAAGAAAAAAAAGACATAGAAGTGCATGAATAAGGGGGGATGGTGTCTATGGAGAGTATCCCTATAATATTACTATTACCATAGGCATTACTATCCCATCTCCGTACACGAAACCAAACGAAACACATCATACCAAACCACAACCCAGCGTGTCCCGTTTTCAAGATTTAAGAAACCCAGATCACAATGAAGAATGTGAAGTTCTACCTAGGTGTTCTTGATGTATCAGCCAAGGATCCAATCTCCAGCTAATTCCAGATCCACGCTCAAAAAGATTCCACAACTCGATTATCCTGATGATTCATCTTGTTCCTTCTCTCCTTGCACTTTCGTACTATGTATATAGTTCATCTGTGTAGCCAACTGTGGAAGTGTTTTCAGCGTTCTTTGATTCAACTCCGATTTCTTCCCCGAGCTTCCCTAAACGAAAATTTGAGGCATGGTGACTACCCAATTCCCGACCTCCCGGCCCACCCGGGACGCAAATCCTTCTACTCTGCCCCCTTATCCGACCACACAGCTTCCATACCCTATCTTCACCCACCAACACCCAAATCTCTTCCGCGAATCCCCACTCTTTCCTCCACTCCTTTCCGATCCAGCCACCGTGAACCGCTCCCACCTCCAACCCCCCATTTCCCTCGCAAAAAGCCGTGTAACGTGACCTATCCCATTTCCCATTCCCACCACGATCCCATCTTGATACGTGCTGCATTACCGTCCCATCTAGTCTCATCTACATACATATTGTCCATCCGTACATTCCTACCCATGGCTCACATGCCAGATGGCAGACACCGATCGAGTTTCCACCACCGCACCGCACTGTACCGAGTACCTGAATCCTAGTTCTAGTATCCCATGCGTCGCACCAAGAATCGGGAACGACACCCGAAGCCAAGATCTTCGACCGATCGAAAATTCGCAACACAGCACTCTCTCTATGTAAATATAAATATAGCCAAGAAACAACAGAGAACACAACGCCACAGCAAGTTGCTGTCCCGAATTTAGTCCCACAATGAAAACCCGATCCCAGATAAAGCAAGCAAGCAAGATGAAGCAAGATGCGAGAGGGAAGCAGACAGGTTACGCAAAGAAAGGGAAGAAGGTACCGAAGACGCATAGTTGTCTGATCATGTGATAAGATATGATATATAACATGCCGCAAACGGCTTTTTGTCAAGGAGTCCTTGCGCGGGATCCTCGGGAACGGAGGATCGAGTCGAGGAGCTGAAATTGCTTTCCGACTTGACCCTGTCCAGATTTCAGACACGAGAAAGAGCGTTGCACGATAACGATAAGCGTGCGAACAAACGGTGGAGTATTACCTATGTATAGTGGAGCTCTTCCTTGCTCCCGCAAGCCAAATAAACAAGCGCACGAAAAAAAAGCAAGGCAAGCCATCAAGCCCGCTCTGATAAACACGAGACAAGGGTTTTCGAACGGCGCAAATGAATCTGCTTTCCATCTCTTTGTAGCCATAGCTAGCTGGGCCCGGCCATTTCACAAATTCCCAACGCGAATTTATTTGGAACCGAGATTCATTACAGAAAAGGCACCAGGTACCAGTGCATTGAGCAGATACCAAGACACGAACTCGTGCGAAGAAAACAATAGCAATAATATAATACTCTGTAGTGACCTCTTACCCAACGTGGCTCACCGGATAACAATATACCGGCATGAAAGACGCATTTGGCTTCTCTCCAGGGAACCATACACATATCGATCATCAGATCCACTACAATTGGGACATTAATCACGCTGCCTGCACACTTTGCAGAAAGCGTGCGTGAAGGACAAGCGACGCAATTGATACTTCGATGCATATTCATCGCCTGCCCAAAGTCTTGGAAAAGCGCCATCCACGTGACGAACGTCTGCGTTGTTCTCTTGCACTTGATATTCAGGCGGTCCCAGGGCAGGAAAATTGCGCATTAAGCGATGGGAAAATGGATGAAGAGGCATTCATTAAAGGCATGAATGCGTGGAGGCTGCAGTAAGACAAATCCCGGTCTCTTATTGCAGATTGGTACGACGACTTGGACGGAACGCTGCCCGGTAAATTTCTTCACGGAAAGGTATGCGGGAGGAAGGGGTGAGCCCGATGGTTTTGGTAATGGGAGGAGGCGGGAGAGGTATTTTGGAGTACGCGTTTGACGATATCTCTGTATTGTGTTCTTCAAACCAATCATGAAGATGAGGAATTCTACCCACCCAATCCAAGATTCCCCTCTCATCCCCACCCACCCAAGGAAAGCGATGCTTGCTCTCTCGCTCGCCCAAAGCTTCAAAAGGTCGGTTGTACGGGATCCATGGATATCCACCTATTCGCAGGAGAAAAAACAGACCAGAATTGGTCACTGGCGAAGCCCTTTCATAATCTAATTGTTTCATTTCCATTGAGAGAATTCAAAGTCTAGAGAGTATTATAATCAAACATTACCTGAGGATATACTTGACACCCTTAACTCTCTTAATTTTATATGTGCTTGATTTATTATAGAATTTATTGAGACAATCAATTTTGACCTCTCTTTTCTCCTATGAATAACCTACCGGTACCTCCTACGAAGTACATACTGCGTACATACTTTGTACATACTTCTTACATACATCACATCACATCACATCACATCCATCACAAACGCACGGTCATTCCCTCGTTCTACGAATAGATCATCCTATGGTCTATGCAATCAAGCTCTGTCTATATTTGATGATGCTCTATACATCCTTCGTACATACAGGCGACCTCGGATACAGAGGTGATCAATGATGAATGATGAATGATGAATGATGTTTCCCCTGCCATGAGACTTTGTTTCAAAATCTACAATCTGATTGGAACAAATTAAACATGTGGTGACGGATGCTTACCATACACATTTCTCATCGATGCTACTATACAATCCTTTCATAACCGTGATTGTGGTGGCGATATCGACATCGACGACGACATCAAACCATACCATATCCCCGCCCCTCTGAGAAAAAAAGTCAATTCCATCACATCAACCATTGATCTTGATTTTTGTACCGGTAATACATGCATGCTTGCATAAATAAATGAATGAATACATACATCTCTAGTCCAGATTTCCGGATTCTCACCCAATCGGAGATAGGACTGTATTCTATAGTATCGTTAACTAGTTATATATTTCCTGCGCTTAATATCATTAGGTATACCAATCCCCATCCTCATCCCAATTCTGATACATGATAGGAAGTTCTACACAGCCAATCTTGTATCAATCACCTAGCACTTATTGCTATATTATTAGTAAGATCATTCCCGTCACGACATTTGATATCAACATCCCAAAGCCAGCCACAGGAAGTAGTCCGAGATGCACATACATGAGGTAGTATTTCCATTCATCTCGTCACCATGGTATTTTGATATTGACTGATCAGCAGAAGATCAATAAACTCTCTCGCTCTCTCCCTTATAAGAGATTGTGGCAGTTATAATATGCTACAAATAGTATGAATGGTAAGGATACCTCATACCTAGTATCTTCCACCACCACCACCTACCCCGCTTCCGCCAAAGAGGCAAAGCAAATCAAAGGAAAGAAAAATAAAATCAATAATGAGCAAATGCTCACCCACCACCACCACCTAGCAAAACGAAATCGACCATCCCAAACAAGACAGAGAAAAACAAATGATAATCCCCTCCCCATCCTCTTCCGGTTCTCCTACAGATAGATACATACCACCACACCTACCTAGTACATCCATCCACCCATCCATTCGACATCCTTCAATCCGGCCGCCTTCAAGAAAAACGTGAAAAGTTGGTGCGCGCTGCACCGCCGTTGAAACGCAATTCGAAAAACGTATGATGTCGTCACTGTACCGAGGTGAGATGTTGGGTGACGGATTAGAGTTTCATTACATAGGTATCATACATAGGTAGGTACATACTTTTCGTATCAAGATTTTGGGAGTTTGTGTAGGTGGTTTGATACTTCTTTCTGTATATACTAAATAGAGTAACTTGATAAATGATGTTCGAGAGGTGATGAATAATGAACGATGAATGATGAACGATGAATGATAAATGATAGATCTCTGATCATTCAGCCAGAATATCTCATTCGTTATTGGCTATGTGATTTTCTGTCGCTATACATAGGTATATAGTAGAATAATATAAGATCTTACATACAATAAACAAGTCATCTAAAACATCGTACTTTGAACATCAGGTAGTAGGAATACTCCAATCCATCACTTATACCCATCGACGTACCTAGTATCCCAACGCAAAGACAGACACATTCATGCAATCATCTACACATATATCACCAGCCTCACTCGCCTCACTCTCCCCCAAGCTCTCACCCCCACCAATTTCCTTTCTTTTCCTTTCTTTTCCTTTCCCTTCCCAGCCCCGAAACATCTCACAACAGTGAACCTACCTATGCTCTCAGCTCGAAATTCATGGCCATGAACACCTGCATTTGTATTCTGCGCGCAGAGGGTTGCACACGACAATCTACCTTTCTAGGGCGTGGAGATTCGTGAGTATGTAGTTGCGTACCTGGTGGTAGGGTGAGTTGTTTTTGTTTGGTTTTGGGGGTTGGGAGTTCTGCATGGTATGTATGCAGCATGTATGTGTATATCGTATATCACATTATAGCATCTAAAAGTTAGATGCCTATCTACCTTGCGAAAATTTGATATAGCTAGATAGATAGATAGTTAAGTGGATGAATGGTTGCGTAATCCATATGAGCAAGAAAGCAATAAAGCAAGCAAACAAGCGAACAAGCAAGCAAGCAAGTAAAGTAGTCTCGTAGTCTAATAATCATTTACAATTCAATCTACCAAATCGGAATCCAAATCTAGATCTTTCGATACACATCTACCTAGATATCTGTGCAGAAATGATATCAATACAAATAGATGAATGATCACGAATCACGATAGCTTCACACTTTTTGACTTTCTCGCGCGTGGTCTGGTCTGGTCTAGTCTTTTTGAATGTATGTATGTATGTGGATTGATATGATATGATACGATATGATAGGTACCGGTCCGGTAGTGCTTGTTTTTATTCAATCAACCATTCAATGAATCAATGAATCAACCATTCAATGAATCAATGAATCAATCAATCAATCAATCAATCAATCAATCAATCAATCAATCAATCAATCAATCAATCAATCAATCAATCAATCAAGGAATCAACGAATGATACAAAGGCAGTCCTCCCCTCCCCTCTCATCCCTCTCACAAGAGATCACGAGTCACGAGGACAACGATGGAGAAGGCCAATACATTTTTCGATTTTCGATGACATGACATGACATGAATAAAACAAAACCACAGGGGCTGCCATGTCATTGACTCAATTGAATAAATTGAATGAAAGAATGAACGCAAGAGGAAGAATGAGGAGACGAGAAAATGTGGAAATGAAAGAAAGGGGAATGAAACGGTGGAAGGATGGATGGATCGTGTATGGATGTGGTATTGCATGTAGATGTGGATGTGGATGCGTGTTGAATACCTAATATCTGATAATGGCTTCGAGATTCGCAATGGACATTTCGGTTCCTGATTTTGAGTAACCCATGGTGGTTTGTTAGATATTATGGCTATCTAGCCGTGTTTCATCATCGTCACGCTTGTTGACATTTACATTCAATCAAGTCAAACTCTTTCAATTGCGATTTCTCTTGTGCACATCTCTGGCTATAACTTCATATCTATACAGTCGTCACTCATATATAGATATAATACCTGATATCGATATCAAACAACACACTATACGTACAATGCAATACATACCGCAATCCATCCATCCAGCCCCTCTCGCTCATCTCATCCATGATCCATCTCGTATCCTCCCCCCATCCCATTCGACCCTGTGATTCACCACCCTGTCTCCCCATTCCCAAAAATTCCCACCATCCCATAATTTTCCTGGACCCGTGACCGATAAAGCTATTAAAAAAAACCGGGTCCCAACACGGACAGGCGTTGCAAAACGGGCCTCGAGCTTGCGTTGGTCGTTTGTTGGCTGACTTTCTCTCTAACTCCTCTCGGTTCGGGAAGGAAAATGCATGAAATTCCTAGAGGGCGCGTTCAAGGTGGAAAAAATGGTGTGGAACTAGCTTTAACGAATACCCTGGATTTTAGTCGGGACCATATTGGCGGTATCTATTCTCATTGGGTCTCGGGTTGAATTTGGGATGGGTGTTAGACTTATGGAGAGGGGTTTGGAACTTATTGATAACATGAGCGACACGAGGAGTTGACAAAACGTCGGGTATGGGTGTGTTCTGTCTGTGTGTTTGTAACCTTGTGAATTGTACAGTATGGGTTGGTGTAATGAAGATGTTGTTGGTGGCTGGTGGTTACCTTGAAGCTTGGTATACTTCATGAAGCAATATTCAAAGTCACCTACCTAAGTCCTAGTCATCAATGTAATTATGGATATCTATGCTGGCTTGATGATTCCACTGAAAGGAAAGCGAGAAGCCACCAACAAGCCATTTCCTACACTGATCAAGAGATACATGATGCTGAGTACACCAAACACTATATGATGAGACACTCTACCAACCAATTTCATGCCTCGAAAAGTCCAAAAACCCAAAAAGCTTCTTTGATATCTTGGCTAAGCCAAAGACCGGGTTGACAGTACTTGGTGACTTGAATGAGATAAATCAAATCCAGTCATGATTCGTGGTAATTCATATTCGTCCTACCTTACAATCTCTTTGAATTACATGCAGATTAATCTCTTGTATTTCCCGTACCTATGAGGTACCAAATATCGAGTATCAGTATCGAGTATACCATATCTTGTCAACTGGTACAACATTGCCTCAAATGAAGAGATTTGAAGCCAATCCTGACCGGAATCTTTGTAACTTGGCCCGTGCATTGTATACCAAGAATGACCATGTGCATCCCAAAACATTCAACCCGACTGGTGAAGGAGACTTTGAGTGGTAAAACAAAAGTAACCACTCTTCAAGGAATTACATCGCATCAGATATAGTAGGCGAAGACGAGATAAAATAGATTGACCCTGTCCGTCATCCCACCAATTTGAGCCTTCTTTTCATCAAGGGATGTCCTTGACTCAACAGATTGATTCCCGGGAAAGGGGGCTCACGAGGCAAATGGATGTTGCTATGAAGTCTCACAGAAATGATAGAGGGACTCGAAAAGGATGCAAAGTAGCCGTCATTTTGTGCCAAGAACCGGGTACCCATAATGACTACAACATCCAGATGAGGTAGTGTATTGTCTGTACGGGTGTAACTCTTACCGTTAATATATCAATACGGCAGGTTGCCGGCCGCGGAGAGACACAGGATACCCTGAGGAGATATCACTCCAACAAATTGGGAACATGGGAATCGACATTCCCATATAGTATCGTGGACGTTGACTCCTTTAGGCTAGCCGAATCCAATCGAATCATCATGGGGATTGATGATGATCTGATATGGCTGGACACACCTCGCATCTAGACTCTGTGAATGAACCTCTTCTGGGAATCCTCGAGAGCGAGTATAACCAAATTCTATTCCCTCACCCTCACTCTCACCCTCACACGCCCTCACACGGACGACGGGGAAGACGGAGAGAGCGACAGAATGATTCTCATCTTCTGCTACATCAGCATGCTGTACCTCATCTCTCTACCCACTGGATGGGACTTGCTGTCCTTTTTCTTTATATATGTGCACCCATTCACTCCATGCAGCATTGCCCCAAAAGCGTAATTAGCTTCAGCTCCATGTACGCGTTGCACCACTCACCAATCGCGAAGCTCGACGTCTAGTCGATCGTTCGACGTACATACCATACTACATATCGACGTGCGATACGCTTATGCAATGAGGACTGTTTTGGGATATGTCACGGGTCACGGGTCGTTTTCTGATGGTTATTTATGATTATTTTGATGGATGGATGTTTTTGATCTATGGAGAATCGAAAATAGAAATGCAGGTTCAGGCATGAATACATTATTATTCATATTATTACTGTACTCCAAACATCGCACCTACCTATTAGAATCGCAAGTCCATGAATGAATGGATTGGATCTTGAATTCTTTATTATTAATTCTGTTTGTCTGTCTCCTTCCCTCTTACGTGCCTTTCTCACTAAAAGATGCTCAGACATTAACATGGCGCGTGCTGGGGCATCAGAATTGATCCCATGATCGTTTTTAAATCACTCCATTATTGAAACTTTGTCCTCTTGGGAAGTCTTTATGGAACCTTAATCACAGACTTAAAACAAAAAATTGAATTGGCATGTGCTTGTTTGTATGTAACTTTAATAATCAAAAGTCATTTATCCCCCTTATTCATCAATACGTGAATAAGGAAAGAGGCTCAGAGGTATTAGATACTCGAGGACATCCATATTGTACTCGGTCTGAAATTGATCAAGAGGGAGATGGAGAGAAAGATAGAAAGGTGGTCCATAACCACCATACTGGCACTAAGTACCGGGCTCGAGGAATATAGCATGATTGTCCTACCTTACCTTACCTTACCTTACCTTACCTTGCCTGACCACGATGAGATCTAGTAAAAAGGACGTTCCCTCATGATCCTCTGAGCATCTCACATACCAGGTAGCTCGAGCATAGTTCTAAAACTCGAGGTACGATTCAAGGTGGCAATGACTTGACCAATTGCATCAACTCCCCATTCCCAAGGGACGATACATAACAGCGTACGTAACTCCGTGGAGGGCAATATCTACCGTAGCTTGCGAGCGAGCAGGTACCGTTCCACGTTCCTGAAAGAAAGATTTTCCGGGTATCGTTTTATGCTTTACCAAGACTGTGGTGATGGCAAAAAGATTTCCAAGTATGAAGGCCATAAAGCTTGGATATGACATCAATGGTTTGGCATCTGGAGTATTAATAATCGGAGCTTGATTGAACAAGTAAAGATTAAGGAACCGAATGAGGAAAAAAGGAAGCTCTTTTTCTTTGTTCCTCTCTTGGATGAATTGATATGTAAGATCCCCAGAGACTTGATTGAAATTTATGAAGGTACAAAATGTAATTGTGAACATATAGTCTGCCGTAGACTTGTTAATGTGCTTGTAGCTTGTAGCTTGTAGCTTCTATGACTTATGTACCAAAATACCACGAGGTGGAATGAATATCTCCCCTCAAATATTTGGTATAGAATTCTGCTAAGTACGAGGGCGTACGCTATCATAGCACAGAGTATCAAAATATCTATACTGTCATTGATTCATAAATCAAGGTCATGTTTAGAGATCTTGACAGAAAATAACCCCTAACCAAAAACTACTCGATGCCGAGGATTTCGAACCCCTCATTATTGTCCCGCATTGAGCTTCACGTTTATCATTTATCATTACTCAAAGAATACCAAAACTACCTACCGATTGTTCTTGGAGATTCGGAGTTGATTCATGAAGATATACATCTGATAAACTTCAACTCCATTAATGCATCGATCATTCTACTAAACAGATTTAGATATTTTTATTTAGATCCTTTTATTTACTTCCAACCTGTAAGTTACCTCATCATTTCTCTACCCAGCTTTTTCCCTTCACTCCTCCTCATCCTCCTCCTCCTCCTTTAATCCTTGTCTCTCCCATCTTTCTCTCCAGTACTCCACGAGTCCTATAAAAATAATTCATCCCCTCCCCTGTCTTTTGCCCCCCTGTATACACTTTGCTGCAATGCAGGACAGAAAAAAAGACAGCAAAAGGAAATCCAAACGTCAAGCTCAAGCACGCTAATCTAAGACCAAATCATTAAGCGATTGTCATCTTACCTACGTCTATCCGCTTTTTATTTTGGTGGTGACCCCTCATATGGCTCCTTCTTGCCAACCCTTCGCATGGACTAAGGCAAAGCATCCACTATCCACTGTTGATCTCTGAGAGGAAGAAGATCATTCGCCGACACGCCTCTTACTCCATAATCCAAAGTTTAACACCTGCACCATCGAAATTTATTCACTAGACGACTACATTCGTCAAATGAACACTGAGCTTTATATTCTAGGTACAGCTTTCACCCACCGTACATAGTACTCGCTTCGTACCTACCGGAAGATGGAGAGAAAAGCAAGTAGAAGTAGAAGTAGATGATAAAAATTAAGGAATTTTGACAAAAAGTAAAAAGAAGGGACTTTTAACCCCTCTCTCTTATCCTCCACCCTGTTCATTCAATTGAGCTACAGTATATCAAAGACGTTCAAATTCTGACTCCCTACGACTGTCGACAAGAAGACTGATTTGGTCATTCAATCTACTCGGTACGCAGTCCAATATTGACCTCGAACCCCCCTGTGCTCACTCTAATAAACCTCTCACTACATTTACATCACGTTAGTAACTTCCATCTCGATCTTTTTATCCTTCTGCCTTCTGACCTACTACCAACAAAACGAGACATCTAATCCTACCTCTACCCAGCCTTTTTTTGATCCTCGTTGGGACCCCTTCATTAGACTGTGAGAATTGATATCACGAAGTAGTCTTTCGAAAACTATCGAGGCGTCTACTCTAATGCCATCGCCTGACTGCTAATATCTTTGATACCTCATCCATCCAATCCGGTTCCAGGCATTCTCAGTTACCAATACTACATATAGATAATTACTTATATCACAATGCATTCAGAGTAATAAGATCAAATCACACACAGCTTTGTTAGACAATATCACATCGAGTCCCATAAGCCCAAAAAGGAAAGATTAATTAACAAACCTACCTCGAATATTTTATTGTGTCATAATCATATATTTGAATTAGATATTAGAACAGCTACATACAGCCTTTTAACCTTTTCTACTCTTGCCTGTCTCGAGCCTGTCTTCCTGCCCAAAATACAACGTGCCAGCCTTATCTCATCAGTCACTTCCCTTGGGATTCCCCCAGATTAGATTAGATCCAACACTTTTGTTCTCTATTATCGAGATTATGTCTTTCGAATCAATTCCAAACATCGATTCAACCTTTTCATCTTGAATTGTGTTACAATACCAAAGAGATCCTGTCCACTCCCCCTCATTACAAACCATTGGTACCTTTTTTGACTGCGGTACGGTACGATGATTGGTAAATAAGAAGCGCACGAAGAAGTAGCTAGGAACGCGACTACTGAGAACGAATTAAACACTACGCTTGAAGGATCATTAGCAACAAGTGACCATTACAAAAAGCACAAACGGGTCAAACCTTTCTGAACGAATCAAGAAGTCAGGAAATGCTACCCTGGTCGACCATTAGTCCCAACTACTCCCATCTCCAAAAAAACCGAGCGCGTGAGCAACATAGCCAGTATTTCGAGAGCCAAGGAATAAATAACTTTGGAACCAAATTCAGACAAGACAAGAAGCCGAAGAGGAAGAAGAGGAAGCCGAAGAGCAGAGGAGTTTGGATTTACTTAGCAGTACGCAACTACAAACTACCTTAGCTACTACGCATTCAGGACGCACGCAGTACGGAAGCACGATCTACGAACTACTCCATTCAATCTTATTTGATAACTTTTTTTTTATACCTCAAGTATATTCATCCATTCAACCTCTTGTATTACAATAAACTTCTCTCTATTTTTTTTCTCCCTCTTTTACCCTTTTAGGTGATTTGTGGTGTCTTTTGGATCAAATCAAGAAATTGACCAGGCAAATTCACCCACCCAACGACCACTACTACCACCACGACCATTACGATCTCTTCCTCTCTCTCTCTCTCTCTCTCTCTCTCTCTCTTCCTCTCTCCCTCTTTACTTTACTTTACACTACCTCTACAGTCCCTTGACCATCCATACACACACACAATCACTATACACCACGCATCACGCACCTGCACTACCTTAGTTACCTTGCCTTAGTCTACCTTGCCTTAAGTTACCTTAGTTTAACTCAACCTTCCTCTTACTTCATCCATTCTCCATTCTCCATCTCGCTCCTAAATTCCTCCCTCGCTCTCCGGACACCATACAGCCATACGACCATAGGACCATTCGAGCATCGACCACACGGCCATACGACCAATACACACCACCTCCTCCTCCACAACCATAACCACCACGACCACTACCCACCACCCACCATTCACCACACATCCCATTCATCCATCAACAAATCAATACATACTACCACACAGGACATATTACATACTATCCACTCAACGAACCACTCAATTTTACCTTGATCACCTTACCTGTTCCGTATTTGAGAAAAGAAAAGAAAAGAAAAGGAAACCAAACCACACCAAACCAACACAAAACAAAACATAACCAAAAAATAACAAAAAACAATCAAGCACCGCAACTACCATCATCGAAATTGATTTTATTCATTCATTTGAAGAATCGTCGAATTCGAACTTCAAGGTCCTTTCTTTGCGAAATCAATACAATCCCATACCTCCCATACATACCGTACCATTCAAATTCACATTCAATCCACAAATACATTAACTTAACCATTACCTCAAGTTGAATTTAAAATACGGTACGCCTTGACCAACTCTTCTTTTGCCTTGCCTTGTTCATTCATTACTTCCGTACACATAATACATATTGGCACACTTGGACATTTGCATTACATACACACCTTGTCTTTCTCTCCCTCTCTCTCTCTCTCTTACTCTCTCTTACTCTCTCTTCCTCTCTCTCTCTCTCTGCCTTTACTTCTCCCTCCACACCACACCACACCACACCACACACATAACATAACATAACATCCATCCATCCATCCCCCATCCATCCCACCGCCTTTCACCCAACCCCTCCCAACCATTAAAGGGCCACAACCACTAACTCCCCCAATTCTCATCAATCAGCCGCAGTCTCACTTTGGTCATTAATCTTCGATTTTTTCAAGTTTTCAAGTTTTCAAGTTTTCGATTTTCAAATTCGGTGAATAATTTCTTCGACTGGTCAGCCTGTCACGTTATTGAAGATCATTCACTTGGTAATTACCGATTGATTACTTTTGGTCGCACACTCGGTGTTCAATTGCCCAACACGGACTACAACAGGTCATCAACCAGTCTCCTCACAACCCTCCTCGTTTACAGCCCACCTCACGAACGATAATAATCGGTGTTTTGGACTTCAATATGTCGTCAAATCGGCCTGCTGCCTTCTCGAGCTTAAGAATGGGAGGTAAGAAACATACTCCTACATATGGTCTCTCCCCTTACCTTGCTACCATCTCTTTTTCTTCTTTTGCGAGAGAGATTCATGCTAACGTTTATTTAATTCGACAGAAGTAATCCGTGAAAAGGTCCAAGATGGCGTTACTGGCGAAACCCGAGATATGCAATATACACAATGCAAGATTGTTGGAAATGGTTCCTTCGGTGTTGTCTTTCAAACCAAGTTGTCACCCTCAGGAGAAGATGCTGCCATCAAACGCGTTTTGCAAGACAAGAGATTCAAGGTTTGCGACGTCTCTTCGAGTCTACAAGGAATTGGGTACTAATACAAATGATAGAATCGTGAACTGCAAATCATGCGCATCGTTCGTCACCCCAACATTGTCGAATTAAAGGCCTTCTACTATTCCAACGGCGAGCGAGTAAGTGTATTCCATCCTGCACAAAGCATACTGAGCATTTCTAACGACCTTTGGGTAGAAGGATGAAGTATATCTTAATCTAGTGCAAGAATTCGTTCCTGAGACCGTTTACCGCGCATCAAGATATTTCAACAAGATGAAGACAACCATGCCGATCATCGAAGTCAAGCTTTACATTTATCAACTCTTCCGCGCCCTAGCCTATATCCACTCCCAAGGAATCTGCCATCGTGATATCAAGCCACAAAATTTGCTCTTAGACCCAGGCAGTGGAATTTTGAAGTTGTGTGATTTTGGTAGTGCAAAGATACTCGTAGAGAATGAGCCAAACGTTTCATACATTTGCTCACGCTACTACAGAGCACCCGAGTTAATTTTCGGTGCTACTAACTACACAACCAAGATTGGTAAGAATACACGAATGATGAAGACAGAGTAAATGATGCTGACTGTCTTGATAGATGTTTGGTCCACTGGTTGTGTGATGGCAGAGTTAATGCTTGGTCAACCACTCTTCCCAGGCGAATCTGGTATTGATCAACTCGTCGAAATTATCAAGGTCTTGGGTACACCAACTCGGGATCAAATTCGTACCATGAACCCCAACTATATGGAGCACAAGTTCCCTCAGATCAAGCCACACCCATTCAACAAGGTCTTCCGCAAAGCCGATGCTAGTGCCATCGAACTCATCTCCAAGTTGTTAGAGTATACTCCTACTGAGAGACTCTCGGCCATTGAAGCTATGGTTCACCCATTCTTTGACGAGTTACGTGAACCAGACAAGACATTCCCGGATTCTCGCCACCCCGGCAACTCGGCAAAGAACCTCCCAACTTTGTTCGACTTCTCTCTTCACGGTACGTTGTGAATTTTATGTGATATCAGCATACAGTACTAATACTTCAATAGAATTATCCATTGCACCGGAACACAACCAACGGCTGGTACCGCAATATATTCGAGCAGGTTTGGTGGCAAGAGATAGCAAACTTGATATTGATAGCCCAGATTTCAAACCATTGACGAGAGATGCGATGATGGCAAGATTAGATTGAGGGAGGAGTTAAAGCAAGATGACTGATGAATGAATGCTTTCCTGTCGCTCGACCTTAGAGCTCTGCAATGGAGTCGAGATTTTTCGAGCGATAACACCCGGCTATAAAAAAAACCCCCAGCATATTAAAGGTTCTGCATATCTCGTCTGCAACGTTGGCAGGCCAAAATCAAGTTTGTAGAAGTCCGGGAGATGCATGACAGGAATACGAAGTTAGTCTGTGATGATGGTATGCGTTATTTGGTTTGATAGGAATACCCATAAGGTGGAATTTTCGTTCAGCACGAGTTTTCAGTTCCAGCCAAGGACACTCCCTTGGTACTCGAAACAGCGGTGATTGGGAAAGGGATATGAAATATGATGGATATTGATTCATGAGGGGGGTTGTGGAAAGGAGGTGGGTGGTAGTTTATGGGATTCAACGAATACTTCTATCGGCACCTCGTTACTAGACTTTCTTGCATGAGGAGAAAAAATTATGGCCTTTTTGCTCTCGTCTTCCGTTTTTTGTTCCACAGTGTGTTGTGTGCCTCGTGTGATGAGGATTGATGGGTTGGCTGGACCTTCTACTTTTGCATTATCTGACTCTTTTCGTTTTTATCCTTTTCTTTTTCTCTTCTTTTCCGGCACCTCTTCGATCGCTACTTGATCTTTTGATACTCCAACACAGGCATGCAAGCAAGATTCAGGCGTACCTTTTTTTTATTTTACATTTTACATCTTAGTTGTGGTTGTGATGATGGACGAATATTGATATGGCATGAATGGAATGGATTAATTGATACGAGAGAAATTAAAGGAAAATAAATAGGATAGGGGTTACTAGGCTTACTATTAAAAAAAGGGAAAATTCAAAGGGGTTGGGCTACAACTATTTCTCCATTCTACTGTTGATTCTTTCTTCTCACTTGTCTTTTTCAGAGCTTGGTGGATTTATTGAAAGGGGAGAGGGGGGATGGAGAGAGGGAATGGAGATAGATTGATCGGGATCGATGAATATGAGGGGATACTTTTCTTTGTCATATGATTGAGTGGGTGGTTAGGATTGGTGAAGGGTGAGTTTGCTTATTGCTGTCGTTGTTGTTGCAGTCGTTGTATTGAAAATGGACAAATCAGAAAATAACAGAATATGAATTAACTGAAGTGTATTGTGAAATGAAGTACTTTTTCTGGCTTTGGTCTGTATGTGATGAAATGTGATGAATGTATTGTTGATCAGGTTGAGGTTATGTGTAGAGGTACTATCACTATATGGTTAGATGTGTCTTGGGGTGAAAATCAAAGGCACTGAGAAGTATCTTTTCTTATAACTATATTATTCTTATCTTGATGTATATAAATTGTGATGATGCACACAAGTGTGTATTGAGTTTTTTGAATAAAATATATTGACATTTTCTAACAACCTCTGATCCTTTGAATTGCTGGGTACAATGAATGGCACATTCCATAGCGTCTCGCTGTAGTATGTATTGCTATGCTAATGAGGCAACAAGGCAACATGGCACTCAGCCCAGCACGTCCCTCCTACCTGAGATGGACCGAGCTTCTTTTTTAGCATCACAGCTCGAATCTTGAAGAGGTTGAATGGATAAATAAATAAATAAATCCATCTTCAAGGTTTCTCGAAGGATTGGTATTGGAATTGACTACGACACCACACACCAATCGGTCAATTTGACTCAGGGTTTCAAAGCAGGACGTCTTTTTTTTGAAAGATTGTTTTGTTTGTTGATTGGTTCTGATTGATACAATACAATACGATACGACACTTTGGGAATTTTTAAAGACTGTTCGCTGTCTGATCGATTGAGAAGGCAGAGAAGAAAAAGAAGAGGAAGAGCAATTGATCGCAAATACGAAGAATAAAGCGCATTGAAAATCGGATTCGAGCGCGACTGCGAAGTGAGAGGAATTTGGTAAAGGGAAAATAAGAAAAGATGGCGGATTATGAGAGAGGTGCTGAGAGGGGAGGAGAGAATAGAGGAGGGTATCAGGGAGATAGAGGAGAGGGGGCAAATAGAGGAGGGGATCGTGGGTATGGTAATGGGGAGAGGGAGGAGAGAGGGGGAAGGGGTGGTGGGTATAGAGGGAGATATAATGGGGGTGGTGGGAGAGGCGGTGGTGGTAGGAAGAGGTATAGAGGTTAGTTGATGTGCTTTTTGTTTGTTTTGTTTTCATTTTTGAGGGGAGAGAGACGAGGTAGACGAGGCTTCGAGATAGTAGTGAAGGTGATTGACGGAAGGGAAATTGGCGATGGAGAAGATGGCGATTTGGAAGATGAGCTTCAGCTTCAGCTTCGAAAGCTTTGACGACAGCTTCGATTCTCGAGGATTTCAATGATTACAGCATAAGAAACAAAGCTAACAATATCATTCTCAAACCACAGATGAAGATGATTACGATCGACGGCCTCAAAGACGTCGCTACGAAGAACCACTCATCGTCAAAGTTCGCAAACAGCTTCTTTCAATCGCGGAATCACCTCTCAAGCGCGTCGAAACGGAAGTGGCCGAAATAGCCAAAACTGTATGCGACAACTATGATGATGTCGAATTGCGCGATTCATTCTATGATTTGTCGCTGCAATTGGTCGTAGAGCAACCTTTCAAAATCCCTTTCGTCGCTGCAGTGGTTATGGTATTGAATACTTTGAAAGAGGAGATGGTTATGGAATTGTTAGAACGAGCTGTAAAGGGCCTGAACAAATCGATCATCAAGGGCGATTGGAGACAGGTCAAGTTATATATGAAGTTCTTGGGAAGCTTGCAGGGTCTATTGGAGGGTGATGGTGTTTTCACTATTCTGCAAGATTTCTTAACCAAGGCCCTGGATCTGCAGACGGAGAACAATGAAGAGGTGAGAGATCTGCATGATGAAATTGTCTTCTGTTATTGTTTGGCTAACATTGACATTTTTAGACTATCGGGCCTGAATTGGTCAAGATTATCCTTCTTACTATTCCATATATCATGGCATCTTCAGCGACAGATGCTCATGAAAAAGCTGCAGCTATGATTGAGAACACTGATATCATTGCTTCTGAACCACACGTTTTACAAGCTTTGGTTGATCCATATCCAGGAGATGCTAAAGATGATACCATTGCACCGGTCGGTGTTTTGAGTCTTTTGCAAAAGCAATTGCAAGCTGAATCGCAAAATGGATGGGAACTCTTCTGTTTACCAAGACCGTGGAAGATGATAGAGCCAGAACAACAGGAAGCTTTGGCTTCCGCTTCAAGACATACATTGCCAACAATTGCTCTTCCTGAGGTTGTCAATGCTGGACCAAGACCTTTGTTTCCTGAGCTTTACTTTTCGGTTTACGCCAATCAGGATGTGGAGACTGTGCCACCTATCACGGATATTTCATCATGTCTGTTGAGAGATGCTTTGGTTGACACGATTAATATCTTGGATTACAACAGAAATGCTACTGCCAAATTCTTGATTGATATCGATTGTTACTTTGCTCCTGACACTTTTGTCAAGAGAGCTACACCATTCGACAGACTTCGAGATGTCGAGGGAGATAGATCAACATGGAAACCTGAGGATGTTGCAGTCGATGCAGTCTTTTCTCAGTTATTCCAACTTCCAGTTCCAGAGCACAAACTTGTCTATTACCATGCTGTCTTGACGGAGTCTTGCAAGATTGCACCAGCTGCTATCGCGCCATCTCTTGGTCGTGCAATCCGTTTCTTGTACAGAAATGTGGATTCGATGGATCTTGAATTGAGCAGTCGATTTATGGATTGGTTCTCACATCATTTGAGTAACTTTGGTTTCACTTGGAAGTGGACTGAATGGATTGATGATGTGGAACTTTCGGATTTGGACCCAAAGAAGGCTTTTATCATCGGTTCTTTGGATAAGGAGATCCGATTGAGTTTTGCTCAGAGAATCAAGGGCACTTTACCACCTCCATACCAACAGTTGATTACAGAGGAGAAGGAGAAGGATACGCCAGATTTTAAGTTTGATGATCCAAGTAAGTAATATTGTTTCTACAGCTAAGAGCACATCTAACAATTCGCAGGCACACCGTTTAGCGCTGAAGGACAGGAAATTCTCGCACTTCTCCGCAAAAAGGCAACAGAAGAGGAAATTCAACCAGTAGTCGATCGAATTCACGCTTTGGCAGTTGAACAAGCACTCCCAGATCCCCTCGTTCCATCTACAGATGCATACGTAACATCAATCTGCTACATCGGATCCAAATCTCTCAGTCACGTACTCTCTTGCATTGAACGTTGCAAAGATCGCCTTCTAGCCATTGGACCCGTCTCTCCAGTCGCTAGACGCCAAATCATCACTTCGGTTATGCAATATTGGAAGGATCAACCGGGTATCGGTGTTAATATCATTGACAAACTTTTGAACTATACAATTCTCAGCCCACAAAGTGTGGTGCAGTGGGCTATTGGCAGTGAGGGCAAAAGACTCAGTCAGAGTTTCGTGTACGAGATGGTTGAGGCTACGGTTGGAAAGGTCACTGGACGTATTCGTCAAGTTCAGCTCAGTCTTCGTGTTCCAGGATTACTAGATGAACAGAAACAATTGATTGAGAAAACCGTCGAGATGGAAAGAATCAACATGAGAGAATTGGGAAGGGAGATGGATGAGCTTTTGACGGCTTGGGCGAATGGATCCAAGGACCAGGAAATCGAAATGGATGGAAGGGAAGAAGATCGGGAATTGGTCAGAGGATGGGGAGAGAGATGGTTGAGAGTTTTTAGGAGAAAATTCGCGGTTGAGGAGGCTTGGGGCGTAGAGGCTAGTAGGTGGGTGGCCCCTCCCGAACCGGAGGTCGAGGAGGTACAGGAGGCGGTGGTGGGAGAGGTTAAGGCGGTGCAGAATCCCGAGGAAATGAAAATTGATGGGGATGTGGAGGGTGCCGCTGAGGCGGCGGATTATGAGGGAATTAATTAGAGGGGTTTGGTAGGGGATTTGGATTGTGCGCATAGGGTGTACGTTTGTGAATTGAATTGAAAAGGAAAGGAAAGGAAAGGAAAAGAGGTCCAATAAAAAGAAAAGAAAATGGAGATGAGAAATTTCATACACAGCAAGCAAGTCAAGTGTCATATCATATTGCGAATGCAAGGGAGTTTTTGCGATTTTTTCCATACGTTTCAGTGTTCACTTTCTGGGGAAGTGTACGATAGAGCAGAGTACGACGCAAAAATGAGGAAGTTTATATGACAAAAGCAAGAAATTTGGGAGATAGATCATACGAATATGTGAATGCCATGTTGACAATTGTTATTATTGTACTATTCTTCCTACACTCACCCACTTCATGTATATGCCTCTTTTAATATTTGATGCTGCGTGAGCGAGCATGGGGGCCATCGAGAGCTGTAGCTAGCTGTAGCTGTGGGAAACTGTTACTAACTATTTTGCTCGATGCCGAAAGCATTCCATCGATCGGATGAATGGATGGATGGATGAATGGATGGATGGGTGAAAGATGTAATGTAACATTTGGTGGTAACTCACCCCTTTGAAACGCCGTTGTAAACGCCAGCCCTGATATATATCCATATTGCCCACGCTTGATTTTCATGGGTACTTTTTCTCTTCTCCTTCTCTGGTATTCTTGACCATATTTATCTTTATCTCTCTCCTGGTCTCTATCACACACTCCACAAATTCACGTTGCGATGTTTAGAACCTCCTTGTTTCTTCCAAATTACCTCACCTCCTTCCATAACCTTGTCCCCCATGACCTTGTGGTCCCGCAGGTGGCATCCCCATTGGCATTCCTTGCGCACCTCCAAATCCAGGGGGTGCTTGCATGTTTAACAAACCAGGCGGAGGAACCATTCCTGGTTGTCCAGGAGCTGGCATTCCTCCCGGTGGAGCGAATCCAGGTGGAAATTGGATTCCTCGTGCAGGTCCAGTAGTAGGATGTCCGTATGCTCCGCCTGGACCAGTGGGTGGAACATGTTGATTGTGGAAATCCATTTGTGGGCCACCATAGCCGGCTTGCGAAGGGGGTGGTCTTTGAGGGAGGCCAGATGGAGGAGGTGGGAGATGTTGGGGCTGTCCTCCTGGAGCACCGCGTGGACCACCGGGGGGAGGGACGGAATTGTAAGCGGGTCGTTGTGGTGGGAATCCTGGGGGTGCGGTAGGTGTGGGAGAGTCGTTCAGCATTGCTGCTGGAGCTTGTGGGATTCCATTCATGCCTAATAATAATCCTGGTGGCATGTTTTGTAGATCTGGAATTACGTTGTGTTTCTTTGCTTGGGCTGCCAGGGCTCTCTCGGCTGCATCTCCGTGTCTTTCTCCTTTGCCATCTTTCTTGTATGCGTATTGGACGGAGATGTCTTTGTTCATTAAATATTGACCGTTCATATTTGCGATAGCATCATCGGAAGCTTCGAAGTTGGCATAGGATACGAAACCGTAACCTTTAGAAAGAGAGGATTCATCGCGAGCGATCTTGGGAGGAGAGATGAGAGATCCAAAGCGTGAGAAGGTATCGTATAGGGTCTTTTCGTCCACCATAGGGTCAAGATTACCAATGAACAGCTCGGCGCCCACTTCAACAGTCTTTTGTTTATCGGCAGAGGCCTAGATTTCCCAGTCAGTAAACTCTTCTTGAATTTAGAAGACTACATAGAATGAGGATAGAACAAACCTTGTTCACACGGATTGGTTTTCCAAATAACCGCACTTGATTCATAATGCGCGCCGCATATTCAGCATCCTCTTCTGATATAAACTCCACAAATCCATAGCCCTGATGATTTTGAGTGACGCGATCTTTGGGTAAATGTACATTGACAATGCGCCCAGCTTGTAGCATTAATTCCCATACCAAGCTATCAGTAACGCGCTCATCAATATTGCCAATATAGACGGTGGCTTCCTTGTCTTGTTCCCTAAGAGAGCGGCGTTGCGCCATGATTAGCTTTGAATACTTTCTGGGGGCATGAACTTGGGAAGGCTAGCAATTGGAAAATTGAAAGCTGGGAACAAGGAATTATTTACCAATGTCTTGCTCCTGACATATTGTTATTCTGGTGGGAGCTAGAGAGTGAGTTCCCGTTGTTTATGTTTGATAAAGTGAGAGTAAGATGGAAAAGTGCAGCTGTAGTGAATATGCATGGAGCTTTACAGTGAAGCTCAAGATGCGACGGAAAAATAATGGTGGATTAGTCATCAGCCTTGTTGATTGTGAGAAACCTTGATCACTTTTTTATACTGGAATTAAAAGTACAGGAAGACAAGCCAGAACATTTGATTTTACAACAATTTGTATGTATATTCGTTGGAATACTTCTTCTTGTCTGCAAGATACTAATTGTTTACAGCTCCGAATCAAGAAATTATATCAAAATGCAACTTTCCGAAGAATCTAAGGTTCGCATGCAGATGCCCTTCACATGATGGATGGATGGAATGGTTTTGTTGACTTCACATTAGGAGCGCATTGGAAAGCTCATTGACTATTCCCGTGTTGCTATCCATTAGTGAGGATATCCTGGATCTTTCATCTTGGAATTATGCTAACAGTTCACAGTGGTTACCTCCCATTGATCCTCTACCTTGGTACGAATTGGCAAACGACATGAAGCACAAAGACATGCATGCTAATGAAATCAGGATACACCCGCAGTGAACCACGCCCATCCATCGTCAGGTCAGTTTCTCTGCAGACTCTGAATGCTAAAGCATGTACTAATATCCATCTACAGACTCCTCTCTCCTCTCGCATAAGTTCTTCGTAAAGGATCACCAAACGGAAATGTTTTGCTAGTCGATATGGATATGGAGATTCACGGGACGGAATTGCGAGGCAGAACTGGGCTATATATGGGATCACTGGCATTAACCAGAGAATGATATGACGGTTGTAGCAATATGAGGCGTTCATGAAATAATGAAATGCTCAGGGAGCGTATGTTTATGGTGGATACATACCATACGAAGATAATTGTACAATAGCGCAAGAAGCGCAATCACCACTACGAAATCAAAACCATTGCCTGTCTCCAGTTCTAATTTTGAATGCCTCATTCTTTTTCGTCTGAATAATGTGAAACTCTACTCAATATGTCATTTGCCCCCGCCTCGGCAAGCCCCAGAAAATTATGAAGCTTTATTTTCGTCATCGGGTGTAAATATATTGCCCCTCGCAACTTCAACATTCTCGCAATGACAAATATAAATCTTCCCATATGACCGAAAACCATGCGCGCATCTCTCCCGCGCTGGTCGAGACAATTGCTGGCCTCTCGGCCGGTACAGCATCTACCCTAGCTGTTCATCCTCTAGATGTTATCAAAACGCGATTACAAAGTAACTTTATGCCCCTCCTTTCTACTCAATCTATTGCTGACAGCATCAGTTCATCGCAGTACATCCCACACTCCAGCCAGCGGTCTCACCATTTTCCGTAGTCTAACCCAACAGCCTCAACCTCTACAAAGTCTCTACCGCGGTCTAACGCCCAATCTCATTGGCAATGCCAGTAGCTGGGCCCTCTTCTTCTACTTCAAAAATATCTTCGAATCCTCCCTTCGTTCTTTCCACAACCAACCTTCACATTCCAATTATGCCTCTCTTACACCCATCGACTATTTTCTCGCGTCCGGCTCGGCAGGTGTCATGATTACCATCACTACAAATCCAATCTGGGTACTCAAGACCCGAATGCTGAGTTCGGATCGCAGCAGTAAAGGAGCGTATCAAAGTATGTGGCATGGCGCTCGACATTTATGGCAACATGAGGGAGTACGAGGATTTTACAGAGGTGTGGGTATTAGTCTACTGGGCAATAGTCATGGAGCCGTACAATTCGCCGTCTATGAGCCCTTGAAGAATTTCTGGCGTAATCATTGCTCACATCAGACTCTAAGAGGCGATAGAGAAAGTTCTCAGGTCAAATTAGGGAATACGGCGACGTTGTTACTTAGTAGCTCAGCGAAAATTATTGCGGGAACGGCAACGTATCCGTATCAGGTTGTGAGGAGTAGATTGCAGACGTATGATGCGGAAGAAAGGTTTGGGAAGGGAATTAGAGGGGTTGTGGGGAAGGTTTGGAGAGAGGAGGGATGGAGGGGGTTCTATAGGGGGTTGGGTACGAATATTGTGAGGGTTTTGCCGGCGACTTGGGTGACGTTCTTGGTATATGAGAATGCGAGGTTTTATCTGCCAAGGCAGTGGAATATAGACGGGGAGGAATAGGAAAGGGGTATAGATGAGGTAAGGAAATTTCGCGAATTGTATTTGTATTGATTGTAAGCTATCATACGCGCCAATTTTCGGCTTCCGATGAGATATAGACCATTGTACTATAGAAGCTTCAGGAGATTGCATTGCCATCTACTGGTGAGTAGAGGATGAGTTGCCGTGTCTCCAATCACTTTTTCCAACAAACCACTTCACCACAACCAGTCTTCCACCAGCACCCCTCCGTTTTCTCCCAAGCATCCCACTCCTCGATCATTTCTTTGATTTTCTCATTGCTGTCCACAACTCCTAGCCTGACCGCGTTTTCGCCAACATCACCAGTCATCAATGAGTTCTTCCAACTCGGTTGCATCAGATAACTGTAACTCTCCACCACGTTCTCATCTCCAAACCCCGCTTCTCTAGCCCACTTCCCTAAAAACTTTCCAGCATGTGGCTCTGATCCTTTCTCTCGGATCATTGCTTCCATAATCTCAACAGATCTCTTGAGTCCAGAAGTGGAAGGATAAAACAGAGCATCTCCCATATCACTTTCCCTACAAGCCACAAATCCCCCTACGTTACAAACTCTCCTCATCTCCTTGATAGCTTTCACAGGGTCTGGTAAATGAATGAGTAGCTGATGCGTATATACTACATCAAATGTCTCATCCTCAAAAGGTAACTTCATCACATCGCCAATTTGAAACGAACAGTTCTTCAATTCCAGATCTCTGGCTTTTGCATTAGCGACCTCAATGACTGATTCCCCAGCATCGAGACCAACAATTGACGCCTGAGGAATGAGTGAGGCAACGTCAATTGTGATCGAACCGGGGCCACAGCCGAGATCTAGGATGTGTGCCTTGAGAGTCAGGTGAGGTAGGAAATAGGCGCAACAGGTAGAGGCGCGACGAAGGGAGTGTCGATCTACTACTGCAGGGCTGTAGCCGAGGGAGTAAGTTTTGTCAGATGCCATGGTATGTGTGATAGGTTGTTTTGTTGATGGCTGGTCTGTATGTTAGAGAAGAGCTATTTAAGAAGTTTCTATACGGAGATAAGATGGAGGTAAGTAGTGATTACGTCATCGTACTTTCCTCGATATGTTATGGCAGATAGAGTGCAGGCCGAAGCTGCAAAGGGCCAAAGCTAGTAATGGAGATGTATCAAGTACGAGCTGAGTTTATACACAGCAGCTAGTTACTTGAATAAGGTAAATCTGCTTTGGCGGGCGGACTACAGCCTCATATGTGCTGTTCAGTTGATCAGAGCAGAATAGCTATAGTTAAGAGGTTCTCAATGGCCGAAACGAGAGATCTGTCAACGCATAGATATGCTGGGTTTAAGTATATAAATATTGCTGCTTGCCTTCACCGACAGTAAATGCCTCTTGAATCAACTTGAAAGAAAGCTTTAAATAGAAGCAGGCCTGGTAGATAATATGAATATACTTGGCCCGGAGTGGTGCACTAAGAATTATCTAACTGAGCATAAATCAGAAGGTATCTTAGGAGCCGAGCAAGGGTTGACAATCTGATACTTTGCACTGAAGCATTGGGAATTCATTGTCCAGATTGAAGGAAAATACTGACATATGATGTTCGAGTTAAAAATGAACAATTTGAACCACTTGAACAATTGCCCAAGCTGGAGAAATCTGACATGATCAATGAAATGTGGTATGGAAGTGGTAAAATGTAGATTGACTTCACTGGGCAACTATATGTGAAAGCTGGCTAGGATCATTCAGTCTGCATCGTCAGCAGTATTTGATTAGTGGTAGATGAGGCTGCATGATTGAACCAACAATAGCCTCATAGGCTCATTGTCTTATCAAATGTCATGTCTTCTCTTCTTACTCTTCCGTTAATTTGTTCACAGACGCAAAAGCACATCACCACGACAGAACTTTCTCGTAATGGGGTGAATACAGTTTGCAGCTCTCCACTTGCGTGCAGACCTATATCGATGGCTACCTTGATATTCTGATTACGAGGTCAAAATTGCCGGATTTGAGTTCCAGATCATTTGTAATTGGTTCTTTGATAGAAGGAAAACTACATTTTGACCATGTCAGATCTATACGACGTCGAAGACTGACTTGTGATTGCCCTCGGGCAATATCTATCTACAGAACCCGAAGTTCGGCAGATATAACACTGAGACCGGTGAGTTGGACTTGTGCTCGTGCTTGGATGAAAATGGATGGGAATGGAAGGACGAGGATACAAGTGATGACGGGAGAGAGCTTGAAAATGAGGCCTAGAGCATAGATAACAGTAATGAGGATGAGAAAGATCACGAAGAGGAACCTACTTCCGAGGATTAATGCGAGTACAGGGGTTGAACTGAGTACCCATGTACAAAGTGCGGTAGAAGTTCGTCGGGTTTGACCACAGCAGATTAATGGAGACTTTATAGTCTTTAAACAATAGGGCTTCAATGCGTCTTAAGTTCTCAATCACTGCGTCAAAGTGTTGATGGGTGGCCATTCTTCCAATTGTAATAGTCGCAAGAAAGGCAAGGAGCTCGACGATGTAGAGATTGATATACACCTTCAACTGAGACTGCGATCGAAAGCAAATACTCTCATGTGGTTTCCCGACACCACTCAACGTTCAAAATAACAATCGACGTTCCATTATCATCAAATGGTATTATCCGCCTTCTTATGGAGTTCTTGTGTTCTCATTGAACTCAAAATCTTTCGTTTCCTGCCTCAATTTTGTGCCTTCATCAGACGGGGACTAATTTCTTTCGTATCTCGAACGTGTCTAATCAATTCGAATGTATCGAAGGAGCGGAGCCTAATAACCCATCCCACACTATTTTTAATTCAGTTCTCGGGAGATACAACACCACAGCGACAAAACCCCAGCAGAATCTTACTATTCTCACTGGTCTCGCGGGTATCAAAGGGCCTGCACCTGAACCCAAAATGCGTTCTCTTTCACGTCGACGTCCCGCATCGTGGAACGTAAATCTCACCCAAAGATATTCCCAAACAGTTCCAAACACCATCAATATCCCTACAACTGGATATATAAGTAGTTCGAGGGCCCCATTACATTCTTCAGGATTCGCGTGTGCTGTGCATGGCTATCGGTGTACAGATCGCATACATTTCATGATAAAGTCGGGATGATGTCTCACGGTTAGAACGAAACCATAGACTAGCAATGCTGACAATGGCATTTTGAATTCTCAGGTTTCTTGAATGGAGTCCTGATTTTCGTCGTATAATAGGTTTTGTTTGATGGAACAGTTTGAGGAAGTGACAATTTCAGGTTGATAAATTCGTTGGTATGTGTTGTATCTTGTAATAGTGAAAGATGAAAGTTGAGAGTGTCGGGTATGTGACGGATATCATCTTTCCTTATGAAGACTAAACGCACTGAGACCAGGTCTAGTGCTGGGCTAGCACCAATTTCCAACTTCTTGGAGGCCAAGCTTCGATGGTCAAGTTTAGTTTTATGGGGCATCTCTTTAATTTTATGGTCTAGAAGATTTCATTTTTTGGTGATCAGCCAGTGAAGGATAAGTTCGAGAAGTTAAACGAGCACACATAGTCAGTCGTAAGGTACTCTCGTGATCCGTTCGAATGATTGAGTCAAGTAAAGAAGTGTATACTTTGCCAGAAAATGAATGTAGCTAAAGTAAAGAGTATTTTCTGGAAAAAATAGGCCCAGGCCCATCTCATGATTTACAAGTCAAGCAATTATTCCTATATGACATTAACTTCGTTGATTTCGGGTAAATATTAAGAGATCATCTAAATAAGACCAATGAAGGTCTTTCACTTCTATTGATCTTGAGGATATAATGAAGACTGTCACTGAGAAGATACTGTTTTGTTAAGACTGTTTCTGTCTGAGGCTGTCCCCCACATCTTCATTGCCTCATAAGATCGGATGTAGAAATATAACGACATACATTTCTTGCACCTTGGTAGAGTTATTAAGACCTGATATCTCATGTCAAATTAGACAATTATTTCCGATCTGGAGTTCTTCAGTGGCCTAGCCTGTAAAACAGAATCACTATAAACACGGGTTGGTTATTTGAGGATCTACTCCCGAATGAACATTAAATGACCAGAGGTGGAGAATTCCTACTGATTGCGCTATTTCATCTACACTATTTGCCACTGCACAATTGGTGTTTACCGAGAATCTTAATGACTAGCGCAAGCCACAAAAATAAAGACGTGCAACAAATACATGGAATTACATACTTGGAAGCCGGTACAGGTACAGTATTTCTTGGGTGTTGTTTTGTGATAGGTCAGCCCTCATTCTCTTGGGTTGTTTATTTTCACACCAAGTAAGCTAAATTCAGACCCGGGATGTTCTTACCATGCTCGGATGTTGGCTAAAAAACTCAGTTCTCACAGCCTATCTCACTACAATTAGATTCCTAGACGTTAATTTTTTACGTCTAGATAAGTATATCACAACTTTAGTAGTATCCTATCATTATTCACCACGCCGTAGATGATCTCTAAAGATAAGTAAGAGATGTATGAATAGAAAGTTTAACAAATCGTACGTGAAGATTGGATGAGCTTCAACTTCTCTCATTCCTACATGAGCTTTCACTAGATAAATGTCATAAGTGAAGAGAATACACACGTGTCTTCTAACTGCAGCAATTGCTAAATGTAAATATCATTGTACCCACCAACCTTACCCTTCCGAACAGCTCCATGAACGCGGGAAGTTCAGATATGCAACGAAACAAACTTCTTGCTTCTCTAGGATATCATTGGAAGATTTTATACACCGTTCATATACTAAAGCTAGAGATACGTCTTAGATGATAAGTTATATCATTGTGCATGAAGCTTAGATGTGCAACAAGACAAATTCGTGCTTCTTTGGTATATCATTGGAAGATTGTTAGATACTATTAGGATACCGAAGCTAAAAATAAATCTTAAATGATAAGTTTCTTGAATGATAAAATATGTCATTGCGCATAAAGATTAGACGTGCAACAATGAGACTTTTGGTTTTCTATGATATGTTACTGGGAGAGATATATAGACTACTGAGATAGCAAAGCTGAAGTCACACTTCGAATGATAAGTTATGTCATTATGCATGAAGCTTAGATTTGCAACAAAAGGACTTTGGTATTTCTATGAGACGTTATTGGAAGAATCTCATAAAGCACTAGAATACTGAAGCTAAAAATACGTCTCTAATGATAAGTTATGTCATTATGCATGAAGTTCAGATGTGCAACAAAAGCATTTTGTCATCTCTGTGAGATGTTATTGGGGAGATATATTGAATTAGTGTGATTGCTGCTCATCTTCTAACTCATTAGAGATAGTTCTTCATCGTACCAGGAGTGTCTAAGAAAGCTCTTCTACTTGAGCTAATTTCGTGTTATGTTAGAGTTTCTTTCTTTCGTCACATCCTCATGCTTGAACTACTTATCACTGTTCACAGATAGCAATACCCTCCTTGCAATACGATAAGTCTCAAAACACTTCAAAACCAGACCTTCGTTTCATCACACATCTCAAAAACTACGGAAATGGATGTCGTAATTCATGAAAGTGTGATTTTTTAGTTCCTAATTCTTGCACATTTTCAACTATCTAAATCTTGTGATTCAAGACGCACAGCACAAAGATGACTGCAACATATCTCGTGATTCAGAATCAAGATGAAAGAAGACCATCGAAGGTTGTAGAAGCGGCCATAGTCTCCCAATCAAAGATAGTGAGAGTGATTTATTATGAATTTTAAATATATATGTATGAACTATATCAAATCCTATCTCGAATATTATTCCGTCATGCGCATGTTTTTACTTTCAAAGGAAATATGCTACGAATAATCATTTCAGGAGTTATAAATAAGCAAGAGAAGGATTGTATTAGAAAAATAAGAGCGTCGAAGCAGCTTCCATTGCCACCTATTTCCTTAAGCGTCCCTTATTGTTTCCTGGTCACAGACACCGTCGCAGCTTTTTGCCCCAAAAAGCAATGCCTAGAGTTTTCGAACTCTAGATTATTTGAGAAAATCAGATCCTTGACAACTTAACCTGTGAAGCGGACAGTGCAAAGTTAGACAAGATAGAAAGATTTCGAACAGCCAATAACAAACAAATAAACCCACAAACCATCCTTGTGTTGCGTATCGCCGGAGATTTTTCGCCGGCCAAGAAGTTACAAAAGCCAAATTTTCAACCTTTATAAGTATAAACATGGTATTGAGAAAAAAAGTATAGGAGAGAGTTTCACACAGCCAATAACAATCCTCCAACCCCCCAAATCATCCCTAATGTTGCATATCATCGGAGAGTTCTTTGCCGGCCAAGGAGTAGACAAGGACGCCAAGTTTTCACCCGCTCAAACTCAAAGTGTAAAAACGATATCGGAAACCCAAGCCGAAGTCGCGTAGACACATTCAGCCAATCTCCCGTGCCGCCCCAGAATCTATTCAATTGTTGCACATCTGCGGAGTTATCTGGGAATGATTCCCTTTAGTCAAGAATCAAGAACCATCCGCCATCCGCCATCACCCATCCACTATCCAACTTCCCCCCAAGAAAACTCCAAATTCCACATTCAAGCCCGACAAACTATGAAGTTCCCAAACCCCATCATAACAAACCCCAACACCCCACATCAAACAAGCAATGATCATCACACCCTAACTCTCCTAAACCTCGCTAGTTCTCGTTAGTTCCTTCTCGCGAAAACTAGCGAGAAACTCAAAAATTGATCTACAGAAACCCGTTAAACGTCACTTTTCCCACTTTGAAATTCCCGGAAATAAATACATTTTCTGATTTAACAATCATTACCGATGATCTAATCACTTCACCTTGATATCTTGGCCTTGTTTTCGATGAAAAAATCAGGTCTATAGATGTGGAAGGGGTTAGAATTGTTAATACTATGAATCTGAGATTATATATCCATTTATTAAAGTCGCACCTTTCATATTTAACCCTAATAACGATATTTGATTGAGTAAATATTCACTTTATTAACCTTCACCGGGACGATGTGTTCCCTACTTGTTTATTCACTCGCTCATTATTGCCACCTGGGCTAGTAATTATATCCAAACCTGATGGCTTACCGTAGCTGCAAATTAAGTTTATCTTCAGTAAGGCCAAGGGTTAGATAGAACACGCTGATAGATGACACGGGAAAAATAAGACGTGCAACGAAACTTTTGAGATGCAACTGTCATCCAATAGAATAACAGAGGGATTGAAACAACGAAAGAGCAAAGAAATCATGATATTCACTCATTTATTATTACCAGATAGGTAACTATATCTAAATCGGAGAAGTAGCCTCAACTCAATTTGACTTATAGTATTGTTATGGCAAAAAGAATACTATCAATAGAAGACACGGGAAAAACACGATATGCAACAAAGACTCTGAGATACAATCCCCATCCAGTAGAAAAAAAGAGACTGAAAGAGAATTCAACTTAAGTACTGCTAAGGCAAAAAAAATACTATCAATAGAACACACGAGAAGAACGCGACATGCAACAAAACTCTCCAGGTACCATTTCCATCCAGTAGAATCCAAAGGATTAAAAAATACGAAGGAGTAAATGATTCATTCTACAAAATCTCAACAGAGCTCTCAAGTGCATCTTATCTTATAAGCTCTCCGTACCCATCCATCTTCATACCCATTTTCATACCCCCTGAAAATACCATCCATCATTATCCAAGACCCACGATATTCCATCAACCATAAAGTATATATTCAATAAAATACTTCAATATTACGAACACCAGTAAATATATGTATCGACAAGACACTAGAAAAATGGACTTGTGAATATCTCTCGATATATCGAATTACATATCTTGGAAATTGATACACTCATTCATTAGATTTGAAATAATCAAGCTGTAAGTTTTGATATCAAACAAATGAAGAACGAATTTATTAGAAATTTCGAATGTTGGGAAGTGTCCCGTCAATCCATAAACTCACTGGTGGAGGTCTCATCTCATGTAACAATCTGACATATCAGCCCGTCCTATCCCAACCCAAATATCACAATATCAATCACTAATCACTCAATACCTATACATAGATCTCAGAGAATGTGTTCGAAAACGCTATATATGTGTAATGCTGTATCATTTCTATCATACCCAGCCCCAAATTTCTATACTCAACACTGTCCTATCTATTCATAATCCCATCCTGGCCTCTAGTCCCTCCCCCTTAATGAGGTTGAATTATATAAGCACGCTATAGCTCTCCCCACTATGGATTCAATCATTGATACTTATCTCCCACGCCCCAATTTTTTTTTTGCACATTGTGCTTTTAACCTATACTCTGATTGGAATAGATAATGTAATCCGATTCAATCCTCTAAAAAATCGCACCCAAGGCAGGCTGCCAAATTCTCGTACATTTCCTCGCTAATAACGGCCGTAACCCCATTCTAAAACCGAAGCCCATGCCCATATCCACATACCCTGACCATAACCATAATAAATGGTATCAGAATGTACCTCTAAAACGCCGTTACCAATGTATGAGGATCGACCATGATGTAGGTCTCCTCCAAAATTATAGAAACCTTCTCGGTATATCCAGACGCCTTGAGAATTCCTTTACTCAACTCGTTTCACATAATATTACAAACCCTATCTGAGTGATCCGAATTTTTGTCCTTATCTTTAACATCCGTGTCCGCCGTTTCCTTGCTTCGCCTCTTACCCTTCTTACTGCCTTTGCGGGATATTCCACCAATTGCTTCAGCAGGTTTCGCGATATCTCCATTAGTACTAGAGTCGACAGGACCATCTAATCCTAGACCAGGAAGAGCAGGCACAGCAGGTATAGATTCTTTGCTCATGTCTGGCTTTTGTAGAGACTCTTTGCTTGCCCTTGATATCAAGTCTTTAAAGTATGACCTGCGATTTTCTACCTTTTCATTCGAGGAACTTTGTGGTCGACTCCGAGATGCCTTGCTCCTCCGAAATGTTCTTGAAGTTCTGGCACTGACCGGCTCCTCACCTGGCGTAGCAGGGGCTGATTCGTTATCTGATTTTTCTACGCTGACACTACTCGCATCCGTGGCCGCAACGCTTCCTCTTCTGTCATCATCAGGAAGATTAAGACTTCTACGGGATCGATCAATCTCGGATGAAAATCTGACAACAGAATTTGAATGATCGTTCGGTGGCGGGGTAAAATATCCTTCGTCATCGCCGCTGCCACTGTTTAAATCTGGGCTGGCCTTGGAAATTTGTACATCTATACTTGGAACAGAAGAATATGTGTACGATGGAGGTGTCGTATTGTCAGAAAATCTTGCCAAATCTTCTGGGGAAAGGTTCGCTAGAATAGGAACAAATTCATACCACAGAGTGACTGGCATCCCGTATTTGCTATCCTGCTTCAGAGCTGCATCAATGTCTACCTTGGCTACTCGCCCCCCCCTTGCAATGTCATCGTGAACTATCCAGCAGTCATCAACATAAGCTGGTGGATGTTGTCCATCTTTTGGTTGTACAGAATTCAAGTCACCATTGGTCTCCACATCTAAGCGAATGAGCGATCTATAATGTCCACTTTCGAGTGATCCTTCGTGGCAAATCATCGATCGAAGTACTAGCTCGAAACAATCGGAGATTGCTATGTCGTTTGAACCTTCATATTCATGGACCAAGTGTGGTGGTAGTTTCATTTTCTTTGGGATATCAACATGGGTGTTATTCTTTTTCAGAATTTCTTTGCCGTCTGGTCCCTCAACATTGTGATATCTTTTCAGATCAAATCCTAGCATTGGATGATGGTTTTGTTTGATCCGTTCCACGAATTCTCGATTGTTTGCAGGAGCAGGCTTGGAAAACCAAACTATATCACCAATTAGTACAGGTACAGTCTTAAGTGGAGTAATATTTGAATTTAAATGGCAAGAAATAGGAGACCAACTACTAGACGGACGAATCAGCTTAGATAATATGAACGCGTCGACTTCTCTTTCTTTACGAGTAGACATGCGACTCGTCGTACGGTTTAATGACCCTCCATCATGTGTGACCTCCCGAGTGAGATGGTTTTGGGAAGATGACTGGCCATTCGTCTCCATGTGGCTTGGAGATGCAGTGTCCAATTCAACTTCTGTGTTCTCGACATGTTCCGAAGTTGGCTTTTTATCAGTATTAGGTTCGGCTTCTGTGGTCTCCACATGTTCTGGGACTGGTTTTTCGTCATCATCGTCGGATTCGACGCGTCTCTGAATCTTGACTAAAGACAACAGCGACCGTTCTATACATTCTTCGAGCCGCAAACGACCTGGCCCCTCGTGATCGGTTGAAATGGAGATTGGAAGCGTTCGCTCTTTTGAGGTTCTATGATCATCCTTTTCGCGGATACCACCATGTTCATAATCAACTCTTAAGTCAAGCATTGGCCAATCGAGAATATCTCCAATCTTCATGTGTGCCTCAGTCGGGTCTTGCTCTTTGCGTTTATCCAAATCGTCCCAACCGCATTCGATCAAACTATCCAGGATGCGTTCGGTCTGTTTGGAATTAGCAAGTCAATAAAGTATATGGGAAGCAAAACTAACAATGGTAACTTCAATCAAAATGCCCGCTCTCATAAGATTTACCCATAATCGAATTAATTGAATCAGGTTTTGTTTGAGAGAATCTTCGTAGAAATTGTTGAGTAGTTCTTGGAATTGAGTAGGGACTGTAAACAATGAAGCCAGAAAAGAATCCAACCAACAGGTAACTCCACGAGAATTCTGTGCTCCGAGCATTGTTATTTTTGGATCATATGGATATATGACCCCGGAGAGCGAGTTATGGAACACTAGCAGGATTTGATGTGCTTTCTCGACATTTCCATTGGCATAAATTGAATTCAGACAAAACAGAATTTGATCGTCTTTCACATCATTGTGTCCATCGGATTCCAATAAGCTTCTGATCCGAGAAATCTATTGTTCCATCAGCAAAGCTATCCAAGTAGTTGTGAACTAGTCCAACCTTTTCCTGATCTTCATCTTGTTCCTTCTCCGACTTTGAATTTCTAATATGAACAAACAACGAGGTAAAAATGTCGGAAACTGATCGACTCTAGGACAAACAAGAATAACAAGTTAGTAATTGTGAATCTAGGATTGTATCGTCGTGTCACCATTGCATCGGATGTGCGCCACGAAGAAGGAGGCTTTATGAGTACTGCCAACCTTCCCCGCCCCGGATGCCAGGAAGATCAAGTAAGGAGATATGGATGTCGCAGGCGCATTACCTTCTTCTCTGTAGATTTCTCCGCCGACTTGTTGTCTCTTGATTTGTCTCGTTTGTGTGAAGTCTCCTTATCCTTATCCTTATCCTTTCTGCCGCCAAATTTATTCATGATGAAGGATGTATTCGTAATGCTTCCTACCAGGCCCGTTTGTGAATATTATTGTTGTGAAGTGATCGGTCAAATGATTGGAATAATAGGACCCTGAGTTTTGATTGTTGATTCGAATTGCGTACGAGTAGGAATGGGGTACGATTCAACGTTGGGAAGGATTGGTATACTCCATATTCCGAAGACGAAGTGAGTGAGTGAGTGATTGATTGCTTTTTGGAACCTTTTCGCAGATGAGTCCGAGGCGTCTTATTAAACTTTTAAAGAGAGTGAGATTGGTGGCTGTTTGTTGTAGTATATTTCGAGTATATGTAGAGGAAGTTTGAAGCAAAAGCGGGTGTTGTTGTGGTTATGGTTGTAGTTGTTGTTTCTTCATTTTCATCGAGTGGTTACCACTACACTACCTAGATACCTGCTAGGTAATCTCGACTCCACACCTGTTGTGCGTAGAATCTTGGTGATCCTTCCCTCGGTGCAGAATGGAACTTTCTCCGAACTTTTTTTATAAAGGTCGGACGATAAATGATAATGCTAATCCTTGCTGCATGACACGTGCATGGGGTTTGGGAACTATTCAAAGATCCGTCAACCAATCAATCAACATGCGCACTGGCTTGTTCCCTCTTGGATATAATTGAAAATGTCTTAGATAAGCAAGATTTACTTTGGAGATCTTGTGGCCTGATACGGAAAAATAAGGCACTTCTCGAGATATTTTTTGATATTGCTGTTGGGAGGGTGGTTCAAAATATCCCTCGATATACCCACACGACATGGCTTTACGAGAATTACCCTCGACTTTATGTCGATTCTCGAGGAGGGAAATAAGATCAACACCCATATCGATAGGGAGGAATTGTCGCAGATATGCATCTGGTGAAGCTGTTGCCGCCAAAGAGAGTCCAGAAGATTTCCAGGACCTCGAATCGCAATCTTCATTTGCTTCAACATCCGTACCAAATGAAGTAATTGAGACGTATGACCCTGTAAAGAGGGCACAAGGGCGGAAGAGAGAGCTTCCTTCCAGTCGGTATGACTGCGACAGATCCCAAGTCAAAGAGGGGCAATGCTTATACCTTTTATAGATACCAATTTCGATCACCGAGATACTATCGAGGTCCCCTCCACCCTCATCAACCTCCACCAAAATCAGATCCATCCTCTCGAGAATTCGTTCCTGGTCCATTCGGTCCCAATCGTCTCGAACAAACCTACAAATCAACCATCTCCCACGACATCATGACCATGGCATACGTTCATAAACCACCTGGAACCGTCACAATTCCTAAAGCCGATCGTTTAAGGACATGGGACGATTCATCACCATATCATAAAGGCAGACCAAAGAGAGGTCCTCGTGGTGGAGATGTTTTACGTCTCATCGAACAAGATATTACGTGGCGCAACATTCCTAAGATCGAAGAAGTCACTGTTCATTCGATGGTTAAAGGTGCACTTGGAGATTCCGCATACATGCATGTCGCTGGTATTTTACTACAATCAATTACGGGCGTAAGACCAGAAATTCACAAATCAACACATAACGTTGCACAATTCGGTATTCGAAAGGGCATGCCAGTTTCTTTAACTTGTACTATGAGAAATAACGATGCATTGGAGTTCCTTGATAAGTGTATCAATGTGGTATTCCCAAAAATTAAGGATTGGCAAGGTGTTAAGGGTGAGTTTCTTCGGTAGATATGTGACAGAAGGAATGCTGATTTAGATAGGCTCAACTGGAGATGGAAGTGGAAACTTGTCATTTGGTTTTAATAGAGAAGGAACTATTTTATTCCCGGAAGTTCAGGTCAACTATGATGTAAGTTTTATATTGATGATTTGCATGCACATTCAAAAGTTAATATAATTTTCTAGATGTATCCACCTAGGTTGATTCCTGGATTCCACGTTACAGTCAAAACCACCGCAACATCCGATCGTCATGCCAGACTTTTGCTTAGCGCTATGGGTGTCCCTTTCTACGGAAAGTTAGTTGATTAAATTCAATCTTTCACAAACAAAGAGTATAAGACGATACAAATCTTGTGTAAATATAGCATGTAACACAAAATCATCAAGTGCAGCACATCATCTGTCATTTGGTTGACAATCCTAGAGATTTTCTGAGAGCACAAAGACGTGAATAAACCCAGCCTCCAGCCTTTGCGCCATCTTTTTACCATTCCTGAATCTTCACCTATCACTGGCCTTCAATCTTCAAACATCAACTCCTATTTTCCTAGCCATACTCCCGCATCATTCGGCCTCCATATTGATGAAATGAAAGATACACTCAACACACAGACTCTATTCAATACTTGATATCGAATACTAAGTAAGATTTTGAATCGAAAGTCTAGCAGAAGTCTGGCACCTAGTGATTTACTTTAAATCCTACCCAAATACATATTCGAAAACATTTTAAACTCATAGATATATGACTCTTCCCATTATATAATTCTGCATCAGCGATTTAGTTGTATTCCGCTCTCTACATCTACAGGTTATGCAGTCAATATATCTCCAGAACTCATATACTGTCCCTCCGGCTATATCTATATTACGTCAATTCCTCGCTCAAGTTCACTCCCCAATCACTCCCTCCACTTCCCGCCCCAGCTTCCCAATTTCCTCCCCAGAGTTACATACCTAAGTATCTATATAAAGCTTCCACAGAACTAACTGGAGCTTTTTATTCTGTCAACAAAAAAGGCGTTTACACCGCCATACTGGATAAGTGACACTCGTTCTGGAAATAACTGTCCTTCCTTTGAGGATCCCGGGCGTGATTTTTGGGGAGTGTTTGATTGTGTTTTGGATGAGGCTGGGGCTTGAGTCTGCTTCTTTCGTCTTCTTTTATTGCTACTCTATTGTTGTTGACTTTCATCTTTGATATTTCCTGTAGTCGTTGTTGTCGTTACGCGAATTATACGGCTATCGTCCGTCTAGTCTATTCTTTCTGAGTAGGTTGACAGCAATAATCCTCATCACTCTTCTTCAACAGAAATGCATAGAAGATTACACAACACAATCATGCGTACTCAGTCTCGCGAAGACAGAAATTGCTTCATTATTACAGTTTACCTCGCTGATTTCCCAACCCCAGTGTGAAACAGTTATTGAGAAGACTTACACACTGAGGTCAAAAATTTTTATATACATCTTGTGAGGATATTTAGCAGTATTGAATATTTCGCATTGAGTTCCCTGATGATTCACATAATGCATCCATTATCTTCACTTCCCTCTAACCACTTCTGAACTCACTTCTTCTCTCATCCACCCGACTCCATAGAGCGAACTCCTAAGTCTTTCCCTGATCGCTATATAAATGTGTTTGTCTCGGAGTTTGGTCAAGGCAAATTAAAACACATTTTGTTGAAGAGATGAAGAAGGGGGGAGGATTCCTAGTCAGCTTCTCTCTTCCTTTCTCACTATTTGCACCCTACAGGAGAACAAATTTATGTAGGTTTTTTAACGTATAAGTTTGAGGGAACTTGAATTGAACTATCGACAGTACTCAAATTACCTGGCAGCAACGTTGGTTTGAGCATGAGTAACAATAAATTCTAAGCAATGATAAGATTCAGACGAGTCTCACTAAAACACCCAGTAGAGTTTCTCACCATTTCCAATCTCAATTGTTCCTAGATGTTCATTGCGAAATCTTGCTCCCACATCAGTTTTGTGTGGTTATTTTGTTTCGTAAAGATGCAGAGTACTTGTCTGTAGCTCAAGACCCTTTATATATCTTATGAGGGGGAAAGGAAAGAAGTTTCTGAGTAGATGGGTGGAAGCCGTGTTGGTGATGTTGGGTAATCCACTCTACGTTGAGATAGACTATGTAGTCATTCAACACGGCCTTTGAACTACGTATTCACGTCGCTCTCTCAAATATGTAACACTATTCACTCTTTTTTCTCAGGCGCACATCTTAGAATTTGATTTGAGTGTTATATAAATGGATGCTGAATTATGAGAAATGAAAAGTAGTCAAAGAACGAAAGATAAAGTGGAGTACCTGTGGGATGAATCCTGTGGCTCTTTACTAAAGATCTTGTTCGGAGATAAAAAATTCGGGATTTTGGAATGAAATATGGTTAATAATGTTGTTGATATCGAGATAAACATTGCAAAATCGTTACTCAACAATAATCGTGGGTTGGGAACGACAGTCGTAAAAACTAATGCCAAGCAATGGCACCTCCTTGTCATTTCCTATGATTATCCTAAACTCCCGATTTCAACCTACGGTTAAGTCAACTTCATAGAAAGCCGCTCATACGATAGTTGTTCATTAAATTTATTCCCACAAATCGACATGGATATCGCATCTGGTCGACTATGCAGAGCGTACAGAAGGTGATATGAATGCTTTATATACCCTTCTCTAATGGAAACTATCGCACATAAGGGTCAAAGGGGACTGGTGGATGCGGAACTTTAAAACAGTAAAGACTAAATAGAAAGTGAATATAACAGTGAAGGATTTGTATAGTATGAGGACGCTCTGGATTCATCGAGCTGGGAACTCAGAGGACATAACTGGTTAATTCACCATTCACGCCTCTTTTGCCACCCACTTCCATCTGAGGTCCTCCTCTCTAGCTTACCCGAATATCCCCTCATTGATAGTTCGGCCAGTATATAAACTTCCACTCTCCCAGCATCAATTCCTCACACACATATTTAGGGAGATTATGGACCACTCTACATGAAAGCCGTGGCCCATCCAGTTCGCCCACCAAACCTTTGCTCTGCATTCCCATACACTCATACCCGCGCTTTTTTCTGCGGTGTGGTAAACTGCCAGTGTTTTCTTTAAGTCAAAAAGATGCTGATAGTTGTCGCTGTTGCCATTATTGTTAATTTTAACACATTTTCATCGCCAATACTATTTCAACGTCATCAAATTCTGGCGGTGAATATTCGCAGCATCAACCAAGTATCCCAAACTCTCAGTATTGTAAAAGATACGACTACAGTTTCGCAGCTTTTATGCAAGTTTGATAGAACGCAGAGACTACTTATCTCAAAAGCAACACCATTTTCTGCAAATTCCCTTGAATTCGTTTACTGATAATAGAAAAGTAAGGTTAACGAGTGGCTTAAATAATAAAGCATGATTCGGATGCAGGAAGAAGAGAGAAGTTGGTGAATTGTTTAGGCGAGAATATGCTGCGCATTGAATGATTGGTCGGATATGCTGCGATGTATAGACATTGGGTCTGAACTGTGAGAGCATGTGCGTGTGATTGAGGAGAAGCGAAGAAGTTACACTCACTACCCACATTCAAAGAGCTTGAATACCCCGGGAGTCCTCTCTATAAGAACTCTGCTACGCTTGATCTATGTGATCAGCCATCCATGAATCCGCGAAGAAAAATAACTCTAAAGAGGGCCTGGATAGCCATTCAAGGTTATATAAAAGGAATCTCCATTATCATGCGATAGAAGTAGATACATATTCTGCTATAATCGTCGGCTTGTTATTTAGCGTTGGTAAAATTCTCAGTAAATTTATTTAACGATAACAGCGAATACGCCATGTTGACAGTGGTGATATATGCTCATCTCTAATAAACTTGAATCGGTATACACTTTCAAGGTCCCAACAATTTATATCCAGAGTTTAGAAACACAAGATTGACGTGTTGGATATAAAATCCCGTATAGATGGCCAAAGTGTGGATGTAGCAGCCAGCGCAGCTTCCCCTTCCTCGAGGCAGCTCCAAATCTAAGAGAAGTTTCACAGAGGGTGAAATCGATGTGTCAGTGGAAACTTACAACAATGAATAAATTTTAACAACAATAAAAACCGCATAACCTCAACTACGATTGAGAACTCTCCTTGAACATGTTGAAGAAGAGATTGTGCCTATCCAATAAAGAAGAATGGTGGCATTGGATGGTAGAAGCCAGCATTTGGTTTCATTGAGGTGTGACACATGCTTGCTCAAAGTTGTACATTAGAGCAAGCTCCCAGCAACAGGATATATATACATTATTTTATGGAAATTCGGTATAAGAATTAGAAATCAATATTGGGGGCTAGATTTGAAATGGGACCCGGGAATCTTCAAGCCATGTATAAATAGTTTTCGATTCTCCATCTCACAAAGAGCAAAAGTGTCATCTCGCAGGTACACACGACGATGCATGCTCGGACTTCGGTCAGGAGTGGTATAGAAACTACTGTCCTGATAGGAATCTGCGTGAGCATACTTCCAAGCGAATTAGAACCTGGGATTGGTTTGTCTTTTGCAAGAGAAAAAACCTGAATCCATTTTGATCCTCATCATTGCTATTTTCGACAAAACGTAGCAAATATGAGTTCTCTGGATGGAATTAAATTACATTACGTAGTCATTCAGCGATGATGATAGCAAGCGCCGGCAAAAATGACTATGTGTAGCGATAGAACCAAAATTACACTGCCCACTCGAACTAGAACTGGCACTCTTAGTACCGCGATATAGAAGCTTGTAAGATTCAAAACCCCGCTTCACTATTCCCCTTGTTAACCCAGTGTGATCTCCGGCGATCAGGATGATATGAAAAACCAGTCTAATATGATAAACTCGAGCTTTATATATCCAAGATAATGCTCCCTAGATATGAAGAAGTGAGAGTAGAGAATCTTTATAGTGAATATCAGATAGAGATTTCTTCTTTGAGGTTGTACGAGAATATATAAGAGATGCGCATGGAGAATTGATTCATTTACCATTTCAATTATAAGACAGGTGAGAGAAGCACCGCAAGGGCGATCAACCTTCCTGTGGAAGGAGAGAGAGCACCGGAATCTTGTCTACCTACGTAAATCTATCTCAGGCCCTACAAGTCAACGTTCACGTTAGAGAGATAGAGTCATATTAAAAGAGAAATCGTATCAGCTGACAACTCTGGTGAATGACAGCACAAGCTCTCAGTCATGATCAAAAGACGAACATAGATAATAATAGCCTCAATATCTCGTCCGTGTACGTGTGCAAAGGAAATTACTGCGCCTCAAACCTAGCAAGAGCGAGAAGATAATCAACTCCTCATGGTTGCTTCTATGGGCCACTCACTATACAGATGAGACTTGAAGTTGCGGGAATGGATGTAACTGAAATATAGTTTCAGATGTTGCGGAGGGCCGAGCCGATAAGTGAATAGCTACAAAATCCCTATCGATTCCATCCTTCGTATGAAGAATGATCTTTCTCTGATAATTTGAGTCTACGAACAAATACCATTTTGCAAGACTTGTTCCACCGATTGGCTATTTTAGCCTCATCATGGAATTGGGCATTAGAAAGAAGAGAAGGATTGAAGCTATCCTGTCGCTATAAAACTTCAATTGTGAGAAAAGTGATTTAAGCAAATGTATGAAGCCCGGAGTCTATTCTCCCTAGATCGATTAATTTGAAGGAGAGTAGTCTGAGAGCAGAAGAAATATACTGAAAGAAAAATGGTATATTGAAAGAAAGCGGTGTATTGAAAGAAGAAACCAAGAGCTTACATATATCATGGCGACCAATCGGAAAACAAAAGAGGAATTTTGAACCTGATATCCCGGCTTCAAAGTGACAGCTGCAGCGCTAATTCTACGACAGGATGAAAATAAGTCTGCGGTAGAGAGGCTTTACACAAAACCAGGGCATGTAGTCATCTAGTTTATTGGATCAAACAAATTATTCAATGCACGAAGTTTGTGAACATCCACAATGATATCAACACTTCAAGCCATTCAAGTATTTCTTGGTAATCTAGAGCCTTTCGTTATTAAGGGGAATACGTCAATGAACTTCCCCCACGCAAGAATAGACTGACGGCTCTGCACTCGAAGGAATGGAGAGGTGCCCACTGTTGGAACAAACCGCTATTAAACCTCCATACAAACTTTGATTGTGAAAGGCAGCGATGAGAATAAGAAGAGAAGTCTCACGATCGAAATTAGGGTTACAGAAAGGAAAAGCTCTCTTTCCTTGACAGGCCCACATTTGCTTTGAAGTAAAAGCAGTAGGTTCTCGTTGTGTAAGCTCGTTACTCAACTCGTGTCTCGTGATAACACGGCATATCTCCTAAGAAGCTGCTACTAGGTGATTGAAGTGCAATCTAGCGTCATATCTCTTTTCAATGTTGGACTTGAAAATTAATGTCGTGGAGCTGAGCCTTGGGATGATTTTTGTTGGAAGGTCGTTTTGAGAGTTGAACACCACGCTCCAAGACATATGAGATTTTCCTCGTATCATAAGCATCGCCGTGGCATTTGAAACTCGGTATAATCGACTTCGGAAGTCCAACAGGTTTGGTTCTTAACCCGGCTTTTTTCGGGGAATGTTTCTACCCTCTCGCCATGCCTAACTATATCATATCCCAGGTGAAGGAACACGCCCGACAGTAGAATTTAGATTGCCTAGCCATAATCGTACCAAACATTTGGGTCGAATACAGACCAACTATTTGACCCGGTCTAGGAAACAACTCAAGTCTTGAATTGTGGGGTGAAAAGGCTGAGGCTGACACATCGTGTGTTTTGAGTCCAACAGCGGTTCATCTCAAAACACATCCTAGACTATGAGCCTCATCCTTATTCAGATATCGCCGCCTCAGCCTTATGCACGATCTATTTTGGTCTCCCTATACCCTACGGGCACGAGTAACGAAGATACAATGTCTATATCTTCTTGTGGGAAGGCACGTGAGGCTTTCGAACGCTCAATATGAGCAAGGGGAAGGCGATGAGGTAGAAAAGTGGCTTGAACTGTAATCGAGGGCCTCGAGGTGGCATGTCTATTTTTGTATGACGGGAAACCTAAGACCAATAAAGTATTTAGAGCAAATGTAGGTCGAGGAGTAGAAGCCGGGCCGCATTGATCGAGAACTAATAATTCGAAGTGGAGTCGTGATTGGCGTCGATAGTTTAAGGGTTAGATGAATTCTCCCCCCTTATTCAAATATTCTAGAAGATCAAAAGAGTAAGATTTGTTCTATGGAGGATTTCTTGTCGTGTAATTCTTATACTTGTTATTGAAGAAAGGATGGTATTGTGGTCTGATCGAGTAATCAACCTCATTTGCTTATATAAGATCCTTGCACCGTATCAACTGATCCTTTTCCTAAAATTGCTTGGCACCGCCTCCAACGTGCAACCTCATTTTTGATCATCATTCTTCATGATTGGATGTGGCAAGAGGCTGAGTTGTCCAGCAGAGACATAAGACAGGTTCCTTCTCAGACTATTGTTGGGCGAGAATAAGATCATGGAACGAAATGAAATGAATAAGTATTAATCTCCTTGCTACCCTCATTTTGTTCTCATACTGGAAGTGAATGTAATCTGGCTGTTTAATTAACTCGCAAACGTACGACACCACCGCAAGGGAAGATTGAAGTGAATCATAAAGGCTTGGGCGGCGATAGGGAACAAATTCAGCGTCAGACCTTTCAATATCTAAATGTCAAACCCCAAACTGCCTTCATCAACCCAATCACCAGCAGAAAACCAACAGATTTACGATTATTATTCACAGTCAAAAATGGCACATCAACTGCAACAGCCCCAAAAAAGTCTCTGGGATCGTGAACCAGCAGATGTCGCAAATATGCCACCGGTCTACACTCAAGAATACGAATACAAGGCACCAGCTCAACCTCAACCTACATACTTAATGACTGATGGAAAGAGAGGTCCGAGGGAAGTGGTATATGTTCAGCAACAAAAGGTCGAGAAGAAACATAACAAAGATGATGTCGCTATGGGATGTTGTGCAGGATGTGCGACAGCTTGCTGTTGTTGTGGTTGCAGCGTGATGTGAAGTTATGGCTGGAATTGTGGATAATAGGAGTTATCGCAGGCTCATGGGTTATTTTGGATATTGGGCAGCTTGCGAGAAAAAACAAATACCATCGCGGGGTAATGGAGTTTCGGCATTTTGATATCGATTGGCATTTTGGAAAACTTGCGGAATACATCGACGTATGAGCAATTAAATTTGGACATAATGGGGAACAGTAAAAATGCCATGGATATTGGCTAGGTTGTCTGCGGACAGGCGTTTGGTTAAGGAGGTGGTGCCTTACATCAATGATACTTCATCAAAAGCTTTTCGTTCATGAGTTTCGTGTATTTCATATTCAGGGAAATTGGTCGATATTGATGATACTCTCATCAACTTGTGGCATCTTAGACCCAAAGAATTCGAATATACATTGTAGGCTATTCACAATATACCAGTGGTATTGAGATTGGCCTACTTTCTTGGTCGTTCTTTCCTTTCATTTTTTGGCCTATTTAGTAAATCGAATTTTATTCGTTTTCAACAAGATTCCTAAACTCTATAGAATCCTTTGTGCTCTCAATTTTGACATGCTTATGTTCACTCTACTCCTATCATCTCTCGTTGTATCATCATCTATTTTTATTTTGTGTGCCTCATTTCTAACTAATGCCTGCCCTGATGAACGCACAGCAACTCCAACGATCAACATCACAAAGACCGCTCATAAACGAAGAAGTACTCGCAATCTCAAAATTCATTCTCGACCCCCTTCTCGACCCCGTTCTCGACCTAGATCTCCCATCTGAAATTAAAGCGCAAATTTTTAATTACCTTGATATCGAAGATGCTGGATCTTTAAGATTGATATCTCGAGCTTGGGCTATAACTGGGACCGAGAGATTGTTCCGAGATGGCTTCAAGCTTCGCCCTCATTGTCAGCCAACAGATATGGATAGGCTGCGTAAAGTATCCGAATGCCCGCATCTAGCTCAAACAATCAAATCGATAATCATATTTCTAGATTCAAGTGATGCGAGAAAATGGACTTTTTACTTTTCAGATGCGAGAGAAATTCTTCGGAGACGAATCGCTAATGAACCTGGCTTCTGTGATCCCGTTCACTTGGCAAAAGCTTTCAGCAGCCTTCCTAATTTCAAAACCCTCACCATCACCTCACTTAGTTATCCGCTTTCGGAGGGTATCTTTCAATCAACCTCAACATGGATTCCTAGTTGGAACTCGACAATCGAAGAAGAGCGAATACAATTTATGGCAGATGATTTGTCTCAATGGTATTACACTTCCACAGTAGCAGCGATCAATGCGGCGGGTGTAGAACTTTTGTCCGTTGAATTTGACTGCCTACCCATGGATTGTTTATCATCCCTGGAACTGGGATCTCCTCCTTTCATTCCCCTACAACCCTCTCTGCATCGACTTTGTCTTTTATCCGAGTGTTCCGGCCATCCATACAGATCTCTCAGTGGTCTAGTTACCCCTCTTGAGCAATTATCCATTGGATTCTGGGACTATGGATTTACATCTTGGCAGGATTCGCTCGTTGCTCAAAGAATCATTGACCTTTTGATTGCGGCACAACGTCTTCGGAGACTAGATTTAATGTTTGTAATGAATCTCTCTACAAACATGGCACCAGACTTTCAGATTGCATGGAAAAATTCCTTCTATAGCATCACAATCCCTCGTTTAGAAAGTCTTCGTCTTCATCAAACAGACATACCAGGACTCCTTCTCATTTCATTTCTCGAGCGACATCAGTCTACTCTCAAGAACTTACATCTTAGCGGAGGATATGGATGCGGACCTGGTAGCGGCTGGAATCATCTCACACGATCTCAATGGAAAGAAATGCTTATCTCGTTGAGAGATAATCTCTCGCTCCAAAAATTCGAACTTCTGACGTATGACGATAGAAAAAATATATATGACTGGAATTGGAATACTGTTCCTGGGACAGACTTAACGTTTGCGAAGTTGTTGGAAAATTATGTACTAAGAAAAGGTCCATGGCCTTTCTTGATTCCGTTGGAAAAGACGAAACATGATTATTGGGGTTGGAAAGTTGATGCGGAAGTTTGTGGAATGTCTTGATTTTGGTAGTTGAAGTCCTTGGCTGGATAGGAAAATGGAGCTTGTTAGGATGCTCACTCATAATCTCTGGAACCTGTAGAATCAGATTGGGAACCTCGTATCTTCGTGTAGTATACAAATGTAAAATTGCAAAACCCTTGCCTACTCTTGCATCAGCGCCGGTCTCTCTTAAAAAATTTAGCCCAGCATTCGTTTGATATCGCCACAGAATGGTATGCCCGGCATAAGGGTGTAATCAGAATATGTTGCTACCAGTTTTCGCTACTGATCAGTCGACAAATCCAACCAAAAACAATCCGCCGCAATCAAGCATTTTTGATCTTTTCCGGAAGGTACTCGACTTTGATAAGGTATGAGGTTTTCATTGTCAACATTATTATTGCTATTATTGTCATCATTCCTCATTAGACTGCTCATCAACACCTAGAAAAATACATGAGATGAGCATGTAGACTTAATTCTCGATGAGAAATTAATCTGCCATCTCGGAGAATGGGAAGAATCAACATTCTCCCGCTCCATAGTAGCCTAGAGGGATTGGCAGCTTTTTGGGGGGTCTTTGGTACTATCAAAGGAAAGCTTCCTGGCTTTCAAATAGAGAGAACTGAGATAATCACGATGTTCACCATGAAATTGAGACGCTTGTGGCCATTTGCTTGGTAGAGTTGTGTGTGAGGTTGATTGGTAGCTGATCTTCGAGCTTTGTTGACATTATTCCGCCGCTGAAGATTAATTCCATACGTTTATTGAAAGACTGCATCTATAAAATCATGAGCATGCAACGATGTCTTCGTTCTGCCTAGATCTAATTGACTTAATCAAGATTACGCTCCAGGAATTACACTCGCGAGAAGTGCAGGAAGAAGATAATTTAGGACGTATATCTCGTCTCTCGTCTCTCGTCCGACGGATGTGGAAAAGTGACAACGAAAAGAAAAGTATAGATAACAGAATATGAAATTCGGTAATGACCATACATTTTTGTAAGCGCGGGTGATGATGGTAAGATCAATCAGTCTCTTCATCATGGTACCACCAGGAAAGTAGCCGGATGTATTGAAACACAAGTCATAGGATGTAGACCTTGCTGATAACTGTTCTACCTCTATGGAGAGTTGGGTTTCACGCTCCGTCTTTTCTTTTATATAGCTATAGATTTCCGAGAATTTTCTTCCGTACTCGAGGAGTGGGAAGCAGCATTCACGGTTTACTGGTGAATTAACATGAAAACTAATAGTTCAATAAAATCTTTTAATACAGGATTCACAAAGTCAGATTGAAACCGAATGGGCCTACTTCATATCCTTTTAAATGTGTTGAGAAATTGAGCGAAAATAAGTATAAAGTTAAAGTTCAGACAAATTAAGCATAAAATAAACTTTTAAAGCATATACTCATATTAATTTACACCTGGGCACATACCATCAGTTATTTGGACGACACATGAAGGCATTAGGATAAATTTAAGTTTTAATTTGGTTATAATAGAATATCACACAATAACTTGCTTCGCCAACGCTTGGAATATAAAATCGCTAAATCACCATCCCCCCTTAAATTGATCTCATCAGTAATCAATCACCGCCCGCTGAAGTCTTCTAGTTCTCAACACCACCACTAGAGTACAAGCTAGCAGCAGGCTTGACGCTGTAAGCCTTCGAAACATCGACACCGAAAGCCAACCATCCAAAGATACCATCAGCAACAGTCTCACCCAAAAGCGAGTAGTTGATCATAGGATCAGAGGAAGCAGCCTCATCAACCAAAACGCTATCCTCAGAGTTCAAAGTTGTTGGTTGGTTGTTGGTGCTGTATGGAGAAACAGCCTCGACTTGGGTAATCAAATCTTGATCGAAGAACATTTGTCCAACGTGGGAAATGACTCCACCACCATAGGTACCATTCTCATAGGTAGTTCCGTTGAAATGAACGAGGACGTGGATGTGGTTTGAGCGAGAGGTGTAGTGACCAGGGAAAAGAGTTTGGAATTGAGCAACACCTTCGGAGTCAGTTGGTTGGAGACCACGGAGGAAAGTGGCGTTGATGTTGGCGGCATCGGCGGCGTTGCCGTTAGTTGAGGCGACAATACCACTGTATACGCCGGTAGAGTTGCAGTGCCAGATCTCGACAAAGGCGTTGGTGACGGGATCGCAGGTAGACATATCAATTACTTGGGTGTCGAGAATGAGATCGACTCCCTCTTGTTCTTCGACGATGTCTGTTCGGACATATTCACCAGAGACGTCTGAGCTTGGGTATCAGAATTTGCCGAAATTGTTACTTGGGGATAGAATGTAAACTTACAGTAAGGGCCCTGGGTAACTTCTGGGCTGAGAATGCAGGAGTTGTTTCCGGAAAAGACAACGGACTCATCGGTGGTCGTGTCGTAGTCTACAGTAGACAAGTGTGTGGTGTTGAGAACAGTTGCCTCATCTCTTGCCTTCAAGTAAGGTTCCTCTGTTCGCAAAGTGAATTAGTTTCTCTGCATGGATTTGAGAAATGGTGGAAAACAGTGAAACCAAACTTACCAGAGCTGATACCTCTCTTCTTTCTCTCACTTTTAGCAATGGCAGAGCGTCTTGCGACAGCCGCTTTCTCAAGGCCTCTAGCCTTCAACTTTGCAGAACAGTGGCTGAGATCACGGGTCTTGAGTTGAGACATAAAGGAAGCTCTCTCGGCAATCTCTCGTCTAACATCATGACCTGGGTGAGCAATGACAGAGGTAGCCAAGATGGCTGAAATAGCAGCTGCTGAGAAATGCATTGTTGGATAAGTGGTAGGTAATTGTTAAAAAGGTTGTAGATACTAGAAGACTGGTGCTAGTGATGCTGAGGATGGGAAGAAAACATTTTCGAACAAAACTTCGTCGAATTTATATATCTTCTCTCCCCCACATGTTGTGTCTTCCCCCTTCAAACCTCTTGCCAATGCCGAAGGAGCTTACGAATTCATCTTCAACTGGCAGTCCAATATTCTCAGGGTTTGAGCATAGGATAGATTAGGTTCTATGTACCCGTTGCCACTTCAACTGTAACCTCCATCTTATCACTTGCAAAAGAAGAAGAAGAACAACACCTTAAAAAGTCTCCATAGCATGTCACTGGCGACGTCCCGCTAACACAAGAACAATCGTAACAGTATGTCACTGCCGGCCTCCCACTGGCAGTATGATGGGAGAAACGCAACAGATAGTTTTTCCAGGAAAGCTCCATGCAGGTACCCGGCCCCGTCGTTCTTGGCAGCTTATTTAGTACTCTAAAATCGCACTGACATATGTCGAGGTCAGTGCATCAAGTAAAGGTATATTTGCAACAAGAAACATTTGATTGGACGGAAGAAAAAAGGATGACGGATTGAATGAGCCACATTAGCACGGCACCCAATGCCGTGCTGGACAATTGACGCGAATTCTTCTTTGAATAGTCTAGAAAGTGGAGCAAAACGCGCGTTGTGGGCCTTGGCATTGAAGCATTGCCGCCAAGGCTAGAGTCGACCCTCCCGCTTAATATTTGATCCGAGACTATTACTCTCTTGAATATCGAGGTCTGGCTGTGCAGTTTCGTATATTTATTGAATGATAATATATATCATTGAAAGTGGCTATATATGTAGATTCTAAGGCGATCGGTTCGTCTCTAAAAAAAAGTCTCAAGGTTCATCTGGTAAAGTCAATGGCAGTACCAGAGCGAGTTTCGACATGCCAAGATCATGATTATACCACCAATTTACTTGATTGATGTATGATGCTTGATTTGCTGCCATGGTGATGAAGAAATATCTCGATGCCAGTGATCGATACCTCGGTCCAGATTCATCGACTTTATGTGATGTAACGTAGCCATGAAGTTTAAGCACTTGCAGGTCTTTGAGACATGTAATTCATTCATGATGATGGTGGTGACATGTGTCTTTTTTCACTTGATTCCTTCAAGCCTCATCAGGGTATGATCGGATCAAAAATGAGTATTCCTCAAATCGATTCTGTTGTCGCTTTGGTCCAGGTAACGCATTCGCAGAAAATTGAGGAAATCGCATTGAATTCCATGACTTCGAAGCGGCGACCAAGTATGAGATGACATGTTTCCATAACCAATGCATCGGATGTGATTGACTTTTCAATGTACCATAATATGTCCAGCCGAGCTAATCCCGTATCGATAGGAGGGTTAAGCGGCGTGTCATCTGATGCATGAAGAATACTTCTGAGCCACAGGTACTTCTGGCCAGTTTGTGATAGCCTTCGACTCACACTGCATTCTATGCAATAATTCCTAATCTCTTGAGGAATTTGCACAAGTGACTGCCAGAGTCATGAGTATCAGGTGCCAGTATTCATAGATGAAATGCAGTATCAAATAAAATAAGTGTCGTGGAGCAGTGTGGATTTCGTAAAATCCAAGCATCAGACAATGAGAGGTCTCTGTTGATGTCCAAGCGAGAAGCTGTCGGAGTACGTAAGACCTGAACACATTCCTGATGATGGAATTGGTTGAGGATATTTCTGGAAAGTTCTTGATATCTTAAATCGAGTGCGGAAAATGAAGCCGTTGTCAATGACTCATTTGACCCCAGGAGAAGGGACAGGTGTCCTTGGATATTTCTCTAACCTTGTTTATGTCGTTTTCTTCTTTCGGGATTTTGGAATCCCAGAGGATTAGAAACAACTATTCCTCGATATGTACGGCCTCCTAAAAAGTTTTGATCTGATAAGTTTTTGAGAATTTTCTGGAATAGAATGTGGTGCCGGAGGGAATTCTGCAACATTTGTTCTCCTTTGGGACTGTGAAATGTCATGTGACCTCCGCATCATCTAATCTCATTGAGATTCATTTGTAGCATCTGAAGACATGAAAGGTTTTCCGATTCGGAAAAGAATCTTAAGTAAGATTCAGGTACAAAGCGTGGAGGGAGTTTCCACAACGAGCTAAATTGGACATCAGAATAGATTTGGAAAACTGTCGCAATCTTGTGTCTCTGAGCGTGAAGAGTTGGCTCGAATCCTGGCAAAATGAGTGAATTTACTTCCACGAGAAGCATACGATTTGAATCCCTTGATAATTCAGGAGGCTTCTTGAGTGCTCGAAAATAATATCTAAAGTTGGAATTGTCAATTTCCACCCAATTTCAAATCGCGTGTTTCAAACTCCGAACCGCAGAGAATCAGACTCCGGTACACTTTATCCTGAAGAAATTTGTATGGAATTCAAGTGAAAAAGGAAGATCCGCCTCCACTTTCGATTTCGGCGGATAATCTTTGATAAGAACCAGTATGACGGAGTGAAAAATGACCATTATCTTGAAAGGTCGATCCTCCGCATCGTAACATGCTGGGAACGCATGGCAGCGGCGTATAGTCTTAAACAAGCCCCATATTTCGTCATAATAGCATGGTGGCGCGACTTTTGATGGCCAGTGATAATAAAGGTCAGGAGTTGCAATAAGAAGACTAAGACTTACATCCTAGAAACAAAGTCATGCCCCAGTCTAGATAAAGCAAGGTATTGCAATTTAGGCATTATACAGAGCAAAACAATGATCTTTCTGCCTACATCATTTGCTAGTGAATGCAGGATGCGATCCCAGTCCAGTATCTTCCACAGGGTTGAAGAAACCAGTGTTCACGCCCGTCACTCATTAATATAATAGGTTTGCTCGTGTATCTGTCATCAGATCAGGTGGCATGCATCGCAAAGTAAGTGGCAAAGAAAAGTCAAATATATCCTTGAATAACATGCAAAGCCAAATACTGCGGCTTACGGGACTGAGTCGTGCAACCACCCGTCCGTGTAGTTCTTTAGGTAGGCAACAAGTGGGACGTCATAGTATTGAGGTACTTGAGATAATTCTAGACTCTCAAATTTGTTCGCATGAGCAAAGGTCTGCACGCTGGTATGGAAGCAGGAACTGGCATTAGTTCTGCTGACTTTGGATGCCAAGGTGTTGAATTGTCAAATTCGTGAGGATTGATACTTGATCAATATCTCTCTCGATTGGCAGAACCTCGATAGTTTCATGGTAGAAGGCCAGTTGTAGGAGAGATCGTATCAAGATACGGTAATTAATGTTTCCCTGGTTTATGCCGTCCGTCACGAGAGTACACCCCAGGGAATCATCCTGTCAAGGCTTAGAACTAGTCCATGGTCGCATGATGACACTTCAAACAAAGGCAAAGTCCACACTGTCCCTGCTCTATCTCTTTAACAATAGATAAGTAATTTCTTTCGTTGGGAAAGATCCTGATTCTGAAACGGTCAAGACGTATCGCCGTATGGCCTTTCCGCACAGGGCGGTAAAAACGGAAGGTGCGGTGGCAAATGCATCGGTCATGCTGTGGAAGTTCGGTGCAGAACCCCATTTTCCAGCCATTTAATTCCCCATAATGTCTGCGCTACGGCTGTATTCAAAGACCGGCTCGGCAAAGATTGTTATCAGTGGCAAAGGAACGAAAATGGTATTTCTTGCATGATACCGAGGGCTCAATCTGTAACTGTCGCACAATTTTTTGTAGTAAACATGTCACTATGAGACGTGGCACCATGCGTTGAAGATCATGTTCTTGTCATACTGGATATGTATCTGGGTCTACACTGCGGATGTAATACCCAGATATTTTGACTCCCATTATGTATTTCATGTAACTTCGGTTCCATTCTTCAGCTCGAACTTTGATAAGGATATTCGGAGAGCAAGCAATAAAGTTGATCAATCCAAATCCAAATAAAGGTTTCGCGGATCTTGTTCCATCAAAAGGCACCTGGAACTCTTGTAGTCTTGTATCGCGGCCACGTCAAACTTTCCTAGAATAATATAAGAGCCTTGCAGTGCCATGTGTAAACGTATCTGGCCACTCTGTGTGATCTTAATTTGAGATCAACACAAACGTGGACAGTAAACTCGCACCGAGCGTGGTAGCATTTCCAAACGTTAACCCGGCGTGCATTGTGTAACGATTGACATTGAACCATCTACCTTATTTTCATGCAGTGGCCGTCAATTCGTCTCAACAAAGAGATACCATGCATAGATAGAGTATCATTCTCATCTAGAATTTCCAGTTCTGGAGGTCGAATACTATTCCAGTACAAGTAGGATTCTAAGATTTTGCACAGGTACGAAGTAATGGTGGTATGGTCGTACTTTTTGCTTGTGATCGCACGCACAGTTATGAAAAGATATATGAATTGTGACAAGCCTGCATATACAAGCACACAATATCACTGAAAATTCATGGTGACACATAAAAATATGACGATAATCGACTCACTCGAATCAGAGCAATCAGAGTACTTAACAATAATGTAAGCGCACATATAACCAAATCCGTTAACCGAGCCAGATAGATGGGTCACATCTAAAAAACTAATGCACCCCACTACGGTCCGTACCCCTACTCCGAAGCTCCTTTTTGACTGAATTAGGTTTCGGAGTATCCAGATAAATTCGGCTTGAATTGTTGGGCACCAATCAGTGAGAGTGGAGCTGTAGATTAACTCCGGACTCAGAGTAGTTGTATGCTAAAGATTGAGATTCACCAAAAGTGCAAGATTCGGTAATATACTCCAAAGAGTAATCATCTAGCCAGCCTCGGCTCTTTTTATCACTTGCGCAAAGGTGGGGTACCTCTTCTGATTACCAATTACCATATTTACTGCCAAACTTTCCATTCAACACATATATGCATCCGGTACCTATTAAATGACCATAGAAAAATGATTGGTATCGCTACACCTAAATAGCTTGGAACGCCCGTCGAAAGCCTTGCCCAAATGTTGGTTATATAAATGAAAGGATGAAGTAATATCCAAGAGTGCAAATAATTTACACGCGGTCTCGAATCCAGCAGTCTGTGGTGAATTTCTTACCCTTTGTCTCGTGCAACTTCCGGAGTCAAGGCATGATCCCATATGCATCGGTTTCGTATAACAGGACATCAATAGGGACAGCTTCGTTCTACAAATGTAGATAAAAACCCCTTCTCCACGGCAGGTACGAAAGTAGATCTTAGCCACCTTGCATTTTGAATTTCTGACCACTCCACAAAATCACACTAGTGACTTTATTCCAAGAGTGGGTATTCAAATCCTTCAACACTCGTGTATACATCGTCTCATATTGCCAGACTTCTAGCATTAGCCCTGCATAGCACTTTTGTTCACGTCGCCAAGTCCTCGAAGTTTGTGTTTGCCGAAACATCACTATGTCTTCAAGATCTTCTACCTCAGAGCCACCAACAACCTCCTTCACAAAGCCAGTCCGCTGTTGTGCCAGTTGCCACAAGACAGAAGGTTCCATAGGAAGCTTCCCCACTTGTGAACGGTGCAAAACTCCCTATTGCTCTCGCGATTGTCAAAAGGCCGACTGGCCAGCTCACGAATCAAATTGTAAAGAACGCTATAAATTCAGTATAACAATACACGGCGATAATATTCCAGACGGTTTGGATATCGAAGCTTTAAAGAAGAAAGCCGAGCAAGATGGTAAAGAGTTCCAGTTTATACAACTGCCTTCGGGTCAAACGGGCGGCGGGTCGAAGGGAGAAAAGAGGTAGAAAATCAAGCTTGGCAAAGGAAACCATCACATTGATGATTGGAAAGATATATGCGATGGTCTGATCTCGTTGTGGTGATAAGATATTTGGCCAATGCAAGGATTACGGCGAGTGATCTGCAGAGTGTTGGCAGTGCCGGTACTTGGAAAACAGGAGGAGAATTGCTAGTGGGCGATAGACGATCGCAATGGATGAAATGGATTCCTATAATAGCTGGATGAGGATACTCAATCATCATATAAGGGGTGATATAGCGGGCGTTCCGGTTTTTATGCAGGCGGCAATAGCGATGGACGGTCGGATTCGATGCGACGTTGGGATAGCGCGTTGTGCTACCAACATGGCATATCCATTTCCATAGTTAAACAATGTAACATAGAAATGTGACATGAGATACAACGATGTCGGAAGTTCGGAGTTCATACTCAGTATTTCCAATGGGTAGTCAGGGCCCAACAATAAAAACCTTTCACTATATAAAGACGAATCAGCCTCCAAGACATTTTCGATCAGTTCCTCTTCATTTAAATGTATAATTTCACCCACAGAAAGTTTTTGAATATTGGAACTTAGTTCGGACCGTTACACAATCTGATTCCAGTGTCTCACCTGTAATAAGTACCACATATCCAAATCCAAGCATGTGCCAAGACATTTATGAAAAGATGTCTGAAGAAGGGGACCTGTAGATCATAGACCACACAAGGATTCCAACAAGGTCGAATGTTACACATCTAAATTGAGATAGTCATTTAGAAATGGGAAGAAAGAGTCATTGGGACTTATATCATCATATTCACCGTCAAGAATGGAAGTGAAGACTAACATTATCGAGTTATGAGAGCTCGATGATCAACCTCGAAAACAATCCCTGTTCTCACTGGCATCATTCAATCTCCAATCTCCCAGAGTGATGCCAATATTTGCCCTTGAAATATTTTGAGTCGGAAGAATTTCTGGTTTTGATAACAACATTCTCCGGTCAACCAGCAGGGTCTCTTTTGCCAGCAACGTTTCTCTGTCAGATTGTGGATCATCGTTATCCACGACGACACTTAGCCTAGGGAAAAATTTCTCTAGACTACAGAACAAACTTCCTGGCTCTTCAGAATCTCGACACGAAGGTGAGTCTCAGTTGGGAAGAACCAAGGGCCAAGGCTGGAGTGCCAACTCTATAGTATCTATACACAAGGCAATCCGAGATTCGTTTCGTGATCTCTTCTGTTTAGATATAATACGACCATTCTGGGCAGCAGAATCGTATATTATCGAAACCATACGCCTGGGCAATATTTGCCAAACAATATCATTTCGAGCCGATGTCTGGCTCATCAATCTTTGGATCTGAGTGAAACACTTCCAAGCATGGGTATTGGAGACTCAATTCTTCTGCCCCAGACTTTTTGAATGTCTTTATTGAGCTCGCATCGGCTGATGCACACACCGAACCTTGCACGAGACAAGTTGTTCATGGTGTTACAGGTGCAAATCACCACATCCAAAGGCGAAATTCGATCCAGCAACTGCGAGAAGTTTCTTGCACTGGTCAGAGAATGGTAATCAAGTGCTTCTCGGGTTTGACACAACTTATTTCAGAGATTAAAGTTCTGGAATTCAAGTTGAGAGACTTCGTTATTCATGTCATCGAAGGAGGAGAGGTGTTTGTTTTTTTTTGTGAATGAGAATTAGTGGAATGAGATTCTTGATCGATTGAGAAAATATTGGTAGTACTATGATGGTTAAAATCATGATGTCATTCTGAGATCATGGTTTGAAAACGTCCCGCTCTTGACTGCGGGAGAGGACCCGAGTCTGAAGCTTAAGATCAAGGAATCAGAAATCAACACGTGATTTTCGCCTTCACATGGTGACTTTTCACTCATTTTCATTAAGTCGTGAGCGCATTTCCTGGGATAGAAGGTCATGTGTCTTGCCAAGGAGAAGTGGCAAAATATTTCAAAACTTCATGGCACCTTCCAATATATATACATCGGGTCGGGTAGCTCTACCCTAATACCTTAAATTTAAGCATATTTTCGATCGATATCCACTAACTGTATTCATGACTGAATACGAAGTTTCTATTGGGCTCTTATAGTATAAGCAAGGAAGGATTGGAAGTTCTTGCATACGCGAGTTTTTCTTCCCAACCCTTAAATGGCGCAGACCACGTATGGATATTGAGTCCACCTTTGTGAGGTCCACAGTGAATGCTCCTATTATCTGAATCAGGGGCTGACTTGGCATGAAGGCGATCCAAGTTGAAGAAATCATTATGCATAACTTCAAACACGTCAAAGACCTCCTTGGTGAAGCTAATAAAGTCCCCTATCTTTTGTAACTGCGCAGCATATATTCAACCACTTCATGAATACTTCTGTCGAAGAAATTTAATCTTGTGTCAGCCCTGTCTGTTGCCAAGCTCCTTCTTATCTTTCCTTCCTTTCGCCCCACTTATCATCGCCCTCTTGCTGACCCCTCCTGCGTAACCCGCTTTCACCTGGGGAATCAAACTTATCTCTTTCAGCTACTTTGGAGTAGTCGTGATGTGTAAGGCCCTGGGCATGGTAGGTTTGAAGTGTGAACTTGCCCTCAAAAAGAATGTCAGAGGATATATTCCTAAGCTCATGGACATTTATATGGTCCATCATTCCTGCTATCATGATTATAGCAGTCTTGTGGCGTTTATTAACCAATAGAGTATTGTGGCGCTTATGGTTCTGTGCGGCTGTGGTCAGCCGCAAAGGCTGTACAAACATGACTTCAAACTATCATCATAAATATAACACAGCATTCTCTTGGATTTACTTTCAGATCAATCATGGAGACATCACATCCTAGACCAAAGTTGAAGTACAGATCTCTCGTATTCAGAACCGCGATTCGGTTAGTCGTGATACATCCTGGCTCTGGGGATGAGCCTATCAGATGTCACTTAATACATACCAAGCTAGGCGAAATGGCTTACGACGCATTATCCTATGAGTGGAAAGAAGAAAGTAATGACGATTCAATGATCAACGTGAACGGTGAAAATGTCACTGTTCGAAAGAACCTGCATGATGTTTTGGTGCATATTAGACTCCCTGAGACTGCGCTGCACATATGGATCGATGCTTTAAGTATCGACCAATCTGACACTTCAGAGAGAAATGCTAAAATCAAAATTATGGGTCAAATATACAGTGGTACTCTAAGAGTTATTGTTTGGCTAGGCAATGCGGCAGAGAACAGCGACACTGCACTCAGGATGCTTAAAGAGATTGCTACTCACGCCACTCTCAGAAGGACTGACGCAACGAACTCCGATGAACACTCCAATCAGCTTATTAAATTGTTCAATGGTTTTGATAATGAGGAATGGAAGGCTCTAGTCGCTCTATGTCAGCGTCCGTACTGGTCACGTATCTGGATATTACAGGAGATATATCTGGCGAAAAGCTATAGAGTACATTGTGGCAAGGAATCCATTGGTGATAGCGACTTTCATGATTCTATCGCAATTTTTCACTATGAAAAAATGAAGACAGGAAATACTACCGAGTACTTCCATATCATAACTGAGAGCGCTGTGTCTGCGCATAGACTGGCGAAGAATCTCCCTCGCATTTTCACACATTACGTCGCTGGATATCAGCCACTTCGTCTGGAGGATTTGTATCTACAAACCCCCATGATATGATTTATGCTTTGCTGGGAGTTTCAAGCGACTGGCAAGATGGTAGAGTGTTACTCGTACCCAATTACAACAAGCCACTACCAGATCTCTTCTTTGACGTAGTACGCATAATAATGGCGAAGCCTCTTGGAAATCATTCAATCAAAACCCTAAATCGGCCGGCGGAATGTTTCAAATGCACAACAGATCCAAGAGTCAAGAGATTTTTCACGGATTTGAAACCAGTTCCCAAATCCTACTTAGCTCAATTGCAAGACTTGATGCTAAGCTTGAAATTCAATGTGCGGAGATCTCTCAATTTGAAGCCAAGCGGCCAATAATACCTACCAGATCTCTCCGGCCTTGTTATCTGTGGCAAATGGCACCGCAGCTCAAAAATGCGGTACAAAATTCTCAAGACCCAAAATGACCAATACTTCGAGCCCGCTCTCCTTCGAGTCAAAAACTGCACAAGAATTTGGCTCATAAACTATTGAACTAAGCTCTATCAACTAAACTATTTTTGTCGTCCACTCCTCAGTCTACCGATGATTTCTTCGGCCATTTTAATGATGGGTTTCCAGTTCTTGATGTCATTGTCCAGGTCCTTTTCTGCTGTCTTTACTGTTCAAGACATTCTTTTCATCACTCGGGTAATTTTTTCTTCGTCTGTTCACACATTTGATGTACGTTTATATGAGATAAGACCCCTGGATATAGAGTGAAGGATGATTACTTGCGTCGCAGGAGGAATGCCTGTACTGTAGTAAAGACAACGACCCGTTTGAGGAAGTTTGCCATCTCAAACTCACATTGAGAACGCCGAGCTCAACTGCACTGTATCTCTAAAGCTCAAATATACAAAATTGAATTTCTCCGACGAGTTTGCTATGCACCAGAAACTGTATATCTTTCTTTTCAGAAAAATTGTCTGCCCTCCACGTGATGAACGACAGTGAGATTTTGAGAGACAAGAGCTTCCTATGCCTGTGTAAATACTGTCACTTGTGTAACGGCAATGAAACCAGCGAAATGCACGGGTCCGCCATGACTTAAGAGGCAATTGCGTCATTATTATATTGTTTTTTGAGATGCATTCGCAAATTCGGAGAAGCTAGAGCCTCATCTCGGTCGGTACATCCCTTAACGATGAATCACGGTGAGGAATGTCTTGTCACTGATTGCCAGAACCATATAATTTTGATTCCTTCGCCTCTTTCATTTTCCCACGTTCTTATCTTCTCCTCATTTACTCTACATCAAGTTTCGAAAAACTTGTGAAGTACCGTGAATAGAATAAGCTATCATAAGAAGATGGACTCTGTGATGCGGATGAGGGGCACCACCTGACTATATTCTTGTTAGATTGCCGATAATTGCCCGAAACATTGGTGGAGTTATGCGTGGCTGATGAGGTGTGATGATTTATGGAGTACTGGTCCTGCTGCCATGGACGAACCTTCAAGAAAGGCGGCGAAACATCAAATATACCTCAATGCCTCTATTTTTCGAGAGAAACTCAAAGTCTCATGATCCTTCCTCGAGATCCTGACTGGTTCTTGCTAAAGTATATCTGAGTGTCTACTCGGGTCTTTATTCTGAAAACAACGTGACAGTCGCTTCGTATACTACACCTGCAATGGCGTGCTCGAATGAAACTCTAAATATGCTCTCCCATTATCGGAAGCATCATATAAACTATATTTGGCACGTGTGGTTTAGTGTTTGTCCTTTGAATTTGCGGATGCTCTGGAGTCTAGATGAGTAAAGTTTGAGAAAGATTTCACCCAACGTATCCAAAGACATCGACGCACAACTACGCGAAATGCTTCCAAGGATTTTTTTCAGATTAGATGTGAATTATTATTTTGAATTTGAAACACTGACACTGTCAGAAAGCTTGGTAGTTGCTGACACAACAATCATCTGCGGACAAAATCACATCCAACCATGAAATTTCTCCTCTGTTTCTACAGCCGCCAAACTTGAACTAAACCAGTACTCGTCTGTCGGAATATCGAACCCGTATTGACATCCTCCACCTTTCGGTCAATAGCCGTAATGGTATTGGCCAAATGATATCCACCTCTAGAGCTAGCAGTCGCAAGCGTGCTCAAATCATTATAATCAAAAGTTGTAAGATGAGTCCAGACCCGAGTCCTGAAGGCCTCCAGTACAACTATAAGTATATTGCGTGATTGACCAAGAAAACAGGGCATACGTGAATGGGTTAGCCAAGGCGAACTGCGGTGTAAGTTACTGTCGCATTCATGGTCTTGGTATCTTTCGCGATCATCAATTGTGCGCTCGCGTATGCACTAATAGGTCATCCATCATTGCTGTGACAGAATTCTCGATTCTCGTCAAATTCATCTTTTCATTGGTGGGACAGACGCCTTTGAAAGAAGAGCTGTCCACGTAGGTTTGATAATCAGCAATGCTGGAATTCAGCGCAGTTCCAATAAAGCTCTATAGAAAGTCAGGTCTACGTCAAACATTCAACTAAAAGTTATGGGACATACCTGATAAATACCAGTCATGTCGTTAGAAGCCAACTCAAACTGTCTTTCAACTACATGCGTAAGAATCTAACTGGACAGGGTTTGCTGTTCAGAAGGATCTATGCGGGGTCACATCTACTCAGATTTGTATTCCACCATTGAGGTAAATTGATCAAGGATTGCGTCTTCTGCTCGAACCACCCATAATCCAATAGCCGCGACGTGAATCCGATCAATATAAACAGCACTGAGCACATATATGTTGGTATTGTTGAAGGTATGTACTTTGACGGCTTGTAATACCAGACAGATAAAGCTTCCAAAATGGGTTGAACTGTGTGAACAAGAGCCATTGATGCGCAAGTGCTTTCGTTATTTCATTGATAGATATAAAATCTAATGACAATTGCGCAAGGTCTCGTTCTTTAAATCCATTGCTTAGATGATTATTTCAATTCTGTTAAGAAACTAGAACAAACTACATATTATTGAGTACCCACAATGACTGCTAAAGTATTTAGACCCTGAGCGTGTTCATTATGAATTATTCCAAAACGCCTTGCCCGGTTCCAATACTAACTTCCAATCAATTCACATCATAATTTCGCAATCCTGTATTATATACGCTCTTAACTGCGACGTCTATAAGATCTAAGAAACGATCTCGGTCCAACAAGAGATCTTCCCAATGCCATTCCCGCTTTTGCCGGCGCGAAGGTGCTGGTACTTTCGAAGCGTGCACGCTGAGATATGTGTGCGATCGGAGACCAGCCAGATTTCGAAAACCCTTGTGGTTGAGTTCTTCCGGTAAGATCTCAACCATTACTGACCGTTCGGGAAGAAACATACCATGAGTCAGGCCGGCTCCGTGAACTCCAACTAGAACGTCAGTCTCACGGACTACCCTGACTTGTTCTGAGAAAGATAGGGATTCGAAGTCAATATTTTGTATTTTTACATGGGGATAGCGCGACACGAGCTCTTCTAGGTAGGAATCTTGATCAACAAGTCGTCGTCGGCGTCGATTGATGAAGGTCAAAACTATGTCCCCATCATGAGGTTTCCAAGGATCCACATTGTAGAAATCAAGCACTCGATCAGAAAACGAACGTAGTAACTCTGAAAGCCCACAATCGTGAATTTGCCAGTCTCCTTGCCAAATGGGATTACTTGCACCTGGCAATGGGATTATGATGTTCTCGAATTCTGTCGTCTCGGGAAGCTCGTTAAGTCTGATTATCGGTCTCTGTGCAGTCGCGGTCCAAAGATCTAAGTAAGGGCCGTCCTTATGCTCGTCTAGAATGACTATCTGAGTGTTTTCTACATCTTCAGATGTGTAAAACGGAGCGTTTGTTTCAGGATCAACAGCCATTTTCAAGAGATCCATGGTCATGAATGTCGACCAAATTTCCATTAGGCAATGCCATAGATTCCCTTCGCCTTCGCGTTTGACAAGAATGGTATATTTCTTTGTGGTAGAATTTGAATTGAATTTTCTAGATACCGAGACATGGTCGTCAAAAATGGCTTTCGTGCCAGTGCCGTACCAGTAAGATCGAAAATTGTTGAAATCGGGGTACCCTTTAGCCTTTTCCTCTCCATCCAAGTTTCGAATCTCACATCCGAGATTGAACTTCTTTTCGATAGGCTCCCATCTTGCTGACTGCCCGAGGCACAGAGTATCTCTACCTGACCCAGGCCACTTGGTCGTGTGGAAACAGGTTAAATTCGTAGAGAAACCAGGCTTACAGTACGCAGTCGCAGTATCACGCGTATTCTCAAGATATGGACGACCATAACGTTCGGCACAGAAGGAAGAGTGGTAAGGTTGAATATTGTATTCAGTGGGCGCATTTATCTTCGAGTTTGGAGGAACAGGTTGTGCCTGAATCTCATTCTGGCTCGGCCATTCCGGAAGTGCATACCGAATTGGAGCTTCTCTCGATGGATGATAGAAAAAAAAGATAACAAGCAAGAGAAGCAAAGCGACAGAGACAAGAGCTATAGTTCTGAACCTTTGCAATGGGAGAGAAGCGATCATTTTCAGGTTTATTCTATACAAAGAATGAATGATAGCCGTGAGAATTATAAAGTATAAGACAATCTCCCAAGGTACAACATGCTCAAGGGATAAACATTGCCTCGTACACGGAGCGCTATGCGCCTGAGACTATAGCGACCCTCTCCCTTCAGCTAATTTCTGCACTTCCGACTGTTCCATGCTGCTAGGCCCCACAGTCATGATGACGGGGGCCAGCACGAGCCTATAAGAGAGCCTATAAAGCCCTACCCCCGCCCCCATTCTGTCCCCTGTTCTGCCCTTAACTCTGATACCCATGATTATTCACGACTTGTACACCAAAATGCAAGAGACGAAACGTATTATTACCCCTATTGCCGCGCGCAAGTGTGACATAAAATAGATTTCGTGTTCAATCTATAAGTAACCGCAACTCTAGATTGCAACTAAGTATACCTTCACTACTATGTAGGGGAGGACTAGTTCTTCTTGCCGCAAAATCTAGTCTCATATACCGGTCTCAACGGTTAGTTCTTAAGCTGAAAATTTTTGTTTATGCCAACCTTTGCTGTGATTTGCTGATAAGTTCAGGGGCCCTTGTAGGTGCATAACCTTGCTTTGTTGTCGTATAATATCAACCAATCAAATCCACGTATAATTTGCGTTTATGTCGGCGGAGTAAATTATGGTTTCGGTTAAATAACCGCCCCAACCTAATTGTCATATCACATGCATCAATATCCGGATAGCTAAAATGTTAGGGGAATGCACCACTCAGCATGAGGCTCGAGCCTTTTTGGAAGATATTAATAAAATTGGGCTTTCCTTGATAATTCAGAAAGATCAATGCGTACGATGGATGATAGGTGATTGCTGGGGGTCATGTGTAATCCTGCCTTGGGCCTAAGTACCTGGTTGATCTTGCTACTAAGTCTCATATTATGAGATAATCTCGACAGTTATAAACCACATTTTTCGAAATGATAAGCTTGAGGCATGCGCTGCTTGTGCGTAGTTATTGGATACCGGTATGGTGGGTTAGCGCTGGTTAAATGTTGTTCGGATGTTATAGCATGTTCGACCAATGGATCAATAGTTGCTCAGATTCAACGCGACAGTCACCATGATGGTAGAGAAGCCCCTAATTCGCCAGTCAGGCCTGGGGTCTAATCGGCGAAGTAACCCAAGTCTTGACACTTACGCATTTCCGTTCATCGGGGTTGCCCTATGGAGGGAAACACTTAATTTCAAACTTCGCCAACAATAGCAAGTTGCATGTAACCAACATATGTATACTAGGTCGCGTGAACAGCATACATTTCAAGGCGTTCTTCTTTCTTCTCAAGACACAGCCTTTGTTGCATCTTTCTTCGCATTCTTTTGCTGCTTGTCATCGCTATGGCTTTCTGTGATCACCTGCGATTGATGTTAAGATTTTGGCTACTTTCTTTTTTTGCCAGGCTTGTATCTGCTGTCTGTAGTGTTCCTCCTATCCCTATACGCATTGGAAATGTGACGTTGTCTACAGGAGAGACAGCACGAGGGCTGGACCTGTCGGTTGGAAGTCCAGAACAACATTTTGCCTTCCTCCCTCAATGGTCAGTTTGCAGTTCTTCTAATGACAAACTCCGACTTACAGTATCTAGGCCACTTAACAATTCGTTCATTTATGGAACGAATGGATTCTGCAGCAACAGTTGGTCTACCGCGGCTTGCACGACATTCCGTGGTGGCTCGTACGACGAGTTTGCATCGAAAAGTCGCGGCGTGCCGACCGCCGATACGTACCCCTCCGACAACTCTCCATATCCTCAACTAGCTATGGTATCTGATAACATAACCTTGAGTTCAAATGTTAGCGTTCTTGATTTTCCCATCGGAATTGCCGATGCAGATTGGGGAGAACAAGGTTATAACCCACAGATGGCCATCGGTCTTGGTACAAACTCGACGATCCTGAACACCCTTTACTCATCAGGTCAAATCGCATCTCGGACATGGTCCATGTTTTGGGGCCGAACTGGGGCGACAGCAGCGACTCAATTAGATGGAAGTTTTGTCTTTGGGGGTTATGATCGTGCGAAAGTTACTGGATCCAATTATACTCGGAGTCTTTCGTACTCTAAGACATCTTGTTCTTCCGGAATGCTTGTCACCATCACGAATATAGTACTCAACTTTTCAAACGGAACTGACGCTAGTTTATTTGCTGGAGTTGAATCTGCCGCTATGCAAGCATGTATTCAACCAAGCTTCCCCGTTTTAATGACGATTCCGACCAGTCCTTATTTCATCAATTTTGAGGGACTCACCAATCAAACTATAACTGACAGATCATTTGGAAGGTACTACTATGGTATGCTTTATGGCAATAACTCAAGCCCGTATGTATTCAAAGATTAGTAGAATTATGCGAATGCTAACAACCGTTTCAGTTACACTGGTGACTTTTCTATCACGTTGGACTCTGGAATTTCTGTCCGTATACCGAACGATCAACTTGTGGTTCCCAATCTCACAATCGATCACACGTCAGGCGCTATGGTTGCAAATGTTTCAGAACCCGAACTCGTTCTTAATCCAATTCAATCTATAAATGCCAACGATCTTCCACAGCTAGGGCGGCAGTTTCTTTCTGCCGCTTACCTGATGTTAAATCAAGATGCAAATACATTTACACTTTGGCAGGCCAATCCTACCCAGAACGAAGATCTAGTGGCAGTTGATCGCAGCAACAATCTCGTAGACGAGTTTTGCACTTCACCGTCTACACCGAATAATAATAGTGCTGACGGAGATACTGGAGGCCCAAGCAGTGTTCCCATCTCATCTGGTACCCCATCTAGTACTTCGACTGCAAACAGTCAGAAGTCTGGAAAGGTATCAACGGGGGTTATTGTGGGTGCAGCTATTGGATCTGTCGCTGTGATTGCCATCATCGGGGGAATCGTCATCATTTGGCGTATCTCTGAAAGGAAGAAAAACAATTTCATTACAACAGCTGCATTCACCGCCAGTATGCCCGAAAAACATCTACCGACATATCCAGAAAGTTATCAGACCCAGATCCAAATTCCGCACTTCATTCCTCAAGAGTTGCATGCTAAGACGACTCCTGCCAGCGAACCACAAGAGATGCCTTGAACCTCTCTCTCATTTATTTGCCGATGGCATGAACTTCACGTATATATTAATTACATTTATTTCGCTAAAGCACTGATTTGATAAGTCTACAAGGGCTTATCATCGCAGTGTCATAACATTAATGCTGGGACACAATAGGCGATTTGTGTAGTATCAGTTTGAGGACCACCGACTCGTGTAATTAGATAATGAAATCAGTTTACTGTTCTAGCTTGCTCCAGATACATATTCGTTATATTCAACAGTAACATATCTTCATTATCGGATCGCACCACGCATGGCTACAAGAAACTATCAGACACGAAAATGTAGACTCAATGTTCAATCGTAGAGCTCAAATGCTTGGGCTTCTATGTTCCCGGCCGGTTGCTGCATATACAAGCATCACCCGTCAAGAATATCTATAATTTGCAGCTCAAAAATGAAAACGCGATGTGCTTGATACTGCGCCACCTCCGTGTGTAAATGATGTTACGGCCATTGTTGGTAAGGGTGTGGGTGTTCAAATATCTGTGCACAATTTTCATCCTCCACTTATTTCTTTCCCTAGAAATGGTAAGGCGGACTCACTAGAGTATGTAGAAGTTATATTATTGATTATTTTTAAGGGGGTAGATACGACTAATATCTCTTCCGAAGTATGAGGGGTCTTTTGAGAAGCATTGATGAGGTTTTAGGGGAGATGTATCCCGTTTTTCTTCAAAAAAATGTTGATACTTCTTTTTTCTTGATCAGCAATCACTCAAACTAGTGCTTTGAAAGAGGCCCATGTTATGTATTGAAATAGGTCGCAGTGGGGAATGAATTGATTGAATTTAGGGTATAGTTCATCGTATTGTAGTTTGACTAAAGAGAGAGCTAGAATATGATTGTGCCCTCTATGAGGTACAAGTTCAACCACCTTACGAATTGACGCTAGTACCAATTAGGCCATAGCGTTAATACTACGAAAGCTAACTACTTCAATATTATATTAATAAAACGCAATATGAAAACCTAATCTGAATCGCGAAGCGAGTAGTAGATTTATAAAACTAATCGTAAAGCCTTATTATAATATTTACTTATTATATAGGAATAGCTAATATAGTTTAATACCGAGTAATCCATATTACTAAGTGGCTTACTTTTATTACGGGGCAGACAGACGGGAGTAGGGCTTTAATAACTTTACTCTAATCTGATAAAGTTATATTATTTAAATAATAGATTTGGATTGAAGATAAAGATATAGTTTAAAGAGCTAAAATATAGAATCTTTCAAATTGAAGATATATAGAATTTTCTCAAGTGAGTTAGCTTGATTGGGCTCTAGCTCACTTGCGCTCCGGCGTAAGCGCCCCTTTCGGACCCCTCCAAGGGGTCCAATATATCACGTGATCTCACACCGTGACAACTTTCACCTTAATTTACATTTTCAAACTTATATTATTCAACAACAATTGAATCAATTAATTGAAATTATTAAGAATCTAATAATCCAAAATCTATTATATTATTTTGATAGATTCTTATATTATATCCTATTTTTCTATATTTACTATAATATTAA